>SJYA01000440.1:1979198-2032682 GCA_006410615.1 Neotragus moschatus | reverse complement strand
TGGGTTCACAGTCGAGGTCATGCAGGGAAATCAGGTTCATTTGAAGAGCACTGACAAATTTGTGGTCTTTAGAATTGCTGGCACCAACAAGGGAATATTTGTGGGTCTTTAGGAAAGGTAGCACCACACAGGAGTTCCTCTGGCCTTTTCTGTGGAGAGGGCCTCCAACTGACATGTGACTGGAACGTCGAGAATCTTTTCCCCTTTCTAGACGAAGCAGGGAAAAGAACCTTCATTTTTGGCTGAGGAGGAGACAACAAGGCTCCTCTTCAGTTGTGGCTGGACCTTTGGTATTCCTGAGTGGAGACAGGTTTTTTGGGAAACTTCTTGAGGTGTAGCAAGGGTGTGAAGGAACCTTTTGAAGTCTAAGTGTGCTGGTGTGATTTCCCTCGAGATGTTGCCTAGGAAAAAGGCCTTATCTCGCCTGGAGGGGAGAATCTTTTAGTTTTTCTCGAGTTGCGGCAGTCCCCATAGAATTACCACGGGGACCTTTGGGATCCCCTCGTTTGACCTCCACAAAGTCGAGTCTCCATGTATGTTTCCAGGGGCTTCTTGACATGTCTCTCAAGTCGGTGCCGGGTCCTAAGTTCTCATCAGGAGCTGAGGCCAGAACTGTGGGTGTCCTCTGCAGTGCTGACATGGATCTAGGCGTTCCTCTGGAGTCCCCAGAGGGGAGTCAGGCCTCGTCACCAGTGGAGACACGCACTTCCACTTTTCTCCCGAGCACTCGAATCAGAGTCAGGCTTCCTGTGAAGTTGACATAAAAATCTGTGGCTTTCCCTCAAAGTGACAGGGACTGTCACACATGCCACCGAAGTGTGAGTCAATACTTTGGTTGACACTAGAGTGAATGCAGGGAAATCAGGTTCATCTGAAGGGGCCTGACACATTTGTGGTCTTTAGGAATGGTGGCACCTCCCAGAGAACATTTGTGGGTCTTTAGGAATGGTGTCTCCTCCCAGGGAGTGCCTCTGGCCTTTCCTGTGGAGGGCGCCTCCTCCTGAGATCCAACTGGAACCCCGAGAATCCTTTCCCCTTTCTCGACGAAGCTGGGAAAGGAACCTTCATTTTTGGCTGAGGAGTAGACAACCAGGCTCCTCTTTAGTTGTGGTGGGACCCTCGGGATTCCTCTTGAGTGGAGACAGGTGTTTAGGGGNTTTAGTTATCCTCAGCAGCTGAGGCCGGAACCTGAGATGTCCTCCTCACTGCTGACATGGATCTTGGCATCCCCCTGAGTCCCCAGAGTGGAGTCAGGCCTTGTCTCCACTGGAGACACGCAAGTCCACTTTCCTCCTGAGCACTCGAATTAGAGTCAGGCTTCCCTTGAAGTTGACATAAAAATCTGTGGCTTTCCCTCAAAGTGGCAGGGACTGTCACACGTGCCACCGAGGTGTGAGTTGATACTCCGGTTGACACTCGAGCGAATGCAGGGAAATCAGGTTCATCTGAAGGGGCCTGACACATTTGTGGTCTCTAGGAATGGTGGCACCCCCCCCAGGGAACATTTGTAGATCTTTAGGAATGCTGTCTGCTCCCATTGAGTACCTCTGGCCTTTCCTGTGGAGGGCGCCTCCTCCTGAGATCCAACTGGAACGCCGAGAATCCTTTCCCCTTTCTCGACGAAGCAGGGAAAGGAATCTTCATTTTTGGCTGAGGAGTAGACAACGAGGCTCCTCTTCAGTTGTGGTGGGACCCTAGGGATTCCTCTTGAGTGGAGACAGGTGTTTAGGGGAACTTCGTGAGGTGTAACAAGGGTGTGAAGGAATCTTTTGAAGTCTAAGTGGGGAGATGTGATTTCCCTCAAAATGCTGCCTCGGGAAAAGGCCTAATCTTCGCCTGCAGGGCGGATTCTCCTAATTTTTCTCAAGTTTCGGCAGGGGTCTCGAGTTACGACGGGGATTACTGGTATCCCCTCGTTTGACCTCTACAAACTCCAGTCTCCATGTGAGTTGCCAGAGGCCTCTCGACATTGCTCTCAAGTCGCTGCCGATTCCTAAGTTCTCATCAGCAGCTGTGGCGGGAACCTGAGGTGTCCTCTCCAGTGCTGACACGAATCTTGGCGTTCCTTTTGAGTCCCCAGAACGGATTCAGGCCTCGTCTCCAGTGCAGATACGCACTTCTGATTTCCTCCACAGCACTGGAGTCAGAGTCAGGCTTTCCGTGACGTTGACATAAATATCTGTGGCTTTCCGTCGAAGTGACAAGGACATTCACACATGCCACCGAGGTGTGAGTCGATACTCGGGTTCACAGTCGAGGGAATGCAGGGAAATCAGGTTCATCTTAAGGGGTCTGACACATTTGTGGATCTTTAGGAATGGTGGCACTACCCAGGGAATGCCTCTGGCCTTTCCTGTGGAGAGCGCCTCCTCCTGAGATGCGACTGGGATGCCGAGAATCCCTTTCTCTTTCTCAACATAGCAGGGAAAACAACCTTGATTCTGCCTGAGGAGAAGACAACGAATCTCCTCTTCAGTTGTGGTGGGACCCTCGGAATTCCACTTGAGTGCAGACAGGTGTTTCAGGGAGCATCCTGAGGTGTAGCAAGAATGTGAACGAACCATTCAAAGTCTAAGTGGGGTGATATGATTTCCCTCGAGATTCCGCCTCGGAAAAAGGCCTAATCTCGCCTGGAGGGGAGAATCTCCTAGTTTTTCTCGAGTTGTTGCAGTCGCTCTCGAGTTAAGACGGGGACCTCTGGGATCCCCTCCTTTGACCTCCACAAAGTCCAGTCTCCATGTGAGTTGCCAGGGGTCTCTCGACATTGCTCTCAAGTCGGTGCCAAGTCCTAAGTTCTCGTCAGGAGCTTAGGCTGGAAGCTCAGGTGTCCTCTACAGTGCTGACATGGATCTTAGTTTTCCTCTGGAGTCTGCAGACGGGAGTCAGGCCTCGTCTCCAGTGGAGACACGCACGTCCGTTTTCCTCTCGAGTACTTGAATCAGAGTCTGTCTTCTCGTAAAGTTGACATAAAAAGCTATGGCTTTCCCTCGAAGTGAGAAGGACTGTCACACGTGCCACCGAGGTGTTAGTCGATAGTCGGGTTGACAGTCGAGGGAATGCAGGGAAATCAAGTTCATCAAAAGGGACCTGACACATTTGTGGTCTTTAGAAATGGTGGCACCACCCAGGGAACATTTGTGGATCTTTAGGAATGGTGGCAACACACAGGGAGTGCCCCTGGCCTTTCCTGTGGAGAGTACCACCTCTTGAAATGTGAGTGGAACGCCGAGAACCCTTTCCCCTTTCTCCATGAAGCAGGGAAAGGAACCTTCATTTCTGGCTGAGGAGGAGATAACGAGGCTCCTCTTCAGTTGTGGAGGGACCCTCGCTATTCCTCTTGAGTGGACACAGGTGTTTCGGGGAACTTCTTGAGTTGTAGCCAGTGTGTGAAGGAACCCTTCGAAGTTTAAGTGGGGTGGTGTGATTTCCCTGGAGATGCCATCCCGGAAAAAGGCTTCATCTCGCCTACAGGGGAGAATCTCGTAGTTTTTCTTGAGTTGTGGCAGTCCCTCTCGAGTTACCACGAGGACCTCTTGGATCCCCTCATTTGACCTCCACAAAGTCCAGTCTCCGTGTGCGTTGCCAGGGTCCTCTCAACATTGCTCTCAAGTCGGTGCTCGGTCCTAAGTTCTCGTGTGGAGCTGAGCCCGGAACCTGCGCTGTCGTCTGCAGTGATGACATGGATCTTGGCGTTCCTCTGGCGTCCCTAGAGGGGATTCAGGCCTCGTCTCCAGTGGAGACACGNGAGCGAGGTGGTTCGTGGGACCCGACAGCTAGCTTCTCGGGAGTTCCAGAGAAAAAAGGTTGAAACGAGCCAGGGGAGAGACGGCTCCAGCATCTCATCCCTGGTCTCTCCCCCACTCTACACACCCGTTTCCCTTCCCCTAGGCTTCCCCTCACCCCAGGGTCTCCCACTCCTTCGGTGGCAGGGAATTTCCCTGTCTTTTAGATCTCCTCCCCAAATTAAAGATGGGGGGAAGAGGGACAGACTCCTTGCTGGGGTGACAGAAGCAGTAGAGCTGGGGTGAGAGGGAGGGGAGTGGGAGAAGCAACTTGGAAATCATTATCTGTTGGCTAAAATCTGCCTGGGGTAAAATTTCAACTCGATTTTATAGCCTTCCATTATGACGCAAAGAAAAATTTACGACCCTTGCTTGAAAAGAGGGCCGGGGCCTTTTCTCACCGGTTTAAGAATAGGCGGCAGATGCCGTGACAGCGACCATTGTTCCTGGTAGACACAGGCGACCGGGCAACCTCGGCCCGCGTGCGCCAGGCGCGTCCCCCAGCCGGGCGGGTTTTTACTGCTCCTGTCGCCTCTGAGCAGCCCGCGCGCACCCTCGCCCCCCGCACACCCTCACACACACTCTCTCTCTCTCTCTCTCTCTCACACACACACACACACCCGGCCGCTCTTAGTAATTTTTCATAAGTGCAAAGCTTTGCTGAACCAAAGGTCACCATCCAAGCCACTAACAACTTCTTGCCGGCGCACGCTTCCAAATCAGGAAGCAAAGGGAACTATTTGTCAGCGGCCCTGACAGTTAAGTTCATCAAGGATTTAAATCCGAAGAAATAAAAGTCGCCAAAATATTTACCTGCCGGCTGCACTCCCGCGCCCTCCGCCGCCGCCGCCACCACCGCCACCGGGGGCCGAGGGTGGAGGGCTGGGGGCGCCGCGCAGCCCCCCTCGGTGGGTGATATTCTTGGGATCCCTGCACTTTCCAAGTAGGAGAGAGCCCTTTGCGTGGCAGATTAATGACGACTCCGTGTTTCTTAAGGGACGTGCTGAATTAATTATTTCGCCAATCACGTGGTCGGGACTTGTAGAAATCTATTCTTATCATCTTCCTCGCACTTTGAAAATTCTCCGGGTTATGAAAGGCCCTCCCCCGGCTGCCGGCGAGCCCCGGCTGCCCAGCCCAGCGCGGGGGGCAGGAGGGCTCCCCAACATGGCGGGCGCGCGGGAAGCGCCGGCTGCCTAGGGTCCCCGATTTACGGTCCTGTACTCCGGCGGCTGGGCTGAGCACTCGCCGCCTCCTCATCCCTGCCCGCGATTCAATACACCCGACCGTATTGATGTACTGGTGGGCACAGGAGGAGCCATTAACCAGAAGACGGGCAGAGAACAATCATAAAACGTGTCTGAATATTTAAACTTGTCTGCGCACTTATAAATACACATGTCCACGCGTCTGAGGCGAGCCCTTACATATATTAAGGGCACACGTCTGATTTTTTGCATTCTGCTCATTTCCTGTGGAGAGTAAGCTCCCCCCCATCTATTTTGGGACTCTGTCTTGCCCCCTCTTCAAGGCGAGGCCAAGACGTGAAAAGCCCTCGTGAAAAAAAATAGCGCGCGCCACTCTTTATAGTGGGGAGTGTTTATTGTCGTCTGGAGGGCGCAAGGGGCGCTAGGGGGAGGAGGGGCAGCTGCTGCAGGCCCCAGTGGGGCTGAACAGCACAGAAGTAGAAGGAGCCCAAGACTGGAGGCCAGAAGGGTAAGATCCGGGCAGCCACGGCCATCCTCAGGTTGGCCCAGAGCCCAGCACCAGACACTCTTAGAGTTGGGGAGCCAGGAGATCTCTCACTCACCATGTCACAGATCGAGGGGGTCTGGGGCTGACCTGAGCCTGCACAGAGCCAAACTGGAGCCTCTTTTTAGGCCAGTTACTTATTTTCCTTAAAAAAAAAATAATAATCACCCCGCCCCCACCCCAGCCTGAATCCAGCCTCTGTCTTTCCAATGCATACAAAATTTAACAGCCAAATTGGGAGTATGTAAATATGGGGGAGGGAGAAAATGGTAGAATTTCTACACCTTACACAGTTTAACCCTCACACATCAGGCATATTATATAAAATAATAAAATACATTGTTTATACTGGATGTTAGCTTTTAGAAGACCTAATGAAGAATGCTTCTGTGGAGGCACCAAACAGAAGGGAGATTTCGCTACACCTTTTATTATTTCAAATATAGATCAATGAATTACATCAAAACTACAGGCAACAATTAGTATAAATAATACTTTAATCAGTGGCAGCAGAACAGTGATCAGTTCTATTAAGAAAGCATCTTGTGTGAACAGACACCATGGGGCTGACAGACAATGTCATCTCCCAACAAAAGGCTGCAATGGACAAAGTGAGATGGGAGTCTGAGAAGCAGTGTCCTCAGCAAACACTTCACTCCCCCCTAGTTACTATCCCAACATACCATTTTTAAAAACCCTCAAAACAAACACTTCTGGCTCATAGTTGGGGGAACAAACTGGAAACAAATAAAAGCAAATGGGCACTGATCCTTTCTACACCTAGGTCTCCAGAACACGTTCCCAGAAGGAAACTCATTTCCTTTCCTGCCCTGACTGGCTGGGGGGCCCTGCTTCTTGCCTGTCCCACTTCTGTTAGCCCAAATGGACGAGAGGGTCTGATTGGGACCTCAGGGTTGAGGGCTGCCCTCTGGGCCTTGCAGGCCCCATTAACATTTCAAAAGAGAATTCCTAGAAGCCGAGAAGGAGAACTGAGACTTATAAACAAAGAATTTGTTCCCCTGATAAAATTACTTTCCAAAGTAGTGGGGGTATTTTTAAGAAACAACTTGGGTTTTCTTCATCAAATATACCTCTTGGCTTTCCTCTAGGGCACAAGTGAAGGCAGTTAAGTAGTTTGGCATTTGGTCTGTAGCTGGGATGAGTAACCTGAACTTCTAGGAAGGGAAGAAATCTATATAATAATTTTTATAATGCATATATAGTTGGACATTGTGAAATATATACCTCCTTCCCCACAAGGAGAAGTTTCGATGTATTAACAAGTTTGGGTTTTAGGGAAGAATCTGAGCAACTTTCCAACTTGCCTAAAGATAGCAGCTCTTTTCAAATGCTACATCCAAAGACTTCTCTCCATGTCAGAAGGAGGAAAAAAGAAGAGAAGGGTAGTTAGAGTCCAAAAGGTTAAGGGTTTAGAGGTCAGTCCTCCCGGCTGAAATACAGCTAATCGAATAGAAAATTTGTCCTCTGGATGAACCTGATTCTGTAATTTAGCCGAACTTCAGTAAAATACCTTTTCAGCTTCTCAACGTGAGGGCATCAGAAAAAAGACGTCTTGACTATGTATGAACTCTGTGCTTTTTGTCATAGAAACAATGATGCAAATAATGCAGGAATATCCATCTTTAATATCCCGACGTGGTGATATTCAAGTATTGCCATGTGCAAGTCTGAGAGCCAGGCTCACCCCAAGGAGGAACAAAGAGCTGTCCCTGGGGTCTAATACAAAAGACCAAGGCTTGGAAGATACTTTAGAGAAGTGGAATTTCAGCCTAGGGACCCCAGTGAATACCTGCTCTCAGGAGACACAGAACCAAAGAACATGCCCGTAGAGGAAGTCTTTTTTCCCTCTACACTCAAATATATTAAAAAAATTACCTCTGAAGCCTTCTAAAGTGTTCTGAAGCACTGTAAAATAGCCCCAATTCTGAATCTCCTTTTCAACCTCCCTCCTGCTCCCTCCCCACTTTTGTCACTTTTTGGTAAGGGACAACCAGGGGTTTCTTTTTGGAGCCCCAGGCTTTGGGGTTTAAACTTCTGAAGCCTTGTTTCATTTGAGTCTATGAACTCTGGCCATTACCTTTGACTCTTTCCCCTTATCCTTAAGGGTCAACATTTTAGAAAAATGAGCTTTGAATCCTTCGCAGGCAAGGCATGAGAAAAATGACTAAAGAACATCTCTCCTGTTGTTTGAGAGTGATTGTTTTTAAACCACTATTCTCAAGGCAAGGGAGCAGAAAGGGCCTGAAAACTTTTGTACTTTTACAAATTCCGCTTCTAATTAACAGGTTGAGAGATTCCTTAGATTTGTTTTGAAAAATTAAAACTTAGGGGGAAAAAACTCTAAGTCCAACTTTTGTGGACTTCTAGATTCAGTTAGTTTTTCACTTTTTTAAAAGCAAGATTTCCTCACCTTCCCACTTTCTCCCCAGTGCACATCCCTTCTCCCATACCAGCCATACACCAATTCCTATAAAATACTGCTACATGGAATATTTGGGGACGTTCGGAATCCAGTTGGAACAGAAAATTCAGTCATTATCTAATGACCCAGAACATGGAGGTTTTGTTTTCTTTCCCCAGAAGGAAAATGTTGGACCATTTGTTTCCTTCTTTTCCCCCTTTCCTCTAACCACCCAGAACTAGTTCTAAGCACAGTGCTGAAAAACGCACATGTGGAAATATATATTCAAGAACTCAACTTTGAGTGGATCCTTCCCTTCCCTCTAGAAGGGTTAAGGGCCCCCTATATACATTTCCTGGGAGTGGGGAGGGGGTGGAGTTCCAGCCAGAAGTCACCTCTGATTCCGCTCCCTGAAACTCAGCCCCTTTCACATGTTTTTTGGCAACACCATGTCAGTTATTTCTGTACCCCAATTCTCCAACAAATAAATATTTAAGCAAATATAAACATAAAACAACCCGTTTCCGCTTCCTTCTTAGACTCATTTCTTTGGGCATGGGGACACTGGGAGCAAAAATATATATAAATATATATATTTTTTCACACTGGAAATTATACAGACAACCTAGAAAGTTCAGGAATCCTGGCTCAGCTCTCCTGTTTCTACTGAAAACACCTAGCGCAGAGGCGGCCAAGCTTCTGCCTCAACTCTGGCACATTTTTAAACCACAAAGATCCCTGGAGGGGTGGGGTGGGGGAGCATGTTCAAATTCACACTGGGATAAAGCATCCAACCTTCATTTGCAAATTCAAAACCCAACAGCAGAGATTTTCAGGAGTTTAATGACTCGCCAAGGTTTTCTGTTCTCAATAGCTCCTGCCATTTGATAATATACTTAGAGAGAGAATCCCGCCCCCTCCCACCCCTATCCCCGCTCCAGGGAGGGGACTGCCCTCGGGCAGGATGCTAACCTTAGGGAGGCCTGCGTGTGTCCCAGGTCCACCCCACAGTACCTTAGAGCCTAGGGAGGTGACAGCAGGCCCGGCCTGCCCCCGCAGCTTCGGCTCAGCCAGGAGCTCAGGGAGGGGTGGGCCCAGGGTCCCCACTTCTATAAGGTCGTCAGGTCCGTGTGGTGGTCCTTGGCCAGCGGCTGCAAATGCTGGCCGGGGGCAGCTGAGGAGGAGCAGGAGGACGAGGACGAGGACGAGGAGGACCTGCCTTTGGTGTTGGGCAGCTTGTGGTCTTTTTTCCACTTCATCCTCCGGTTCTGGAACCAGATCTTGATCTGGCGCTCAGAAAGACACAGGGTGTGAGCAATTTCAATCCGACGGCGCCTCGTCAGATACCTGTTAAAATGAAATTCTTTTTCCAGTTCTAGGACTTGCTGCCGGGTGTAGGCTGTCCGGGACCTCTTGGGCTCCCCGCCAGTGTAGTTGGGGTTCACTGAGAGACAAAAGAGATTGCACAAGGTCAGCTCCGGCCTCGGGGTAGGCCCCTGGCCACCGGCGCTCACTTCCTGGCGTCCCCGAGGCCGGCCCTCCCTGCGCTCCCTCCTGGCCCACTGCTCCCTGCCTCCCGCCTGCCCTCTTCCCCCAGCGCACACGCTCCCTCCCTCCCATCCCCTCGCACCCACCTGCTCCCGGGCTCGCGGGCAGGGATCCCCAAACTACCCCGGTCTCCCCAGCCTGCCGCCAGCTCTAGAATTCCCAGGCATTTTGGAAATCCCCTCTCCTCCACCGCGTTCCCTCCACTCTGAAAATGGAGTCCTCCCCCACCCCACCCCCATCTCCACCCCTTTTTGCGCCCACAGCCAAGCAGCCAGCCACATGGTCCCGGCCTGCTCCCTCGGCTATAAAAATTTATGGAGAGAGTAATTGCGGCGCCCATTGAAACCCCACACGCCCCCACCCACTCGCACCCCCTCTCGGGGCTCATGCGGCCAGGCCAGGGTGGAGACTGAGCGGTCCTGGGCCCGTCCTTACCGGAATTCACGTGCACCTTCTTCATCCACGGGTAGACCACGGCCGGCTGCTTGAGGGCAGTCCCAGGGGGCGGCTGCTTGGGGCCGCCTGGCTGGCTACAGGCCCGGGCACCGGGCAGGGGTGCGGGCGGGGGCGCGGAGGGCGCTGGGCATGGCTCTCCGGGAGCACCGTAGTGGCCGCCGGGGCCGCTGGGTTCTGGCCCGTGACCCCGCGTGGGCAGAGACGGGCCGGGCCCGGGGCCGCCGCCTCCGAAGGTCTGCTCACCGAAGTCTGGCCGTGGGTAGAGCCCCGGGGGCTGGAAGTCGGTCCCCTGCGCGCTACCGCCGCCGCCGTAGTAGTCAGCGCCCTGCTCGCCTAGGTAGCCGCTCTGCAAATACTCGCACGGAGGAAACTTGGGGTCCACATACTTGGAGTTCACCATATAGGAACTCATGGCCATTAATTTCAGAAGGTAGAAAATACTAATTTTTCTCGTGTTGTCTTTTTTTCTTCTTCCATAGGGCCCTCCTACTTGCTGTCAACTGAATAAAGTTGGCGGCCATGTGACCAGGCCAGCCAATAGCGAGGGAGTGAGTTTATCACCGGGCTGGTGAGCATCTCATAATTTTCACAAATTTAACTAAATAACATACGTGTAATCAAGTGACTCACCGTGGCACCTTTGAGGGCTCCCACCAGATGTTAGTGAAGTGCTAATCCCAGCACCCTCATTCCCCACTGGTAACCCCAGCTTTTGTCTGCCACTGACTTTGCTAACCTCCTCTGCCCTCTCCATGCACCCAGCCTGCAATCAGCCCCCCAAAATGGCCCAGTTCAAGAGGAAATGAAATCTCCCATATTTGTCAAGGTGCATGGCATCAAAAAGTGAGTGGAGGAGGTGACTCCTGAGTTGGACAGGGAACCCCAGGCAGGCAGGACTCCTGCCCGCCTACCCCGCGGGAGCGCGGGGACTCTACCACACAAAGGCCGAATCCTGCCGGCTTTGTCTTCATCAGGGTCACCCAAAAGTTACTACAATCTGGCTGGCCTGAATCAAATTAGGCAATGAGTAACTTCCACGCTTTCTTCGAAGGCCAGGGTATTTATAGCCAAATCTGGCCTTGCTGGTATGGCAAGAAGCCCCCTTGATTCTCTGGCTAGGGCAGTGCAGGAGGGTAGCCCAGGAAGGTTGTGAGGTAACCCCACCTCACTCAAAAGCATCCCTAAAAGGGCCCTAAACTCCCTCTTCCCGGCTCACCTTCTTCCCACCTGGCAGTAAAGGTCAACAAGCCCCCTCTTTGGGTACCCTCCAACTTCATGCCCCTAGAGAGGAGAGCTGATCCTAGGGCTACCTGACTCCCACTTCACTCCCCAATGCCCCCAAACCTAACTCTTTGGCCCTGCATTCATGCAACCAGTTAGGCATTTACACAGGGGGCCCTGTTTGAAGGTGAGGAGCTTCTCCAGGAAAAGGCTACTTTACATTATTGGGCTCTGACGATCCTCCTGCCTGGAGTCCAAGGTAATAAAAGAGAAAAAGGCAAGTGACCAGTCGGCTGCCTCTGGCCTCCACTTCTGACTGTTGCGGAGAATGTGAAGTTTTTGCATCGACCATATATTCCCCTAGAATCGAATCTGTGACTACGTGGATACCACACAAATTCGGTTCTACAGGGTATATATAGACAACGTTACTGCCTCCAGGTTCCACCCAGAGCAAGTACCCAGACTGTTGCCAGCCCCAGCCTCCTCCTCGGAGCTGCCAGCCCGACACAGCCACTCTCACTTTCAGAGACAGTTCAGGTAGTCTGAAGTGCTTGGTGGCAATTTGCAGCAATGAGTTCCCCATCCTTGTACCAGAGCCAGGGTTACCAAGCAGCCAAGGAGTCAGGATAGTCTTCTTAAGAAAGAAAGAAAGAACAGAAGAAAAATAATCCATCGCAGAATGTCAACTGTATTATTATCCCCTTTTCGGATGCACACAACACCCCCTCCCTTATCAAGTGGTATTTTCCAGAAAGGAGAAAATGCCTTAGTGGCAGAAGAAAAAGAGGCAAGAGGGAATATCCTCTGCCCCTTCTTTTCCCCACTGCCAGGGCAAGCCAGGTTGGCTGGCTAAGCTAGTTCTCCAAGAAGTCGCATGTTTACCTTCTAGGGCTCTGAGCCCGGCTGGCCTCTCTGTCCCGCTGCTGCTTACCACCCTGAGGCAGGCGCTGCTTGCAGGCACGGAGCTGCCCTAGGCTGGGGCTGGCGTACTAATGGTGAAGGGCAGGGCGAGGGGTCATTCGAAATCATTTACAAACATATCACAAAGTTTCATTATTTTTGCTTTGCCGACAGCACCACACACGAGTACAAAAGTTCACAAAGTGTGCCCGCCCTAGTGCTTCGCGCAGTCTGGGGCTCACCCCTCAATTCACAGCACCAAGAGGGCTCAGGACTGGGATGGATTTCAGGGGCAGAGGGATACCCAGGCTTGGGTGGGGATTTTGGATCCTTAACTCTAAGCTAGAGGTATTTAATTTTTTTTTTTTTATTTTACCCTCATGATTCAAAAATTGTTTTCAAGCCTCAACTTGGGCCTGGTAGGGTGGAACAGGGAGAATTCCCTCCACTCCCCCCACCACTAGTCTGGCAAAATTGGCTGACTTCTCTGCACTGTGCACACTCCCCACACCCTCCCCCCAATCCTTTGGTTCCAGTGCTTTGGCTATTTTGTAGGGATTTCCCGGTGCCAATTCTAACAAGACCTTCTGAAACTCCCCCACACCCACCTCCCTTGTCCCGGGGGGGTTCCCCCAACTTCCTTTAATGCCAAGAGCTCCTGGGTACCTTGGGTCTCGACTTTATCCAGACAAACTGGGGGAGCCTGCTAGGATGAGTGGGGACCTGGGTGAGGGTACACATTTTCATATTTATTAGACACTGTGACCTGCATTTCACCGTATTGCTCCATTCCTTCAGACAGGTCAAAGCCAACAAGTTATTGATGAACAAAAGCATTAAATATTCACCTCCCGCTCAGCTGCCCATACAAATGCTTTTGATGTCTCCGGCTTTTTGTGCTGTGTTCAGCTACGGGGTGCCAATCCTGGGTTTGCAATCAAGGAGCATCCACAGAGATAAGCACCCAGAGCCAGGGGAGCTACAGGAGGAGGGCGAGACCAGGAGTTCTGGGGACGCTGGATTTTCCGGCCTGGAGCTGGGGGGCCTGTTTCACTTGAGACAGCCTAATTCCTAGAGGTGAACTGTGTACTGCGTGGATCCTCCACTCCTAGGGGGTGGGCACAGCCCCTAGAAGTTGATTATGTTGCCCAGCCTGGAGGGCAGAAATCTGGCCCAGAGCCAAGCCTCATCTTCTCCGACCCTAGAAAGAGGACCTCTCACCAGAAAGGGAGGGTGCCTGGTTCTTAACATCTTCACACATTCCATCTCTCATTAAAATAAAACCATCTCCGTTTTGCATGAGGGAGGGGCCCCTGGTCTTTCCTGGAGTCTCTCCCTACCACCATCGTCTTAATGAGATAGCCTTCCTGGAGAGTTCACAGGCCTCCTCACAAGTGTACCTGTCTTCCGCGGCATAAGCAACTCTGAAAGAGCCAAACTTTTCAGCCCAACACCCCAAGAATCTCTGCCCCCCACCGCACCCCCAAACACCCCTCCCCCTTTTCTGCCTGCAACGCTAGCGGCTCTGGTGCAGAAATTCTCGAATTGCAGTTAGAGAGGAGCAAGAGTGAATTAGAAGGGCCGTATCCCTCCCTCCTCAGCCCGAGTCCCCAACCCAAGACCCAGATTGCTGAGGCCAGGGCTGGGCCGGGGGAGAGGGTAGGAGGGACTTTCACATAAAGCTCAGAATTTTCAGCCCTTCCTGGAAGCGGGCGAACCCAACACACCCGTAGCCGTACAGGGTTGAGTCCCCCCACCCACGCACCTTCTTTTTATTAAAAACAAAAAAGGAGAGAAGGTCGGGGCCAGGCTGGACCGGGTTAAGCTGGGCTGGGCGGCAAATGAGGATCGCGTTGCCTGGGTGCTTAGCAGGTTGGTTCGAGCGGAAGGCGATGCTCGGCGCAACTTGTTAATAGGGGAGGCTGCTAATTAGCTGGAAGCTCTCCACAGACGCGTCCGCTGAGGCGGAGCTGCACCTGTGCGAGCTGGGGAGGCCTAGGAAGGCCGGGAAGGTCCAGGGAGGCCCAAGCAGACAAGTGCGAGGGCTAGCGGAGCGTTCCTTTAGTTAGGTGACTGGAAACTAGGCCCCAGAAAATCTTCCCGGGAGTCCAGCTTAGATCCTCCAGTTCCAAACGGGCTCCCCTCGCTTACCCAGGCCTGGGGAGGCAAGGGCCCTTTATCCACCCGCCCACACCCCCTGGCTCGGCCCTTCTCCCCACACCCGCCCCGTTATCAATACCGCCCCTTCGCGCGATTCGGAAGAAACGGGGAGGTACTTACAGCAGTGGTGTCTCACGGTCCCGAACCTGTTGCAATGGAAACGGGGTCACTTAAATTCCACAGGATAATAAAACAGAGATGGATGATACACAGAAGAATGACAAGGCCCAGACACCCCACCAATACCCGGACCTCCTTCCTGCTTCGGATGCCCGCCCCTAGGAACTGCGCCAAGTTCTCCGCGAAGCCGGAGACTGCAGTGCTCAAGGGCAAACCCGCGGTAGGAGAGTATGCCCCCATCACCTCCCCCACGCCATGCACCCCTTTGGGCAAAACCTTACTTTTTGCCTGGCCCGACTCAGGCGGTCTGTAACAGGGTTTTCCCCGTAGGAAAACGGGAAGCGAGGAGAAAACGGGCCTTTGTGTGTTTCCTTCTGCAAAATCGGCTGGGTGGGCGCCGGTCCACTGGGGAGGGGGCAGCCGCTGCATCTGTCCCTTGCCCCAGCTCCCCGTCTGTTTCGAGCTGGAGCAACTCAGCACCCCCTTTCCAATTTCAGATTGGTTTCAAATTCCCCAGCCAACCAGTGCCCCCTCAAAACTGTCTTCTTCCCAAAGAAGGACCAGGCAAGGCTGGGACCTGCCGTCCCACTTCTGCTCTAATTTAAAACAAAGAGCAATTTCCAAGGGAAATGAGGGCCCAAATGATAGCCAAGGAAGAGGAAAATCGATGGGTTTAAAGGTAAATGGCAATGCTTTAGACTGTTACCCAGTTCTGTGGATATGACATCATTTCATCAGCATTTTTGCTGGAGAACCCACAAAGCAATCTTACAAAGCAGTGGTCCTCACAGGGGCTCGTGTCCAGCTTTCAGTCGCCTCTAGTTTTATTCTGGGACAGGGGTGTCTTCTCTGAGAAATCGCAGAGGCAGAGCATCTCCATTCTTAAACTTTCTATCTGTCCACCTAGGCTACCCATTTTATTCTACTTCTGAAGCAGAACTTCACTCTGAGAGGTGAGAGACAGAAAGTTCCTCTGGTGAGGTGAGAACCCTCAATTCCTAACTTTCTATGTCTAGAAGGGAGAGGGGATTCCCATCCTATTTCTTGATTTAGGTTAAGCTAAAATTAACTTCCATGGGACTTCTCCTCACCACCAGGCAGAAAAGATGGGGCAGAGAAATCCCCCACCCCTGGAGTTGTCCTGGAAAAAGTAGTAAGTGACTTACTGGTTTTCTCTCCTAGTGGGCAGGGGAGCTGGGAGCAGACCTGTCTCCTTCTGAACCCGGCGCTAGCTGGAGCCTCTCACTTTCCTATCGCTGCTCCAGGAGCCAAGCATCTGCACTTGTATGCTCTTAACCTAATTTATGGTGGGAATTATATTTTGGCTTGTCAACTCTCAAGCCATAAAACAAAGTTTATTGGAATCACGTGCTCGTAAATAGCCACTCAGGTCCCATCTCTGCAGAACCATAAATAACCTTCGGCTTTAAACTTTTATTCACTAAATAAAGGTTCACTGCAACTGTTCCCTCACATTTAAATAGTTCCAAATATCTAGGATTCAAGGGGGGGGGGAGTCATATTCATATCAATACCCTGGTCTTTTCAAATAGCATCTTTTCAGGGACTCTGTTTAGAGGGGGAGATAGTGCTATTTGGAAAAGGCTGGTTGGTGGGCATGTCTTATGATTCTTTGGCTGCATCCGCTGTGAGTACCATCAACTCCTTTATTTCAATCATTTTCTAGCTCTAGATGTGGTAAATAAAGAGGAAAGCCAAAGGTCATTTCTATTGGCTTATACTAGAAGTTATTTCAGATTTTGTTTTAGCTTCAATAAGAAAAGAGTGGTTGGAGGCTGGGTGGGCTTGGGGGGTGGGGGTGGCAGTTGGAGTTAACACTTGGCTCTGTATTGTTGTGAATGGGCTCAGCAAAAGTTGAAGGTAGCCACATGCCTAGAGGTTTCTGTAATTTGCTTAGATCTGGAAGGGAAGCCTTTGCAAGTGACCAAACTGCTTAAAACAGCAAGACTTGGGGTTTGGTGATGTGAGAAAGTAGAGAATAGCCTCATCGGGCATCTTTGGCAACTGAAGCTCTAAAGAAGGTTATAAAACAATAAAACAGCCCTGGTGTGAAGGGGATAGGGTGTGAGGAAGCAAATGAGACTCTCAGGAACCCAAGCCCGGGAAGTCAGATGTCCCCAGTCCCACAGGGCCCCAACCACAGGGCCTGGGGTCCAAATCTGGCTGGGTAAGATCCTATCTCTCCCCGATCTTACCCCTCCACTCCCCGCCCCCCGCTGCCACTCCCACCAGAGGGAGAGCCTGAGAGGAGGAGGCAGCATGCTCTCCTGCTGAGAAAACCAAGAAAAGAGCTTGGGCCTGAGCACTGCTCCATCGGAGGGTGTGACTCCGTGCTTGGGGTAGGTGGGGGTGGGAGAGACGCCCCCAGCTCCCACCAAAGAGAGTGAATGAAAAGAGAATTGACACCACCCCCCTCAGCATCCTTCCACAGCCCACCAGAGTTGCTACCAAACAGTGTGGAAACGTGATTTTGACTATTCCGATTAAAAGAATGGATGTTCTCTGTAGCTTTGTAGAGCACAAATACATCTAAGATTTCTAAATAAATTCAGTTGTGAAAGTTCTCATCAGCAAGTCCTATCAAACCTATGAAAGAGACTCCTTTCTACTAAAATCTCTTTGCACCCTAATTTCCACCCACTCTCTGTGCGTTTCTAAACCCATTTCCTAATTTCACATTCACTGGATAGAAAGCAGGGAGCTATTAGTCCAGACTGTATGCCATTTATTTCTCCCCCCCCAACCCCCACCCCATTAGCCCACTTAGAAGTATCTTTTTCTTTTACAGTTGGTAGCATATGTTTTTAAAATATGAGTAAAAATCAAACCTTTGAAAACTGTTTTCTGACTCTATTAGTGCTAGGTGAGCAGCTTCTAAACAAGTCCTTGTTAATCCATTTTTTAAAAAGTTTGAGAGCTTAGGAAAGCCTTCTTTATTTTTCCTTAATTCCTAACTTAATAAAACTGAGTTAACCAAAGGATATACGACATTCTAGGCAGTTGTGATGAGCTTTTTATGGAAGAAGGGTGGTGTAAAGAGAAGACCAGACTGAGAAGATGGTGTTTGAAACAATGTCTGGCACCTAATCTGGGCTCAAAAGACATTTTTTGAGTGAATGATAATGAAAAATGATGACTGGGGCTTGCCCACAGTCTTCACTGTGGCTTACATAAGAAGAATAAAATTATATAGCCTACTCTGTATATTTAGATGATAACAGGAAAGTAACTAGCTCTGCTGAGGGGAAAGGAGGAAAGAAATGAAGACACTGGGGCACATAAGTTCAGTCATTTTCTAATCTGAGGATAGTCAGACAATATGATTAAGGAGAGTGTACACCTTCCTCCAATTTTCCCTTGGCCCCTGCCCCCAATTTTGGGCTTTTTTAGATGAATGAGAGAGTGGAATGGGGAAGAGCAAACTCTGTCTAGTAAGAAGGCTGAGCACCAGGGAGAAGAGCAGACTAGCTTGGGCCGATTTCTTGGGGCTTTTCCAAGGACTGTTAATGGACGAAGTGGGGGAGAAGACGTAGAAGCCTTCTTAGAAACCTGTTGCTGGGTACAGTGAGATTCTGAGCACTGTCTTCCCCATCTGACTGGAAAGAGCCAGTTCTGGGAGTTTCTGCTCAGAGAGCTCCCAGGAGCTAGAATCCCCCGCAGGGCTCTCCCAACCCAGATGTCAGAGCCACTCCCAGGAGGGAGGAGAAAGTGAAGGGGCCCAAGACGCATCAGCTGCACTCCAAACCTAACCAGGTCCCATCAGCTGCACTCCAAACCTAATGAGGTCCCTTCTCTGCCTGCCTTAGAGCCCCTTGCTATGTGGCCTAGGAAAGGATAGTCTGACCTTGACTTGCAAGAGGCCTCTTGCCCAGAGGTGGTGTTGAACTCTTCTCTTAAACTATCTCCACAACCAGGATAAGTGGGAATGAGACTTCAGATGAATCTCCTAGACCAGGGATAGGAAGGTAACTGCCAGGCCTGGCACTTAGGGACACAGGCTGGGGAAGAGCCAGAGAAGGGCTGAATAGGGAGTCCCAAGCACGAGAGAATATAATTTCACATTCCTGACACTATACTCTATCGCTGAAAGAGGAACACTTCTGCTACCCCCACACCCTCCCCCTACAGTAGGGTCTGCTCACTGGAACTCTGCTTGGTGTCTTCGGAGAAGGAGAGGTAACCCCAGAGGTAACAATGCCAATAGTGAGATGTGGCATCCCAAAGAACGGGCTCTGGGTCAGGACCTCTAATGGGGGGTCAGGCCTGGAAAAAGCTCCAGTGGGTCCAAGAAAAGCAGGGTGTGGAGTAGCCATCTAAGCCAACTGAGAACCAAGAACAGAGGTTAGATGGATCAGGAGATGGGGATGACTGGGCAACTACAGGACTGCCCAATTTCATGGGCCAGACTCTGCCAGCGTGGTTCATAGCAGGTGGGACAAGGTGTGTTTGGACACAAAATCCGACCCAGGTGGACTCCTGGTTAAGCAGAAGCAGCTTGGCTGAGGGCTGCAGAGGCCCTCTTAGGAAAAGTCTGTAGTCAGAAGTCCTAGAGGCCAGGGGTAAGGGGTAGAACCTGGCTGCATGGGAAGGGTGTACATATGTGTGGGTTACAGCCTGAGATGGTATTTATATAATTCTTTTTAAAAGATATAAAGTATCTCAAAAAATAGAAGGGCTGATGGAGATCTGAGGGGGATAGGCCTCTTTAAGACACACCTTGACATCGCCATGCCCCAAGGTGGGAGCTGTGGCTCAGCCATGGCCCTGGAGCCCAGATCTTGGAACACAAGCAGATTAAGGGGGTGGAACACTCCTTGCCTTCTTTGTGTTGCCCATTGGAGTTTGGCTTTTCCGCTCTGTCCCAGCTTTCAAGATACTGGAAAAAGGGTATTTGCCTTGGGGCTGTAAAAGAGACTGTGACTGATGAATGGTGGTAAGGAGGTGGTTCCAGAAGGTGGCCAGTAGGGCCTGCTCACCTGCTCTCTGGTAAGCCCTGAGCTTTCTGTAAGAGTCATGGGTGTGCCTGTGTGGGTGTGAGGCTTCCGCTACCTGATATCTGCCCACTGAGGAGCTAGGGGCACCTTCCTCTTGGATATGGCCCTGAAGTCTACCTGTAGGCAGGTGCCAGACAGTGAGACCCAAGGAAGCAGGGCCTATGAGACCCACTACAGCAACAGGGGAAGCCCCAGATCCATGTTCTCCTGTGAACAAGCCTAGGCCTGTCTTCTCTGTACAATTCAGGGACTGAGTGCATGAACCAGGTCTCTCTAAGCTCTAAAAGGCTAGGCCTGATTATTAAATAGAAAAAGGATACTGATGATAAGAAACACCTATTGAATGCTTATTATTCAATATGTGATTGAAACAGGTATTGAATGTTTGGCTTGTGCCAAAAACCCATTTTAAGTGCCTAATCAGTGAGTTAACATATGTAAAATAGTTAGAATAGTGCTGGGCATATAGTAGTGCTATGTAAGTAAAACTCCTCATAACAACCCTTGAAGGTACTCTAATTATCTCTGCTTTCCACATGAGGAAACAAGCCCGGAGAGTTTGCCCTACTTGCCTAAGCTCACACAACAGTTAAGTGGAAAAAATTTGAAAGAAGGCAGACTGTATCTAGAACCTATTCACCTCTTTGAAAAAATCTCTGAGTTAGCAAGCGGTCAACTTCCCTTTCCCAATTTGGTAGCAACTAGTCAGCTTATGACTTTTCCCTGGTGGCTCAGATGGTAAAGCGTCTATCTGCAATGCAGGAGACCCAAATTCGATCCCTGGGTCAGGAAGATCCCCTAGAAAACCCAATGAAGGAGGGAGCTCCCTTAACTAGGGGGCAGGGCATTGCTAAATGGTAGCGAAAACTTGGCCCCTGTAGACCACAGAATCATAAAAGATACAGGAAAGACTCTCGACCAGGACTCAAACATAACCATACATCTTAGCTGCCATGATGGAGAGTGTTTATAAACTGCAGGTTCTAGACATCCTGATTCAGTAAATCTGGCATGAAACAAAGGAACCTGTATTATAAAGAAGAGGCTTGAATGCAGGCCTTCATTAAGGATCACTGCTCTAACGCAGGGAAATGAGGGAAGCAAAGGGCTGTGTTGCCAGGAGACAACAAGGAACAGTGAGGTTGGATCAGAGCCAGTTGGGGATGTCACCGCTGATGCGAGAAACACCCCCATGGAGCCCACCAAAGGCCTGAAATGGGTGCAATGGGTAAAGAAGAGTGTGGGGGTGGTGTGTAAAAGGGGAGAGATGAGTAACTGCGGGGTTTTCAAGCCACACGCAAGAAGTCACCCTGGATCTCAGAGCCTCGAGGCAGTCCCGGGGCCGAGGCCTTGTTCTAAGTGAGCCTGGGCGAGCCCATCAGCTTGAGGCAGGCGACGCTGAACCCTCGGCTTTTCAAGGCTGCCGGTTCTAGGTACCAGGAATTGCAAGAAAGTGAAGTGGCAAGAACAGCAGCCCAAATGAAGGGGCTGGTAGGGACTGGGCGTGGCTTGCCCCACCACCAGACCCTTTTTTCCTGTTCTTCAGAGCCGAAAGCACAGAAATCGCGCCCCCTCCGGGAAGGCGGAGGAAGTGAGGTGGCCCGCCACCCCGGAACCTGCCTTCAGGTTCCTGGGCCCAGGGCTGCCTCTGCTGCAAGTCTCGGGAAGCCGCCCCTGGGGGNTGATTATAGATTAATGTGTCCCTAATAAAACGGACGGATGGAGCAGCTCGAAAGGCCCCCCTCCCCCTACCACACTCACACACGCCCGCGCAGACACACACCCCCGACGTGAGGCTGAGCACACGCCGAGGCCAGAGGGTTGAGCTGGGGCGGCCTGGCCCTTGGGCTGGGCGCGGCCGGCGGCCACCGCCCGGGCTCTGTCTGCCTTCGGAAGTGTCCGCAAGCTGGCAGTCAGCACTGCGCGGACCGTGGCGGCCAGGGTGTCTTGTCTTCTCCGTGACTTCTGGAAAGGTCCTGGAAGAGAACACGCCATAGGGCAGAACCCAAATGGCAGCGCAGGCCCGCACCCCGCTGCCGCCCCGACCTTGCCTCAAGAATGGCCATCGGAACAGCATTTCCCTGGGCCAGGCCACTCCCCTGGGTTCTCACTTGGAGGCCTCCAAGTGAATTCCAGAGATCTCTAAAAAATGCCCTGGTCCTTGGACTACTCTTAGGAATTCTTTTCTTTCTTCCTCTCCCTCCTCCCCACTTTTTTCCCCCAGTCTCCAAAGGTAAGGCTAGGCAGCCTTGAATCTGAAGGAAATGCCCATTGTCACTCCCAAATCCATGGTACAAAGCCTCGGAAGCCCGGCTGGGAGCCGAGACAAAAAGCAGTCGGGCGTTGGCGGCTGGAGGATNCCCCACTTTTTTCCCCCAGTCTCCAAAGGTAAGGCTAGGCAGCCTTGAATCTGAAGGAAATGCCCATTGTCACTCCCAAATCCATGGTACAAAGCCTCGGAAGCCCGGCTGGGAGCCGAGACAAAAAGCAGTCGGGCGTTGGCGGCTGGAGGATATATTCCTCGCTCTACAAGTTGCCCAGAGCACCCTTGGGGGGCTCCCAGCCTACCTTGAGCCCCTGAAAGGAAGGGGGGAAATGGCTACTTATGGTCTGATTGATTGCCTTTGCCAAAGGCTTTCTGATTTTATTCCAGAGGAGCTGCCTCTGCCTGTAGCCCAGACTTTCCTCTGAGACATGACCCCTTGTCAACAACGAATGGTGCTCCCTACATCGCAGGAGGTAAACCGAGAAGCTAAAATTGCCTTCCTTCTCCTGCCCAACCAATGGAGATCTGGGCAGATCTGTTCCAGTGTTCCCAACTTGGCACTGATGCCATCCATCTTCCACCCTAGGAAATGGCTCCCCTAAAGCTTTCTGTCTTGGACCTGGAAAAGAATCTCTGTTTTCGGCAGGAAGTTTAAAACTCTGAATAATTACTGAGTCTCCCAAGGACTCTTGGTCGAGGGTTTTAAGGCTGAGACCCCCTTAAAGAGATTGTTTTTAGGGGAAAAGTGGGGGGGGGCATGAAAAGGATTTGTAATTTTCATTTGTCCTTTGACTTGTCAAGGAAGTTGCTTGAGTCTACTGGAGACCTTTCGAAACCACAGCACAACCTGGGGTAACGAATTCTCTATCAGCTCATCCCCCCAAGGCCTCTCCTCTTCTCTCTGGCAGTAGAAAAGTATGGACTCTCGTGGGCTGAGGATCCTGCAACCCATCAGTCAATCTATCTATCTATCCATCTATCTATATGCACACTCATACACAGGGAAGACAGCTGGAGTTTTCTGTGCCATGGTAACAACTGGAACATTGGACTTCATGGGAAGTCATGTTCATCTGCAAATTCTTTCGGTCACCTTTCGTACATTTTCTTGCCTCCCAGATACAAGGGCTCCAACCAGCAATTTGTAATTAAATGTAGGGAGAATTAACTGGTGAAAACCTTTCCTTTTTTTTTTTTTTTTTTCATGTAGGCCACCAAAAGGTAATGACTGAACATAAAATCCTTCCACAAGGAAACCAGGGCAAAGTGGGATGAGAAAACTCACTCATCCTTGGTTTCACTGTGGCCTGGCTATCTTATGCTTGGGATGGGGGTAGGGATAAGAACAGGGGAGCAGAAATGGATCCGATGCAATGCTAAGCTGCTGCTTGTCTTTGCTCCTGTAGTGCAGGCCCCACGGCTTCCAGGTGGGCAAGACTGATTTCGACCTAGTCCCTGATGATGGTACACCAGCTAGAAATCACCAAGACTCCACTGAAAGCATTAAAAATAACACAACCAAAACGAAAGAAAGGAAGACACACAAGTGGGGAGCTGCGAGAAGAATGCGGTTTGGGCACAGGTTTACTTACCAGGCTCAGGCTAGAGGAATGTTCACGTCCACTGACAAATCAATTATGTTACTAGCATGAGTGGAGGGGGAGACAGGACCCTCCTTCCCAACTAGGAAAACAGCAGGCACAGCCTGGATTATCACTCCCCCACCACTGCCAAATTTCAGCACCAAAGGCCCCCTTCAGCTTTTCTCTCCCATATTCCTCCCCCTACTCTCTACCACCCCCGCAACTGCCCCAAACAAGCAGTTTAACAAGAAGATAATCTCTCCAAAGTCTTTCATCTCCATCACAACATATTTCCATTTCAGAAAGCAGAGGGAGTGCACTCGTTTCCAGAGTTTATTGCATTATACATGCGACCAGAACATGCACAGAAAGGACAGGTTGCTGTTGCACTTCTACGAAACCACAGATGCACCACAAGGGAAAGGCTACAAGGCAAAGTCAGTCAATATTCCATCTCACCAAGGACAACTGCTAAACTCGTTTGCAAAAAGATACATTGTAATGTGCTTTTTTAGTCCCCCTCCCCCCAAAGCTTGTGGGTTTTAATCTTTTTAAATATATATGTAATTTAAGTACTTTTAAGTACTGGATGTATTCAAAACGCCATGAGCTCATGGACTAACCACACACACAGACCTTTTGTGTTAGGAAAAACATGAAAAAGTCACATTGCTGGATGGACGAGAGGATTGATGGATGCTCTACAGTTCCAATAAGTTAAGAGCCAAATGAAAATGCGCAGTAATAGTTACCCTGCATTACGATGAAAAAAAATTAATAAATTACACGTGCTAGGTTTTTTTTTAATATATATATATGTATATATATATATATATACTCATAGGGATTACAGATCACTTGCAGCACGAACAGAATGACCCCAAAGTCACATTCTAGCAGGAAAAAAAAAATTTTGTTTTCAAAAAACAAAGAGCATTGAAGGTTTTGTTTCCGCCTTCCCAGTCCTCCAGCACTCGGCCCTGGAACTCGGCGCCCCTCTCCGATCCTAGCCTCTGACAGGCCTCGGACCTAAGAGAAGGTGAGGTTGGCGGTCAGTTCTCGGATCCGGTTCTCTCGGCTCATCTTCTTGAGTTTCATTCGGCGGTTTTGAAACCAAATCTTGACCTGCCTGTCGGTGAGGTTAACGCTCTTACTGATCTCTAGGCGGCGCTCGCGGGTGAGGTACATATTGAACAAGAACTCTTTTTCTAATTCCAGCGTTTGGTGCTTAGTGTAAGGGCACCTCTTCTTTCTGCCACTCTTTGCAGTGAGCCAATTGCTGGTTGGAGTATCAGACTTGATTTCCTCTAACAAAATTAAAGGGAGAAGAAGAAAAAAAATCAAGAATTTTTTTTTCTCTCAATCTGTTCAAATTTACCCTTGGCCATGACCCCGCTGGCAGCCAGGCCGCTTTGGGAAATGCTTGCATTAAACATTACTCACATGAGGTGGGCCCTGAAAGATATTTGTAAATGATGCCAGGTTAGTTAAAGTACCCAAAATGACACAAATGGGTGGGTATTCTTGCCGTCTGTGTCAGCGTTTTCTCTCTCTCTCTCTCTCTCTACTTTCTGACCTGCACAAAATTTTAGTACAATAGTAAACTTTCAGGATCTCACCAGCAACATTCTAAATGATCATCTCACAACAGGGCTCGAGTGGAAGAAGCAAACCACAGTCTGACAAGCCTACGAATCCCCAAACCTGCCACTTCTTCCCCACTTCTCCCAGGCAGGCGAGGAGCCCCACAGCCAAGCTTAGAGATACCAATTCTCTTTCAAAAGATACCAGAGGAACCAAGTACACCTTCTCCGCCCTGCCTGGGCATCGTTTTATGCCCCAGAATTTCCTGAATTCTTGTGCTTTCTTGTTCCCACACAAAAGCATTCTCCCAGAAATGAGAAATGTAGCTCCTTGCTGTGGCCCAACTCTGAGCACTGGGGCAGAGGATCAGGGGCAGAAAAGCCAGAGCCCCTGGCTCTCTGCCCTATCCAGCCCTAAGGCTGGCCCTGCCGGGTGGGCCATGCACACTCCATTCTCCCTCCCTTCTGCCTTTGCCCCCTTTGCAAAAGGACTGCAAAGCTTTCGGCACTTTCCCCAGACAAAGCCAAGGTTACCCAGCCCCGCAGAGGCAGGGAGCCCTGTTCTCCAGCCCAAGCGCCAACTGGTCCAGCCATCTCATTCCCCTTGCTGTCCCCAAGCTCGCAGGATGCGGGGTGCATACACTTGAACACGAACACAGTACCTTGGACCACCTTAAAATCATCACTGAGTGAAAGGCATGGCTGGACTGCAAATCTGAGCGGGAGAAAGGAGGTTCTGGGGCCCGTTTACCAGCCGCAGGTCTCATTTGCGCTCTTTTGTTGCATTTCAGGTCTAGCTCGGGAAAAATAAAACCGGCAAGCCCTTCCTCTGCCCGGGCGCCATCAGCATGGGGCCAGGACTAGCCAGGAGGGTCAGGGCAGCGCGGCAGAAGAAGAAACCATCTCGGGATTAAGATCGCCCTTCTAAAAGACGGGAGGAGAGGCACCTGCCAGTCGGGGCCCCAGGCTGCCGGTTCGGCACTGGGGACCCGGGTGTTCCCTCTCTCTGCCGGTTCCGGGGCTGCGCGCCCCGCTGGGGTGACAACTCTGCTCATACCGACCTTTGCTTTCCTTCTCCTGTACTTCGGGACTGGACACGGAGACCTCTGCCAGGCAGCTCCTCTCTTCCGGAAGGCCGCCCTTGGCTTCGGGGCTCTCCACCTGGGAAACTGTGGTGGGCTCCTGGCCACTCGCTGGCTCCTTCATCTTCTTTTCCATCTGCAGCTGGGCGGCCGAGAGCTGCGGCTTGGCCGCGCCGCGAGGGTTGAGCTGGAGCATGACTGTGGAGCTGCCTTCGGGGCTGTTATTGTACTCTTGGGTTTTCCCGGTGGCGTAGGTCTGACTCAGTCTAAAATATCCAGGGACAGGAACCTCGGGGTTCTCAACGGGACAGGACTCAGGGACCAGCCTCTGGTACGAAGGGACCTCAGCAGAAATGAGTTTGTTGCGCTTATCAGAATACATGCAGCAATTGGATTCTTCCTTAATGTTGGTGGTGAAGGAGCAAGTGGGGACTTGCTGTGTAACAGGTTGCTCTATTCGACAAGATCTGTTCGGGTCTGTCCAACTGTCTACTTGAGGTATATAAGGATGCACATTCATACCCATATTTTGGTGGTTCACTTCTCTTTTGGCCAGAGACGGGAGCAGTCCACAGGTTTGCATTCCATAGGTCCCCATGTCTGCGCTAGGTGGTGGCATGTACATGCTGGCGCTGCTCGAATAAAAACTGTCACTCCTGCAGGCACTGATCAAGGAATCTACTAAAAAAGTATTAGCAGCAGGAGAGCTGTTGGGAAAGGACATTTTGGGGAGGAATTTGAAGAAGAGAGATTGTGTCCTTTGTAGGCTGACATCTCTAGGAAAACATTCCCCGTGTAATTGTGGATGCCTCTGCCGACCACATGACAACCAAGCCAATGAGATTTGAAAATGGCCTTGAGCCGCAGCCTCCTCGCAGGTCACGTGCTCCAGAGCTCGGCCAGCCGGCCGCGTAAGCGCGGACAACAGCGACATCTACTACGCGCCCGCGATAGTGCGCGCTGGAGACAACCGGTGCAGCGCTCTCCGCCGCCCGCCGGGCTCCCGGGGCTCGCTCTGCCCGCCCGCCCCACTCGCGTCCCCCACTCCAGCCTCTGGGCCCGCGGGCGGAAGGAAAGGCTCGGCCCGAGGGGTCTCCGGGAGGACACACGCGGGGAGGGACGCCCGGGCGCCGTGGCGCCAGCACACAGAAGCATTCCCCGCACACACCCAGGCAGAAGGCGCCCGAGAGGGCCGGGGCCAGGGCGGTGGGTGGGGGCCCAGCCTGGTTCATTTTGTCCCGGACAGCCTGGGAAGGTGAGATGGACTCCCCAGACTCTGAGATATCCCACCCCAGGAATCCACAGGAAAGAGCTCTGGCGCCTTAGACGCGTCCAAGATATCCTGGGGAGTGGAGTAGAGAAGGGCCGCGAGGGCCGAGAGGCCACGCAGCTGACCAGCCCCGCGGAGCCCCGAGGACCGGCCCGGCCCCGACACTCTCCTCTGCCTCGGGCCGCCAGCCTGCCCCAGCTCCCGGCGCCTCTGCGCCCCGGTGGGCTACTCGAGCCTTCGGCTCTTCAGGGAACCACACCCCGACCTCTGCGGGCCGGGCCGCTGGGAGCTTTCAGCCTGAAGACAGTCCCTCGCCAGCAGCGCGGCGTCCGCGAAAGCGTCCCCCCACCCCCGGTTCTCAGCGGAAGAACTAAACCAGCTAAACCGAGGTTTCCCTCCCCACACGCCCTGAAAATAGAGGGCAAAGAGGAAGGAAGGAAGAAGAGGGAAAAGAATGTTGTCTAGGAAGGGAAACTCTCACCCTCTGACTCCAGAAGTTTTAGAAAACTGACTGGGCCAAGCAGGAGAGAGTGATCCAAAGGTGTCATATGGTTCTTCTGCAAAGAAAAATATGTTTTCCTTTTATGGATTTTGTAAAAGCATTGGTTTTTGACAAGTGCAAGGTACAAAAGGTTGTGGAATTTATTAATACATATTAAGAAGAATCAGGGCGATCAATAAAATTCTCATCTACATTCTTGGGCTACTTGGTAATTTTCTTGCTTCTGAAGGTTTTTAAAGAGTTATACCCGCTGTTGCCACACACGGGAAGATATTTTATTAACAAATCAATCGAGACTTTGTAAAGGATAAGATTAATAGTTAAGATTTAGCATAATGGCATTCGCTTTATGAATTATTGAAAATTATACTATTGATTTTTCCCCCTCGCTACTAACCAAGAAGGTCAATTTTTGTTTTAACACAAATTGTCAAATATTAAAAGCTATACTTTTGTCAGAAGTTGAGTTTTACAATTTGAGGCAATTCCTAAAATTATTTGAGAAGGTTCTGTTTGGATAAGGGAAGGGAGGGAAAAAAGGAGGTGAGAGAGAACCTTAGTCTTCTGTTTCCTTTGGTGAGGGAAAGTTCTATAAAAAGGATTTGGTCTGGGGTTGTGGTCGACCTCATTAAAAGAACCACCACCATCACCACCACGGAAACTCAGAGTTTTATGAGAAACTTCTTCAACAACTTCCTCCCTCGTTCTCTGTTGCAGGCGGTGAGCAGTCCTTCGGAAGCCGTGGCCTCGGGGCAGCAGCAGGGAGCTTTAAACTTGATTTCCAAAGGTTTGCCTTGGGTGAGGGGCCCGGCCAGGGCATTGGAGCCGTTCTCGGGCTTCCTGGATCCCCTTTCCTGCATCGAGAGAGGAGGAGGGCCCCGGAAACTCTGATCGTAAACCAGTTCTCTGTCTGGGGAGGCATCCGTGCTTTCTTCTCCCCACACTCCTGTCACGGGGGCTGGCTTTGGATTTCAGGCCCAGAGACTGAACTTGTGGGCAAACTGGGTTTCTTGCCTTTTGTTTTTTTGGGGAGCCCGATGCTCAGCCTACTGGAGCCCGCTCGCTTCTTCACAAAAACATTTTCCAGCAAACCCTTTGTCCACCCCTCCCCAAAAGGAATCTCCCCTGGCCTGGTGGAAAAAGTCGTTGGACATTATTTTCGGCCTTGGGACCGCTTCGGCTGTCCCCTCACAGTGCCCTCGCCCAAACAATAACCCCTTTTAAAAAAAAAAACTCCTCGGTGGCAATGAGACAGACCTTTTAAACCTTTACGCAGCTGTTCAAATACAACATCATTGTCAGGTTAAAAGCCTGGCGCCTCTAACTGCTCCGGCTGCGGGATGCCGGCTAAGGAAGCAGAGGTTTAAACATTACCTTCGGCAGGGGTGGCTGGTTTTAGGCTTGGGGGTGGGGAAGTGAGGAAGGCAGGGGAAAAAACCCAACTTTTGACTCAAGTCTGCTAAGGTCCTGTTCAAAGCTAACAGCCACGAACTAGCACCCCGAAAATTGCCTTCTCTCAAGGCGGAGATCATGATCTCAGCCACAGCTAAGCGTGCCCAGGGCTGGACAAAGTGCCCGCTGCACACGCTCTCGGCAGGCGCCCTGACGCCAGCCTGGCGCTCCAGTACTGTCCTCCCTTTGCATGTCGGCCAAGGGAGCTGCCTGGAACTCCGCTGTCCAGTTCTCCCTATCCCACAAGAGAGGCAAGAGTGTTCAATCTAATCGCAAATTTTATGCCCATCAAATGTCCTTTCATAATCTTTATTTATACATGAAGAAAGCATCCAAGCTAAAAACCAGCAATTCCTCATTGAAGGGGTATATCTGCTGTTAACCAGGACCTCTGCCTCCTGAATTTGGGGAGCCTTTCTGTTTCAGCTCCCTGCGCCTTCAGGCTCAGTCACTCCCACACTGGATTTGGTTTTAAATAGGTCATTTTCACTCACCGGAGGGGGGAAAATGTGTATACACATTTTGAATCCATTATCACAAAATTCTATTTACTCTTTTTCAAATTTTTATCTTCAGACCAGCTCCTTGAGGCCAGAAATTGCCAATATTTTGGAGGGATTTTATTATAAAAATCAAGCAAAATAGAAACAATACAAGGAAAAGAATGATCTGGGCCTGGAAGGATGGAAACTTTGCCTAAGACCCCAAGGCTAAGATAAAGCAAATGGAATGAAAAGGCTGGGTTTTCAAGGCCAGGCTTTATTTTGCTTACAAGTATTTAATGTAGCTACATAGCTGCTGTTTTCGATCCTCTTTAGATCAGTTGGAGCAGTTACCATTAATAATAAATCAATATTGTACCATAAAGGAGATGAATATCCACAATTGTATCAAGACATCCTTCTCCCTGGCACAGTTCTTTCCAGAGAAAAATTAAAAGGGTCGCTTCAGCAAGAAATTAGCATTTGTAATCAAGAAGTGACTTGCATCTGCTCTTCCTGTCACCGGGAAGAAGGGCAGCGGCCCTGGGCCTGGGTGGACCTGGGGATCCACTGATTTGGGGCCCTGAGTGACCTCTCAGAGATGTGCCACTTTGGGGGGGCAGAGTGCATGGGCACAAATTTTAAAAGCTGCTTCCTCCAAGCACCCTTCTGGGTTGCACCGTGCACCTCCCAGCCAATATGAAAAGAACTCAAAAGGGCAACCGGGGTGGCCAGGGAAGCTGCCACCAATGTAAAGACGGGAAGCTGCCACCAATGTACAGACGGGTCTAGGGAGACATTGCAAAAGGACCAGCAGCCTAGGAACCTCTTCCCTTTGCAGATACAAAAGACTCCTACTTCTCCCAATCTCCCTTCACTTCAAGCTCTGAGACCTCAGCGACTCAAGATGCTGGGGCCATGCTCCATGAGCCCCACATGCCCTGAGTAATCCCAGAAAGGTCAGGTCTGCAGCTTGAAGTCCTGGTCCAATTCACCAATCCCCCCGTCTTTTTTAGACTCAATTTAGGCTCTGCCGAGAGGCAAGGGACTACAGATTGCTGAGCACTCGTGGTCTAGGAGAGGCTGCCAGCCAAGGCCAAGGGGCCCTCCAAGGCCACAAGCACCCCCGCTGGAGCTGGCTAGAGAGGAACACAGTGACATTTGGGGTGGAGGACTCTCACCCCACTTGGACTGAGGCCCAGGTTAGGCCCCGGGAAATGTCGATTCACAATAGCTAAGCTGGACCCACAGTCAGACAGGCAGGAGCCAGGGTGCCCGCGGGGAATTTCAATGCCTCTTGCTGGCACCTCCCATGGGGTGGGGAGACTCATGGCCCCCAGCCTCACTGAAGCCGATGCCAACTTCCAGGGTGGACCCAGAATCATTAGTCCAGGGCCTGGAGGGAGTGGGCAAAGACAGCGAAGTTGAAGAGGTCCTCACTAATTCCGGGGTTTCGTGTGCTTTACAATGAACTTCAGGAATGAAGGGAATGCCACCTTTCATTTTGAAACTTCTCTTTCGGTCCTTGGATGTGGCACAGGCCCTCCGCAATGTCAGGGGCTTTCAGGGGTGGGAATGGGGTTGAGGAGAGCATACGGAAAGAAAACTGCTTTCAGGAGCTTGTGCCAAAATCAAACTCCACGCGCAAGGCCAGCAGACAGCTTGGAAGGGTGGCCAGGGTTCTGTCAAATGCAAAGCCGCGTTTGCTTCAAATGCATACACCATTCCACGACACCTTGAAGTATAAACGTTCCCCGGGTCTGTCTACCGCTCCCCGCCGCCACACTAGCTCAGTATGGCCGGGAGCCCTAACTCAGTCCTGCCTGCTCCTCCCGGTCACTACCAGTAGCCCCAAGCGCCAGGCACTACCCGGGGTGGGGCTGGGGAGTCCCTGGCGCAGAACGACCCGCTAGGTCTCGACGCGTCTCATTTTTCCGAGACCACACTCAGCTAAGTTGCCGGCGCCCTGATCTGTCTTAAACAAAAGCCTTTTAATCACCCCAGGCGGTCGGAGAGCGTGCAAGGCGGACGTGGTTTTAGGCAGGGGTGGTCCTACCTTCCTATCGCTCTTCACACGCAAACCAAGAAAATTGATTTCCATAATTTAACTTGCAGCGGCATGGCTTATTTTTTTGAAATGCACACATTTGTCTTTTAAAAACCTCTCTTCGACACCACCAGGTTATACCGAAGTATTCTTTACAACAGCTTTATCTATAAGAAGACAACGATTAGGTGATCTCTTATTTCAGGAATCTGCTCGCGTTCCTCTGTCTTTATACAACTTCCCAACCTCATGGCTGCTGAGAACAAACAATCAGCAAGCAAACACCTTAGCGGTTTCTAGCCGGTTAAGATTGCATATTAGAATCCAGTATCCGAAAGATACGGTACCGCGGCCTCTCCGACAAATGAGGCTTCTGGAACATGAGCACGCCCCCGTGTGGCTCTCCAAGGCCATGCAAATGCGAAATGGTATCTCTAGGTTCGGCTTGACTAAGGTGGTGCACATACAAGCTGCTACATTTAGATGCAGCATTTAAAAAAGAACAAGCCAGCGAGCAAGAGAGAGAGATGGAGAGAGAAAATAAACCAGTTTTAGCCTCCTGGAATGATCACATTACTAGGGCACAGACACTGTAACAGATGCCTAGGATTCCAAACAAAGGAGTCCCCTTCTGAACGAAATTATTCAATTGTAGGCTTTGTTTCTATCACATCCTTAACCAAACGTTGAGGGACGCTTTTGGAAACGATATAAATATATTTTCTTTTGTTCCATATCATAGAAAGTACAGTAGTAACTTATTTGACAGGGTGGTTTCTTTTTTTTCCCCAAATATAACGAAGTAAGTCTGTAATAGAACTTTCTTTTTCAAATGCCTACTTTCAAAATCGCGTTTCTTCATTAGAGCTAATGGACTGCTATCTATGACTCCCCCCGCCCCCAGGAAAAAAAAAAAAAAACCAACAACCAGCACTTCCTAGCTGTAGTAAAAGCATGCTGGTAGACATTTTAATATAACCAGTATTTTTAAAAGAAGTCAATTGGTACTGAATTACACAAATGTTTGAAGGGAAATTAAGGTTATTGATCCTGAAATTAGGAATTTGCTTAGATTTATGGTGAGCCCTCGATATGATTCTGTGTGGTCATAAATGTGTGTGGGGCTCTGGATGTGTGTGAGCATGTGTGTGTGANCGTCTAGGAGAGGCTGCCAGCCAAGGCCAAGGGGCCCTCCAAGGCCACAAGCACCCCCGCTGGAGCTGGCTAGAGAGGAACACAGTGACATTTGGGGTGGAGGACTCTCACCCCACTTGGACTGAGGCCCAGGTTAGGCCCCGGGAAATGTCGATTCACAATAGCTAAGCTGGACCCACAGTCAGACAGGCAGGAGCCAGGGTGCCCGCGGGGAATTTCAATGCCTCTTGCTGGCACCTCCCATGGGGTGGGGAGACTCATGGCCCCCAGCCTCACTGAAGCCGATGCCAACTTCCAGGGTGGACCCAGAATCATTAGTCCAGGGCCTGGAGGGAGTGGGCAAAGACAGCGAAGTTGAAGAGGTCCTCACTAATTCCGGGGTTTCGTGTGCTTTACAATGAACTTCAGGAATGAAGGGAATGCCACCTTTCATTTTGAAACTTCTCTTTCGGTCCTTGGATGTGGCACAGGCCCTCCGCAATGTCAGGGGCTTTCAGGGGTGGGAATGGGGTTGAGGAGAGCATACGGAAAGAAAACTGCTTTCAGGAGCTTGTGCCAAAATCAAACTCCACGCGCAAGGCCAGCAGACAGCTTGGAAGGGTGGCCAGGGTTCTGTCAAATGCAAAGCCGCGTTTGCTTCAAATGCATACACCATTCCACGACACCTTGAAGTATAAACGTTCCCCGGGTCTGTCTACCGCTCCCCGCCGCCACACTAGCTCAGTATGGCCGGGAGCCCTAACTCAGTCCTGCCTGCTCCTCCCGGTCACTACCAGTAGCCCCAAGCGCCAGGCACTACCCGGGGTGGGGCTGGGGAGTCCCTGGCGCAGAACGACCCGCTAGGTCTCGACGCGTCTCATTTTTCCGAGACCACACTCAGCTAAGTTGCCGGCGCCCTGATCTGTCTTAAACAAAAGCCTTTTAATCACCCCAGGCGGTCGGAGAGCGTGCAAGGCGGACGTGGTTTTAGGCAGGGGTGGTCCTACCTTCCTATCGCTCTTCACACGCAAACCAAGAAAATTGATTTCCATAATTTAACTTGCAGCGGCATGGCTTATTTTTTTGAAATGCACACATTTGTCTTTTAAAAACCTCTCTTCGACACCACCAGGTTATACCGAAGTATTCTTTACAACAGCTTTATCTATAAGAAGACAACGATTAGGTGATCTCTTATTTCAGGAATCTGCTCGCGTTCCTCTGTCTTTATACAACTTCCCAACCTCATGGCTGCTGAGAACAAACAATCAGCAAGCAAACACCTTAGCGGTTTCTAGCCGGTTAAGATTGCATATTAGAATCCAGTATCCGAAAGATACGGTACCGCGGCCTCTCCGACAAATGAGGCTTCTGGAACATGAGCACGCCCCCGTGTGGCTCTCCAAGGCCATGCAAATGCGAAATGGTATCTCTAGGTTCGGCTTGACTAAGGTGGTGCACATACAAGCTGCTACATTTAGATGCAGCATTTAAAAAAGAACAAGCCAGCGAGCAAGAGAGAGAGATGGAGAGAGAAAATAAACCAGTTTTAGCCTCCTGGAATGATCACATTACTAGGGCACAGACACTGTAACAGATGCCTAGGATTCCAAACAAAGGAGTCCCCTTCTGAACGAAATTATTCAATTGTAGGCTTTGTTTCTATCACATCCTTAACCAAACGTTGAGGGACGCTTTTGGAAACGATATAAATATATTTTCTTTTGTTCCATATCATAGAAAGTACAGTAGTAACTTATTTGACAGGGTGGTTTCTTTTTTTTCCCCAAATATAACGAAGTAAGTCTGTAATAGAACTTTCTTTTTCAAATGCCTACTTTCAAAATCGCGTTTCTTCATTAGAGCTAATGGACTGCTATCTATGACTCCCCCCGCCCCCAGGAAAAAAAAAAAAAAACCAACAACCAGCACTTCCTAGCTGTAGTAAAAGCATGCTGGTAGACATTTTAATATAACCAGTATTTTTAAAAGAAGTCAATTGGTACTGAATTACACAAATGTTTGAAGGGAAATTAAGGTTATTGATCCTGAAATTAGGAATTTGCTTAGATTTATGGTGAGCCCTCGATATGATTCTGTGTGGTCATAAATGTGTGTGGGGCTCTGGATGTGTGTGAGCATGTGTGTGTGAGAGTGGGTGGCAGTTGAATATCACAGAAGAACCTTAAGGCGCCTAATTATTCAGAAAGGTTAAAGGTGATGACCTTGACATTTTGGAAGTTCAAAGGCATACACTTATGCACTTATGTTTTTCCTTCCTTCCAAAAGCTTTGATAATTAAAAAAATTCTGCATTTGGAAATGCATGCCTCCTTGGAAGATGCATGGGGTGCTGTATAGCTCATGGATTTATTTTTTTACTTTGGACTTATGAGAGGTTAAGAGTCATAAGATTCACTTTACTCTTTTCAGAGAAAGAGAAGCTTTTCTCACTCTTCCAGTTTATTGCACATTGCGGAAATCTCTTTTGGGCCCACCAGAAGGTGTATAATATAACCCAATTAAGCTGTTTAGAACTTTGGCTTTTATGGTGTTGTCTAGACAGTTCAAGGTTTTGTAAACAGCCTGGCCTGGCCCTGCAACATAAAGTGCGGTGCAGCCTCCACCACATTCTTTAACTTGAAGCGGTATTTGCTGTGAGAAGTGGTCTGCAGTCCTGGGCCCTATTTCCAAGGCGGGGCAGTGAGGGAGACCTTCTCTGCTCCAGGTCCCTGTGACACCAGCAAGGACCCAGGCCCTCTCCACCCCTGAGACTGTCCCTTTAGAAAATTAGTTTTGTTTCAATGAAAGTTTCTAGTTTTTATTTCTTCTTTTAAGGGACCCTGACTCCGTGACATTTTATTAAGAATGAATTTGGATCTCCTATCCATTTTTTTTTTTTTAAAGGAATTCCAAGTTTACTACCCTGGGTGTAGGATAGGGTGAGGTGGGCAAGGAGACTTGTTTCTTAGGTCCTGCTATCCCACCCTCATCTCCTGGATAAGGCAGCACCAGCATGGCTGGGTCACATCTTCAATTCAGAAAGTCATCCCTAAAGTGATTTTTAATGCCAGTGTAGCTTAGAAGGGATGGGAGAGAACAAGTCTTATCTTAGCGGGATTATAAAGCTTTTCACTTGATTTTCAGTTGCTTGGGGGAGAAGGTTCTGGCCACAAAAAAAAAATATCCTAATTAGGCACTAAACTTCTTCAAAGAGGAAAATTCATACAGTGTATTGAAGCTATAATCTTCATTTTACTAGAAACCATTTATTCACATAAAAGACAGTAACTCATGCCTTGATAGACCAAAGGTACATTTCCCAGAGTTTAAATAATCTACATTCACCAAGGGGAAAAGATGCAGTCCCTTAAACTCAGAACAAAAACAAGTGCCTTCCAGCCCCTCGGCCTAACTCTCTACAGATCCCACAGCAGCCCCACGGGAGCTCAGAGAGAGGGAAGAACAACAGCACATTGGCGATAAAATTGTAAAGGGACGTTTGCATTTACCATTTTCCCCTTATTAGGATCCGTTCGGCCAAGTCCCCGACCTCGTCCGCAGGCTGCAGTGGTCGCTGGGAGGTCCCGAGTTGACCGTGGGAAGGAATCGTGGAGTTCCACAGAGAAGAGGCGTCATTAAACCCAAGGACATTGGGCCTGCTCAGGGCAGGCTGGTGGGGAGGAGAGTGGGTGCGTGGGGCTCAGGGGAGAGGGGTGCTCCTGGAGCTCTCAAAATAAGGGGTTTCCAGTGAAATACTGCAGACGGTCTCTGTTCAGTTTCTTTTCTTTCATCCTGCGATTCTGGAACCAGATTTTGACTTGCCGGTCAGTAAGGTTGAGCATCCGAGAGAGTTGGAGTCTTTTCTCTTTGTTTATGTACACGTTAAAGAAAAACTCGCGTTCCAGTTCGCGGATCTGGTACTTGGTGTAGGGACAGCGCTTTTTCCGAGACCGCTGGGGGGCCACTGCAAGTTAAAGAGACCAAGGGGTAAGAGAGGCCACTGCCTGCCCACCCCTGGCTACCCGCTCGGGCCGCGCAAGGGCCAGGCCTTGGCCGGTTGGGGACGTCCCTGCTGCGGCTGAAAGGCCCTGCCTGCGTCGTGGGGGATGATATATGGGCGGGCACAGGAGAGAGTGCGGGCGTAGACCTGTGTTCACGCCCCGACACACACACATACACATACACACACACACACACACACACACAGAGCCTGGCATCGAGGTGGGAAGTAGAGAGCGAGAGCGAGGCAGGCTCTGAGCTGGACTCAGAAGGGAGAGAAACACGAGCGTGCCGGGCATCTACTCGACTCTAGCCAGCAGCGTGCGTCAGGCAGAGGCTTGGATAAAGTCCAGTTTAAGGATCAAACTCTCCCCAACCCCCCACTCCTTTAAAAGCAGGAGGCTCGAGTGTCCACATTCACAAATTGGCTTGAAATCTCCCCTCCCTTCCTACCTCCCTTCACGGTCTCTAGGACCACCCCCCTCCACGCACAAAACTGGGGGAAAGCTCTCTGCAGCGATTAATGTCCTCCTCGAAGTCTACCTTAAGCCCACCTAAATTGGTTTCCTATCGTAAACACGCTTTACAACGGCCAGGGAAATCTTATAGGATGTATAAACCCCTTCGAACGCTTATAAAGTAGCACATAAAACGGCGCAAGCAGAGGGAGGCCCCCTCCGCCCCCCCGCGCCCACGGCCCCCAAGCCCAGCCGCCCACCCCGCGTCCGGTGCCTACCTGTGCCTCCGCTCTTCTCAGCCCCCGCCTCCCCCGGGGGCACCTCGCCGTCGCCACCTTCTGCCGCCCCCTTGGGCTCCGAGCCGGGGGTCGTCTTGGCACAGGGACTTCCCCCGCCACCACTGGCCGCCGTCTTGGGGTCGCTCTTGTCGGCGGCGCCCTCGGGCTGCGGCGGCGCGGGCGGCGGAGGGGGCTGCGGCCCGGCGAACGGGGGCCCGGGCGCAGCCTCGTAGAACTGGTCGAAGCCCTGAGGCAGGATGCCGTTGCGGCCCACGGCGCTGTAGAAGTTGGAGGCGGCGCCCGCAGGGCCGTGCGGCGGCCCGGGCGCGGCACACACCGGCTCCGGCGCCTTGAAGAGCACGTCCGGCCGGCGGCCCGCGGGCGGGAGTAGCTCGCGCTGCATGGCCGCCTCTTCGGCCGCAGCCGCCGCCGCTGCCGCCGCCGCAGCAGCCGCGTAGTAGGGAGCGTAGCCCCCGGCGCCGCCACTGCCGCCCCCGCCGGGGCCGCCCCCGCCGCCGCCTCCCCCTGCGCCGCCGCTGCCGCCGCCGCCGCGGTATGGCCACTTGGCGCGCTCCAGGCCGTAGTCGCGGAAGGCCACTTCGCGCACGGGTTGGACGTGCGGCGCCAGGTTGGAAGAGTAGGGGAAAGTCATCTGGCAGGACGACGGTTGCGACAGAAACGACGGCTTGCTGGCGAAGTCCGACGGGGCCACATAGTAGGCGCAGCCGGGCAGGTACATGCTGGCTGCGCTCGGGCCGCACTCGTCAAAGTCGTTCATGGCTCCGCGGCGTGCGCGCCGGCGAGCCCTGGGCCGCTCCCCACGCCGCCAACCTGAGCCATCGATTGCACAAGAGGCTTGGGCCAGGATCAACTAAGCAAAAATCCCCACCGGGCGCTGACGTGCAATTCATCTTGATTGATTCTGGTGGTAATTATGTCACGTGACGCCATGGAGAGAAATGTCCTTATATCTATATCAGTGCTCGCCAACACCCCCCGGGACGGCTCCTGGCGCCGAGACGCGCGCGCGCTGGGGGCAGATCGGCCTCCCTCTCCAGCCAGCTCTCCCTGGGAGCCCCCTGACCAGGCTGTGCAGCAGGCCGGTCACCTGTGCGCCGCCGGCGGCTGCCACTGCTGGGTGCATCTGCCACCGCCCGGCTGGGCCGCCCGCCCGCGCCAGCCCGCGCCGCTTTAAGTACGCGGACTGAGGCCGGCAAGGAGGAGGAGGAGGGAGGGGGAGGAAGGGGGAGGAAGGGGGAAGGGAAAGAAGCGGAGCGCGGAGGGGGAGCCCCGGCTCCAGGCACAGGGGACTAGGTGTGAGGGTGTGAGGGTCCCACCCCCTACACCCCTTCCTGCAGCCGTTCCCTCCCCCGTGACGCCGCCACCCTCTTCAGTTTGCCCGCCAGGAGCTTGTTGCTTCTAGTTCAAGGCGCGTAATTGCGCCGCTCTCGGGGAGCCAGGAGCCCTGATTTACATATTTCTCTGCCCGGCGCTCACGCCGAGCAGTAACTTGGCTCTCTCTACTGCCGACCCGGAGCGCGAATGCCAGCCTCAAAACACTCAGCCAAAAGCCTACCAGGAGCTCCCCCGGCTCAGGGTCTCGGTGCCCACTCGGCCCTGTCGCCTTCTCTTCTCTTTTTCCTTCCTTGTCCCCCTTCAGTCTTCTCACTTGTCTCTCCGATCCTCTCTCCTCTCACTTCCCCGTTTCCTTTTTTCTTCTTCCTTCCTGTTACTTTACTCCCCTCCTTGCCGCTGGCTCACTCGGTCCCCTGATCCTCTCTCCTCTTTTGCCCCAGCTGTGTGTCCCGCCTCAATCTCTCTCCCTGTCGCCTCTCCGCCTTTTCTCTTGCAGTGCTAAAGCAAGGAGGGAGTTCAGCTAGTGGAGACACCCCGTGGCCCTCCAGAAGCTTGGGGGTCTGCTGAACAAAAGGATCTGGAGTCCTACTCTCAGGGTGTCTGGTGGCTTCCCGCTTTTCCGCAAGCAAGCAAACAGAGACAAACCTCCGGTGCCTCCGCCGTCTCACCCTCTGCCTTCTGGCCTGGATAAGACCAACCAGCCTCACATCCAGCTCCTTTCCTGTGTCGGAGCCCCGCCAAGGCCTACGCATCCGTGCCGCGTGTTCCCTAGGTTTCTGCAGCACCCTAGGGCCCGCAGGGCCACTGTGGGCTCCCAGGAGGTCCGTTGGCTCTGGGGGTGAAGGGCGGGCTCTCAGCCGCTCTTGCCTCCTGGTTTAAGCCCCTCTTCTCCACTCGACCCTGAGGGCCCCCCATCCACTCTCCCCAAGGCCTCACTCTCCTCGGCGGCGGCTGCGTCCCTCTTTTCTAGCCCGGGGGGTGGGGGAGTAGGGTGGGTCCAGGCTAGGCCTGGGCTCAGCCTCAGGAAAGCCAGCGTTTTCCAAAGGTGAAACCAGTCTCTTAGCAAAAAGCTCCCCAAATCCGAATCCTGGAACTGATGGCAGGAGGTTGCCTCTCGCTCCCCAGGATTCCTCTGCCAGGCATTCAATCCCAGCATTGGTCCCAGGCCTCAGCCCTGCGCCGGAGACAGACAGTGCAGCTTGTGAGGCTGGTTCCCTCCCTGGCCCCGGTCGCCGCAGTGCCCGCGCCGTGAGCTCTGCCCACCATGCCGCCTGACAGAGAGAAGGCGGGTGATCAGAGCGCGTATCTATTTTTCTGACCAATGTTGCCCCCTTCCTCTTTTACCTCCTCCCTCCCATTCTCCCTCCCACTTTCTCTCCTCCGCCCCCTCCCACCTCAGCTTCCCTCCGAACACTGCGCAAACAGGTCGGTGGGGCCGGAGACCAAGAAATCCCCCATCCAAGAACTGCCCATTCTTGCATGCACCCTCCACACACCTGGCACCCTCGCCCAGATTCCAGCTCGCCCCCTTCTCCTCAGCCTAGACCGCTGGCACACTTGTCTGCCTCCCCATCTCCATCTCTTGCCCAAACCTCTCCCTTTCGGGCTTGGAGTTGACGCCCCAGGATCTCTCTCCTAAAATGGCTCCCCGGACACTGCACATTAGCCCCGCGGCTGCTCAAGACCCAGGGCAGGGGCCGCGGGGTGCCCCCCGGCTGGCTCTTTATGTATCTGCAAGTGCGCAAGATTCTGGCACCTTCTCTCTGCACGGGTGGGGCGCANGACGCCCCAGGATCTCTCTCCTAAAATGGCTCCCCGGACACTGCACATTAGCCCCGCGGCTGCTCAAGACCCAGGGCAGGGGCCGCGGGGTGCCCCCCGGCTGGCTCTTTATGTATCTGCAAGTGCGCAAGATTCTGGCACCTTCTCTCTGCACGGGTGGGGCGCAGGCAGCCCGCTGCCCCCAAAGTGGAGCCTGCTGACCGTTAAAGAGGGAAATGGGGGAGGACGAACCATTCAAGTTCAACGACATGGCGACGGCGCTCGGGCTGGAGGCGCGCTTTGGCGGGGGAGGGTGCGCCATCTGCAGCGGCTCATGGGTGCACAGGGAAGGGGGCGGCCGCCCGTTCTCTGCGTATTAGCGCGGACCCTCACCCCCCACAACCAAGCCTAGGCGTTCGTTCTTGGCCCAGCCCGCTTCGCCCTTTGGCCCCAGCTTTCTCCTCCATCCTCACCCTGAAACCCAAAGAAAACCGCAGCTCCCGACCCGCGCATCCGGCTCGAGAACCTACCTTGAAGATCCAGGGGTTGTGGCCTCGTCTTTGCCTGCGCGGCCCCACTCGAAGCGCAGGGAGCGCATCGGACCCTGTCTTCACAGCCCGCAGCTCCGCGAGTGGTAGCTTTCCGCGCAGCGCCCGGACGCGATGCGGTAATTTTGAGCCACCCAAGATAAGACACTAACTTGACCTTAACTTTGTCAGGGCGCCCCTGGTATCTGGAGAACGTGAACAGACACTGTCTGGCAGCTCTCGTAAAAACTGACTTGGGAAGAGATTCTGAGTCATTTCATTTATTGCCACTACAGTTCTGCAAGAAAGCTTTTCCTCCCTGCCAAACTTTAATTATTTATGCTCTTTTAAGAAACGAAAGAAGAGGAGAAACGCAGGGAAACACCCAGAGCCTGTCCCTTCCCTGAAAAGTCTTCGGAATGGGCTCCCTAAGTCAAGTGACCGAAGAACAAAAATGTGGGGAGATTACCTTTGTCCAAGGACGGTCGGACAGCCGCTGTGCCGCTCCCCCCCCACTAAGGGGGGTGGGTGCAGCTGGAAGAGGCGGGGTGAAGGGGCACACCCTCCCCCACCCCCACATACATGAATATTTACAGCGGTTCTGGGTTGCTCCTCCATGCGCCTGCCTCCCGGAAGCCTCCCCAGCCCGCCTCCCTTGGGGAGAGCCCCCAGGCCTTAAAAGCGTCTCTTGGCCGGCCTTCTGAGCTCTCAGCCGGTTGAATGCCAGACCAAGCCGTTTTTCCTTGTTTAAAAACCCTTTCTTTGGTCAAGAGGCCCGCCTAGACTGCAGCATTTCGGAGGACGCATTTGTCTTTGTGCGAGGGAATGTTAAACACTCAGATTTCAGCATTTTGCTTGGGTATTTGGTGTTTTGTTTTTTTTTTCTCCAAATTTCATCGTGCTTCCAAATCCCTGCTGGAACTTTGGTTAGGAGGGGAGAAAGGATACCACCGCCTTTATATTCGTGTGGATCAGCAAAAGGGATGGATTTGAAAAACACTACTGAAGCTCCAATCAACAGACAAAATTTTACACTTAGAATAATTTCAGTCTCTTTGGGGAGTGGTCTTCACGAATATCTCCTTCCATCCTATATCCCAGGCTAAAACGAAAGAACAGAATGATATAATGACGTATATTGCAGAGAAAATGGTCTCCCTGTGTTGCCATAGGGCCTTGGTCTAAGTCCGGTTCCCTGGCCCTTTACCCAGCCGGCCATACCTGAGGTCCGAGTGTGGCCTCTGCCTTTGTTTGGTTATTTTGAAGGTGATTTTACCCGACTCAGAGAGACTCAGTTCTGATACCATTGCCTCCCTGAGCCCTGTCAGCATTTCTAAATAATAGGGCCCGCCTCAGCCGCTTCTTGCTTCATTTTTTTCTTTTTTAAAAAGGAGCTGTTTAAAATATGTTTCATCAGATTTGCTTCAGAGAAGGGGAGTTGGAACCATTGAATGCTCAAAATTAGACTTAAGGTTTTTCTAATTCTTCCACTTGCTAAAAGCTAGTAATTCTCTAGTTTCCATCTCTGAGCTAGCAGGGAGCAGGGGTCTGCAAGAGTTCAGAATACTGAGCAGGCCCCAGGTTTTCTGGCCTGGTTTAGAGGCTCTGAAGACCTAGAGGGTGCCAGGTCCACGTTTCCCAAGGGAGGCTGCTAGGCTCCTGGCAGAGGGACCAGTATGGAGGATTTCCACAGGACATAGCCTATTCACAAGAAGCCTGACTGGAAAAACATGGCAGAGAGAGATGTTTTGTATTGAAGTCCAAGGAACCTCATATCTTGGGAGCCCCCTGATAACAGCAAGCTTCAGAGTTTGAGAATTTAGGCAAAATGCAGAAGTTCCAGCCAGCAACAAGCCGAGGGTTCTCTTAGTGTGTGGGACACGCTGAAAGCTGCTCATGGTTCCCCTAACTTGGTATTTTACATATTTTGTTCATAGGCCTTTATACACCATTTCCTGACTGACTTGGAAGCCATTTTCTCATTTAGTGAACAGTCAAGTCGACACCCATAGTGAAATAGCAACCAGGAAAGAAAAACGAATTTGGTGACCTGAAAAACATTAGAAGAGAATCTGAAACGTTTTGAAAAACCGACATCAGTCCCATGACAGCTTGACTGGGACTTGGATATTTATTTCCACTGAAAACATTTCTGTATGTCTGATACATACAAGCTATTGTTTTGACAAAATAAACAAAACACGTACAAAAATTATTAGATAACAGAGAAAACGAAATTCATCTAAACATCAACTGAGGTCAGTTGGGCTGAGGCTCAGGGTGCCCCATGAGGCGTCCATTCCAGATCTTGTACTGAAGATTGTTGGTCTTGCACTGAGAAAAAATCATCATCATACTTTGAGAAAAAATTTCCAACTCTTCGGCTGTCGTGTATCTCACTAGAAGAGAGGGAGCTATTTCTCTGAAGGAGGTGGAGAAGGGGTAGAGATGATAGAAGCAGCTTGAGGGGCCCTTAGGGTCACTGAAATCAAGGCAGGACACCCTCAACACATCCAGGACATCTCTACCTGGCATTCAGCAACCCCAGCCTCCACAGAGCAAGCCTGACAGGGCCCATAATCTCTCAGGCTCTGCTGGAGCAGGTCAGACATGGCCTCAAAAAGAGCACAGCAATGGGGCCCCTGGTGAAGCTGGTGGGCAGTGAAGAGGATGAGGAGAGGGAACTTCTGCTTCTCTCGGCTTGGTTGAGAGAAGAGATAGGGCTGAGGATCTGAAGGGCCTCCTTTCTAACCCTCCTGATTTCTGGCTGGTGGGAGAGAGTTAACCTCTCCCTGCAGTGGTTCATTACCATAATTCAAGAAAGAAAGACAGACCAGTCGACACCTTTTCCCACCTCTCCAGAAAAGCCTTATGGACAGGCAGAATGTAGGAACCCCCCCCCTTTCCTGGCTCACTCCCACCTCCCCCTGGATGTTTCCCCTCCTCCTGGTGCAACTCAGCCTCAAAGCCAACTAGGAGCCTGCCTCACCGGAGTTCAGCTCTGGGGGTCCAGTTACAAAGTGGAGGGCTCTAGCATAGGTATGTGTGAGGATGTGGGAGAAATGGGGATTTTACAAGTCCATCTGGAGATTGTCGTTTGCTATGGAGCCCCAGCCTCCCTCATCCCATCCATGGGAAGGAAGTGCCCAATCCATTCAGCCCAGCTGGAGGGGCCAGCCCAGCCTGGACTCCGAGGTGTCTCTGGAGTTTGTCTGGCCACCACGCCCCCTTACTCCTTTTTCCTTCTGAAGGTCTAAGGCAGCTACTGTCCTCCCAAGGGAGAACGGTGCCCTTTCCTTCCTCCAGAGTCAAGATCCTGGCTCTGCCACAAGGAGTTTGGCTGCAAAGAGACAGAATTGTGCTGTCAGCCCTTTCTACTCTGCCGGGGAGGTCTTCCTAAATTCAGTTTCACTCTGAGCCCTAGTTAGGTGCCTGCTGGATGCAGAAAGGGCTGGGGACGAGGGGATAGGAAGACAAATCAGGTGGAAGCAGAAATGCTAGTACAAGGGGGCTAAAATGAATCTGGGGGATAGTACCCCAGCTAAGAGTTAGGACAGGTGACCCTAGACTTCCACTCTGGAAACCTCAAGCCTGAGATTGCGACTTCTGCAGGTTTCTCTGAGAAAGGAGGAAAGCAGGGACGCTTAACTGGCCAGGTTTCCAAACAAATCTCCTGCAGGCTTCTGGGGCTGCTGTCTGAGAGGGAGGGTACCTGGAACCAGTGGAGAAGGAGCAGAAGAAAAAGCCCCATCCCCTGTCTTCCTTCACGGCCAGGCCTTGAAAAACAGGCAGGCCCAGCTCCGCCAGGGACACACCCGGGGCTAGTACAACGCCAGGGCCTGCTCACGCAGCACCACGCGCTTCTTCTTCATACGCCGGTTCTGGAACCAAATTTTGACTTGCTGGTCGCTGAGGTTTAGCCTGTTGGACAATTCCTTGCGCTTCTGCCGGTTGATGAATTCGTTGAGAAGGAATTCGTTCTCCAATTCCGCAATCTGCTGCTTTGTGTAGGGTTTCCGCTTCTTTCGGGCCCTCCCCGGGGCCGCCCCCCACGACAGGCCTGCAACACAGCCCCAACCCAAGTCAGCCCGGCCCGCTCCCAGTTGCCTGCCCGCCCCTGGCGGCTTCCCTCCCTCTACACACTCTCCCCAGCATCCCACCTCCCACCCCGGCCCGGGGAGCTTTGCTCGGGGAGCCTGGCCACCCTTTACCGTCGGGCAGGGAAGGTCGCAGGCAGGAGGCGACGCCCGCCTGCATTGTCATGTTCAAGTTGAGCGGGCCTTTGGCGTCATCCTTGAAAGCGGCGGAGCAGGGTGTCCCCTCGAGCAGGGTTGAAGAGCCCGGCGCGACGCGGCCCATACCCGTGTAGTCGTATTTGGCCGCTTTGAGAGCAGCGGCCGCAGGGGCCAGACTAGACTCCGGGATGAAGGGAGGCCGCGCACGGCCACGCTCCTCCGGCCCCGCGGCCGTGTCGGGAGTATAAAACTTGGCCTGTTCTTCAGATCCGTCCTTGGCGCCCAGAGGCTGCAGGCCGAGAGGCCCAGAGCCAGCCAGGTAGGGCTGGGGAAAGCTGCCGAAGGCGGTGGCACCAGCAGGCTGTGCTGGGGCGCAGGAGGCGGGCGTGGTGGCCCAGGGCAGAGCTCCGCGTGGGTATGAGATAGGAGGAAGCGCGGCCAACTGGCCGCCATTCGGTCGCAGGTTGGAAAAGTAGAAGGAGTCGGGCGACTGCAGATTCAGAAGCGAGCCCACATAGCCCGCTCTGTAGAGACTGCGCTCACACATCTCCAACAAAGGGCTTGGGCTGCGCTCGCAGCAGTATTTAGTTACAACCGGGAATAAGAGGGACAGGCTCAGACGATTGGACGAAACTTCGCCTGCAGGTTCTTCAAAGCCGGTCATTTCAGCACCGCCTACATCCCCCAACCCGTTTCCCTCCCCCCCCCGCCCACATTCAGGGTATTATGATAACACCCGCAATATTCGATGGCGAAGGAGGAGGTTGCCAGGCCGAGCCAAGTCATACTGAGCGAAGATGGAAGCCTCTTCGAGTTTCCTGGACGATTTCAGGAGCTGGGGGGCATTGGNCCCCTACATCCCCCAACCCGTTTCCCCCCCCCCCCCCCGCCCCCATTCAGGGTATTATGATAACACCCGCAATATTCGATGGCGAAGGAGGAGGTTGCCAGGCCGAGCCAAGTCATACTGAGCGAAGATGGAAGCCTCTTCGAGTTTCCTGGACGATTTCAGGAGCTGGGGGGCATTGGGCATCGGGTACCTCAGCCTTAATGTCCCTTGGGACTCTTCTTGGTCTTGACTGCCTTTGCACTCTCCTTTTCTGCTGGCTACTTGGGTCAGGCTTGCTTCTACCAGCTTTCACTTGCAGCTGAGGCCTTTTCCAGTAGGGTGCACTTCCTGGCTTGTCCAGAGAGCCCTTGGTCTGGTAAGGCATCCTCGGTGGTAGGCCTTAGCAAAGCTAGTCCTACCCCGTCCCTCCCCACCTCATCCGTCTGGACTGGACTGTGCACAGGTGACCTGGCAGTGAAAACCCAGGGCTGCCTGAGCCCCAGGTCCCAGGCTGCAGGCATGGTTTGCTGATAGAAGAGAAATGCACCACAAATTCTGCCCAAGTTTGGCGCCCAGGAAGGAGGCTTCACATCACTCCTGGTGTGCTTCACCATGGCCCAGCCTTCTGCTCCTAGTACAGTCAGCAGCCAGGTCCGTGGAGAGTGCTGGCCTGCGAACCCGGGCTGCTTGATTGGACAATCGTGGCCAAAGGCTACATTCTTTTAATCGCCAGCAGGTCACCTTGGCGATTACACCCCGCAAACCAGAGTTCAAAGGTGTTCATTCATTCGGTGGCGTGCAGTAGAGCGAGCTGCCCTGACCTGGTGTTGAAGAACAGAAGACTAGAGCCACCGGCCGGGAACAGCGGGGCACACCGAGGCACACCGAGGCACACCGAGGCCGCGGACTAACTGCGTTCCTCTGCTCCGCGCCTCCAGGGGCGCGCGGGCCGCTGGCGGGTTCGGAGGTCTGGCGATCAGGGAGGGGGGCGGCAGCGCTCCCTTGCTGGGAGCAATGAAGCAGCCCCCGGCCACAGTTCCTCCGGTCCAGTGTGGCCAGAGGGCTCAGGATCCTCCTTTCTTGCCTCCGGTCCCAAGACCCCCAGCGACCTGCCTCTGCCCCAGCCTGCAGCCCGCCTCGCGGTCCCCGAGCCAAGCTGGAATTGGTTAAACCGCCAGCTCCGGCACGGAGACCACACAGGCGCCGCCGGAGGGCAAGGCTGACCACCGCGCTGAGACTTTATTGTGTGAGTTATGGCGACCAATTGGGCGGCTCTGGGGAACGCAATCGGCCTCTTCCCCTCGCTCTGGGGCGGGGGTAGGGGGGTGGGGATGGGGGTGGGGTGGCAAGTCTGGGCTCCTCAGGGCTCCGTCAGAGTTTCCTTAGGAGCTCAGAAACAGAGACATTTTCCATTCCCTTGTCCTTTCGTGGGGGGTGTAGGCACGCGCTGCAACCTCAGTTTCTGGGGACTTAGGAAGCCTAGGCTCTCAGGGAAACTCGCCTTGTTTTCGAGGAGCTACAACCTTCCTAAGTCTGAAAGTTCCAGTTTCAAGGGGTGCTTGCAGTCTTTTGTCTTCCTATCTCAGTACCATTTCCAGGTCCAGGGGTGTCTACTTAGGACGTTTAGGCGGATGTTTGCTGCGGTTTGCCTAACGGGACTAGAGGTATAAAGGAATCAAGAGAGAAATAGAAAAGACGAACAATTAGACTCTTCTTTCTCCTTGGCTCAGATGATGCCTAGCTGCCCCATCTCGTCTCCTGGGCTTATGATTTCCTAAATCCAACAGACAAAGTTGTATGTTAGAGCTGGCAGGCTGGGGACAGGGAGGGAGGGAGGGGAGGAGGGCGGCGAAGTGGGAGGGTGCCAGAGGCTTGGCTGGTGAACTGCAGAATGGGAAAGGAGGATATGGTCGCGGACTTTCACGGCGAGTTCTGCCAATGCCGCCTACTGCCCAGGAGATGGCGAGCGAGCTCCACGCCTGGCGAGGCGCCGCCGCACGGTCAAGATCAACAGTGAAGGACGGCTCAGCCGGCCTGGGGTCGCCAGGCTGTGCGGTCACGGCCCGCGGCCAGGCGCGGCCGAGCATCTCGGAACGCCGGAGATGGTAGCGGCAAGGCTGGCCGAGACGGCGGAGCCAAAGGGATCCGGATGGCTGCCAGAGACTGGGAAGGGTCGCGGCCGCCCCTTTGTCTGGCGGTAAGTCCCAGCTCCGAAGTCTTCTTCGCCTCTTGGATCGCGCGTAGACGCGCGGGCCTTGATTCTCCACCGGCGGCGCTCGAAACCTGCCAGGTTTTGGAGGCGCTCTGTCGGTGGGCTTTCAGTCTCCACCCGCAGCAAAGGCCTCTCCCCGAAGCTTCCTCCATTCGCCTAGTGGGTCTCCCTACCAGTACTCCGGCTGTTGATCGGCTCCGCTCCTCAATTCAGAATATAAAAAGGAATGCATATAAATAACAAAGTCTTCATCTGTTATTGATTTAGCCGTCAATTCAAATTCCACTGGAGAGTGTTTGAACGCAGTTTTCATCTTCAGCAATTCTCCTGTTTCTCTTAGGAGGAGAAAATTGACCGGCAAACTACAGATGAAAGGAAAACCTCGAGGCGATCCTCCCTACCATCCCTGGCAGGAAACCTGAGAAATGGACGTGGGAGATGGGGTGCGGTTCTGGAGCGTGGAATTTACAAAAAGCAAAGAAGGGGGGAGGAATGACGATGGAGAAGGGAAACGGGCCCGTTTTAAATAAAAACACATCTTGTGAGAAAAAGAGAAATATGTTAGTGACTCTAACCGAAGTGGAACATCGGTACGGTGTGGCCCCGTTTTCAGGGGTTATTTCTTCTTGAGAGAATGAATCGTGGTCACTTTTCCTTTTCTCTCTCTCTCTGCTTCTGTCGGCCTCTCAATTAAAAAGAGGTTGCCTGCTCGCAGTCGGTTGCAAGATACGGGGGGAAAAAAAAATCAAGCCGAGGGGGAGAAAACGAAAGTAGCTCTAAACTTTGGGTCTCTGAGTTTTCTCTGGCAGATCCATAGGGAAATTCTCCCACTAGAAGAGTTTACATATTGTGTGAGGTTTTAAACAACTATATTTAACTCGCATACCAAAAAGTTAGAAGCCATTGAAATCATTGCGCCCGGGCGCTAACAACGAGGAGGCATCCAGTTCCTTAGCGGCCATTTCCCTGAGTGGCAAAAAGCCCTCAGAAATAAAGTTCCTAGTGCCTAAAAATTGCGTCTAGAGGTTTAGGGTGTATAATTATGGTCTCAGCCTTCAACTGCTGTATACAGCCTGCCGGGAGAAAGCGATAAGGGATAAACCTGAAATGTTTCTTTTTCAGCTTCCAAATATGGGTATGACTAATTTCAAGACCTTCCTAGAATAGATATTTATAACGGCCTTTCTAGGAAAAAAATCGCCAACCCGAGCACATATATATTGGTTTAAAAAATAAAGCTATTTGAATAAACTGATAATTTTCTTTTGAAAGAGAAGTAGAATTTTATTGGGGATTTTTTTTAAGCTGGTCTGGTAGAAAAATATAATTTTAGACACCACAAATTATATCCTAATTTAAAGATATCACTATTTATGTTAAAGCCACGGGAAAAGGAGGGGGAAAGGGTGATGGAAGTGCAGAGCCTGGAGGTTTTAGAGACCAGAACTGGTGTTGCATTTCCGTCATCTACAAGGAGCCATGGCATTTGGGATAACAAGATTTTATAATAAATAAGAACAGTTTCTAGAGGCAACAAGAGCTTGGAAAAAGAAAACTAATGTATAAAGACTCAGAAGAAACAAGAGAGTTCTGTTTATTTGCATCTCCCTAGGAGTAAAAAGTGATTTTTAAATGCCTGAAGCACTGCCCATGTGTCTCAGCTCACAGACATTGCATCTACAAAAATAATCTCAGTTGTATAAATATGCAGCACTTTAAAAGTAGTTATCTATCATCATTTTCAGAGACATCTTTTATTTTTTTCTTCCTGGACTTCAGAGCTCCACATTTCTCACATTTGTTAGATGCTTTAAGCTCCAAAAGAGCCCAATACGTTTGTTCAGACAATCAAGTTCTTCACTGGGTTCTGGATTAAAGTTCCCACCCATGGCCACATCAATTCAAACCTCTTTAAGGGAACTGAGAAGATGGCCTCAATTCTAGCCCCACAGATTGGAGGCCAAGGAGAGGGAATGCGTTTATACCATCCATGGGTCACTCTGCGAATTGCAGACATTTAAATATCTGTGTCTAGAGAAATGAAGGCATCCATGAAGACAATTCCAAATTAAAGATGATAAAAGCACAAATCTACAGGGCATATTGTACATATACAACAGCAAACAACCCAATGTTGGAAAGATTGTCTTCACTCCACTATTGATACAAATCCTATTTAATAAGGCAGCTGCTTTAAAAGCCATCACAGTACCCCCAGCCTCTTGTTTTCAGACTTTCCCAATGACCCTAGAATACTGCTTGCCCAGAGCTGTTTCCATTTGCCCCAGGGTGACTGCTGAGAGCTAATGATTCAATTACCCAATCACAGGATATGAATGACTGCAAATCCAAATCCTTTTGCCCTAATGGATTATGAAGATAGTAAGTGCTGGAAACAGGCATAAAGAGCTATTAAAAAAAATAAAACCCTAAAATCAGAATGGCACTTCTGAAATTCATTTGGGGGGATTATTCAAAAATACTTCAAGTCCTTTATACTGGCCTGGAGGGAGAAACAGAACATTAAAAGTCATAAAAAATAAACCTAGACAAGAGCAAAATCAATAATAAGAAAGAAACAGAAGTACAAAGGTTGGGCAGCAAAAGGTTTTAGAGCCAGATAAGGGGAAAAGAGAAAAACAATTCACAAAATTTGCCATCACTGGCAGGGATTGGGGGAATTAAATACATATTCAAGTCTTTCCAAAAGTCTTTTGGAGGCAACTGAAAACATTTAAACTCTGTGGCCAATCTGGCCCACATCAGGAGACAGTGTCTTTGAGCTTGGAGACGATTTTCTTGTCTTTCACTCTTCGGTTCTGAAACCAAATGGTCACTTGTCTCTCGGATAGATTCGTGGCAGCCGAGATTCGCCGCCGCTTGTCCTTGTTAATGAACTTGTTAACGGCGTACTCGTTCTCCAGTTCTTTGAGCTGCAGTTTGGTGTAGGGCACCCTCTTCTTTCTCCCCCGACGGTAGACACACATGTCTGGCTGATTTAGAGCCACATCCCCTGGTATTTAAAAAAAAAAAAACAGCACGGGAAAAATTAGATGGGGATATGTGGAGCACACAGCTGGGGACTTTGTGTGTAGACTTGGAGAGGGTATAGAGAATGAAGAAAGCCAGGCTGTTTATACTTTATTATTATTTATACAGACATATTATTTACACATTATTAAAGAAAGATTATTTACACTTCAAAGTGAAGGCCAATTTGATGGATCATCATGGTTTCTCACACCGGCATCTTAACAAGCCTGTGANGACTTTGTGTGTAGACTTGGAGAGGGTATAGAGAATGAAGAAAGCCAGGCTGTTTATACTTTATTATTATTTATACAGACATATTATTTACACATTATTAAAGAAAGATTATTTACACTTCAAAGTGAAGGCCAATTTGATGGATCATCATGGTTTCTCACACCGGCATCTTAACAAGCCTGTGATTTTATGATGTGGTTGTTGGGGACTCTCAATAACGACAGTTTCTGCAAATGCTGGTTGCAAACATATGAATATACATAGACTTAAGGAAAAGCCCAGGCTGTTTGTTCAGACTTTGATTTCTTGTGTTCCTTGGAGTTTGTGAGCTCTTGGAAGCTTTAGTGGCATTCTGGGGCATTCATGTCCTTGGAAAGTGGGGCTCAACTTCATGACACCTCTTTGGGGAGGAGGGGCCAAGGCCTGAGCCAAGGGCAGTAAAGACCTTCAACTTTAAGAGAAAAATAGGCCTATGCCCACACACAGGAAGAAAAGGGTGTGAGAGAGGCAGTTTAAATCAAGGGATGAATTTACAGATTTCACACAAACTGTTCCACTGGGTTTAACCGCGGTTGGGGGAGGAGGACACTCAACTCCCAAGTAGGGGTGCAGACTCCCAGTCCTTTCTTTTCCTTCTTTCTCTCTTCCTCTACCTCCCTCCCTGCATTTCTTCCCCTTGCCCTTCTCCCTTTCCCAACGTCCCTACCTGGAAAGGATGACTTCCAAAAGTGAGACCCCTGTGGCTGGTCCTTGGCGCAGTACACCTGGCTGTTCCACCCGTTGGCCAGTGTCCAAGACTGGTAGCCTTCCATGGAGATGTACGCCTCGTGCCGAGGCTCCCCGGAGCCGAAGGTAGACACCATGTCGATGTAGCCGGGCACATGCTGGTAGGGGCTCGTGTAGCCCTGGTAGAAAGACACCTCCTTGGCTCGCGCGGGCACCTCGTTGGCTGGTACGCTGCTGCTTGCCAGGCCCGACACGTCCATGTACTTCTCCACCGGGAAGCCTCCCAGCGAGGCGTGCGGCGACGACTTGAGAGCATTCTGCTGTAAGCCCACGCCGTGCGACATGCGGCAGCTATAGTAGCCGTTGCCGAAGTGGTAGCCGTAACCCAGGGCCGGGGCGCCCGGAGGCGCTGCAGCAGCTGCGCCGGGCGCCGGGCACTCTTTGGCAGAGGGCGCCTCCGGGCGCGCCGCGACCACAGCCGAAGATGACGACGACGAGGCAGAGCCCGCGCGCTCAGAGGTCCCCGGGTACGCGAAGCCTGAGGCCGCGGCCGCCGCCGCGGCCGCCGCCGCCGCCGCGGCTGCAGCGCGCCCAGAGTGTGTGCCGGCGAACACTGGCGCCGAGAGGAAGCCGCGACACTGGCCCGGCGCCGCTGCCGCCACAGAGGAGGAGGAGGACGAGGAGGCCGGGGCCGCCCCGCCGGCCCCGCCGTCCGCCCGCAGCCCGTCCATGTCCCAGCTCGCGGCACGGCTCATGGCCCGGCCCGGCCCGGCCCCGGCCCCGGCCCCGTGCAGGACACCATGGCGCTGCGCGCCTCCTCCCTCCTCTCCTTTCTCTCCTGTTCTCTCGCTCCCGCCCTCTTCCTCTCGCCCTCTCTCCCTCGGTGAGCCTCCCGCCTCCCGCCCGCCCGCCCTCCAACAGGTTAGCTCATCGCGGGACGTTTATAAAAACGAAGTTCAGGTTGGGAGGGGGCCTGGGCCGGTCGGGGGGCCGCCTCCCTCCCCGAGGGCTCCCGCTCGGGGCCGTGCCATTGGCTGCGCGGGGCCACGTGGGG
>SJYA01000440.1:1959843-1970737 GCA_006410615.1 Neotragus moschatus | reverse complement strand
GGGGGGGGCGGGGGTTGGAAGGGGCGGGGAGGAGGAGAAGGGAAGGAGGCGGAGGAGTAAGTGGTGCGGCTTAGCTTCCCGACTGGACCGCGCGCAGTTCCCCAGGCCCGGCGCTAGATGTCCCTGCAAGTTTTCCTGTAGCGTCGGAGGTTGCGCGGGCTTCAGGCAGGCAGCGAGTCGGATTAGTCCAGGAGTCCAGGGAGAAAGTACCCTCCCAGCCCCCACCCAAAGGGGTCCAGTGGGCGCAGGATTGTAGGAGAAAAGAGGAGAAGAAATAGACGCAGCCAGAGAGACCCGGGAGGGATAACGCGAGGCCAGCCGGCAGAGGGACTGCAGCAAAAGTTTGCCAGTTACAGCGTCCGCGCTGGAGTCGCCAGACCCACATCTTTGCTAAGAAACCGAAACCCCGGAGCCGTGGCAGCAGCACTAACTCTTAAGAAAGTGTACCCGGAGATGGAAGCCCAGGACCGAGCCGTCCTGCTCTCCCCCTCCACCCAGCGGCCCCTGTCCTGAAAAGGGCTTACGTCCCGCTGTGGACCTGCCAGTTTTGAGCCCCTTTGGCTGGGAGTCTTCCTCCGAAGTCAGGAGACAGGCCCTAGCGAGGTTTCGGGGGCTCCACGGCATCTCGGGCTCTACGGGCGCGCTCCACCCTTTGGACAGCCTGCACACATTTTTATTATCTTCAGTCGAAAGCCTAAAGTGTTTACCACTTCACCTCGCAGGACCCGGCGCTGCTCAAGAAACAGATATTTAGTCTGGAGGCCTAACAACAATAACAACAACAACAAATTTAGGCCTCTTTCATGTAATTCCTCCTTTGGAGCAAAAAGTGCTTTTCAGTCCTTTTGGAGAAAGCCCTTCCTGAACCCTCNCTCAAGAAACAGATATTTAGTCTGGAGGCCTAACAACAATAACAACAACAACAAATTTAGGCCTCTTTCATGTAATTCCTCCTTTGGAGCAAAAAGTGCTTTTCAGTCCTTTTGGAGAAAGCCCTTCCTGAACCCTCACCCCCAACGCATCTTAAAAATTCCTGCCAAACCTTGCGGGGCATGGCTTGACTTTTTTTTTTTTTTTTGAGTGACTTGGTAGTGAGTAAGGAGTCCTGGTGGCCTGGAGGCTGTGTCTGAAAACCAGGGACTTTTGACAGGCCATACCGAGTCTCAGCCTGGACATTTCAGAGATGAAAGGTTTGGGCATTTCAATAATAATCCTCAACAGAATTGTGTCAGTCTTCTCACTACCTCTATACAGACTAAATGTTTTTGAGGTAGGCCTATATTTAAAGAAGACATATACAAAATAAAAGAATCAACCAAAAATGCTGCCCAAAGCTTTATAATACAGAATAGTTTGGATGTGATCAGTGATAACTTAAATCACAAGCAAGTTGTCTAACCTCCATGTAGAAAGTTTCTCATCTCTGAAAAAGGGATAGTAACAGAATCAATTTCTATAGTTGTGAGTTTTAGAGGAGCTAATATATGTAAAAAGACTTGTAATTTCAGAGTAAAAGCTCAATACAGGTCGGCCAGTATTACTACTACTAGTAGATGTGAAATCTAAATAAATTAAGGGACATTAAATATTGGAATATTCAGTGTCTCCTATGAAACACTGTCTGCTAAACGGAGTTCATGAACAATTATAGGTGTCTTTTAGTGTGAAGAATTTTCCTGACATGGTCTCGAATGTACTTTTCATAATATACGTGCTAGAATAGCAGTATTAGTGTTATTTAAAAGGTGCAAAATAGTTTTCAAAACCACTAATAAATGAAGGTGTCGCCAAGAAATGGTGTTCTCCCTTTCCATCAGACTGAGATACGGTTTGCCACAGGCTTTGGCACTAGAGCCGAAGGGTCCCAGAGGAGAGGAAGAAGTTCGAGACCCACCCAAGGGGTGAAGGAGGAAGGGGTTGCGCTCAACACCCAGCCACCCAGCGGCGGCTCCTGCGATTCAAAGTAGCTTATAGCCGCTGAAACCGCTAGGAAAACAGACGGGGGCGCCAAACGACAGCAATAAAGACATTCGCGACTTCCGCTTAAGTCGCGCCTCCGCGGATCCCACCCTCCGCCAGGGCTTTGACCCGCCCACGGACCAGAGCCTGGACCGAAGTGTCCCGTTCAGTCCCTAAAGCTAAGTGGGACTAGGGGGTACACTTCCCAAGTTGCTGGGACAGCCCCCCTCCTCTGCCAGAGATTGTGAGACTGGGCACCCAGACTGTGGAGCAGGGAAGGAAAGGTGGGGGCATCCACTCGGCTGAGCTCCCCACGTTGATGGCCTGAAAGCTAGCGCGAGAAGAGCTCATAGTGCTCGGAGTCAGGTGGCCTCTGTGCAGGGGCCGAGGTGGAAGCGGGTGATGTCCTCCGAGCCCCCGACGCCCACGTTGCGTCCCACCTCTCACCTCCCCAGCCACCAGGCAGGTGCTTCAGTTTTCCATTTTTCACCTTTGGGGGTAGAATTCCGTTTATAACCTTAAAGAGGTGGGATTGATTTTCGAAGCAAAGCTCCCGTTTAAGTTGGTGCCAAGAGGAACAGGAGAGAAACTTTTGGCATTGACTGTGTGTATAAATGTATATAAATATATTTCACACCTCGTCTCCTCTTACATTCCTGACTCCCCCAATGGGTACAAGGTTAAAAGGAAAGCGCCAACAGAGAGATGGGCAAATAGATCTCGGGTTTGCCCCTAACACACCCCCTAGGTTCTGGGTGTGGCGGCAGGGAGGAAAGGGGGGGGTCTGGGTTGGGGTCTGGGTTGGCGGTGAGGCGGGGATGCAGGACCCGAGATTAGCGCCCAGATTGCCAGGGTCTCTCCGCCTCTTTGGAAGCTCGCAGGCCGATCTCCCGGTCTTGTCTCTATCCGCCCTTGTTCCTTCCTGCGGTCGTGGACCTCTCCCCCTGGGCAGCTGGTAGGTGGACTCGCACAGCTAGTTGGGGGTCCGAGCACCGTGGCGCGCAAGCGAGGGAGGAGACGCGCAACGGCCTTGGGTGAAGATTGATATTCGTTAAAATGGTTGCCTCCAGCGTCATTATGACCATCAAAGTTATCACCAAGAGGCTCAGCCGCCAAGCTCAGGATCGGAGGAGCAGCGGCAAGGCTAGTCCGCGATTTTTCGTGTGCAGACCCAGCGCAGAGATTATCCGAGGCCACAGGTAAGGGGATGCGGCGGGAGAAGGGAGGAAGGCGAGAAGAAGGAAGGGCACAGTGGGAAAGAGAGGGCAAAAGGATGGTAGGGAAGGGAACCAAGACTGTTTTTTCTCATCTTTGACCTCGAAATCCAGCGATTTTGCCATAAATAATTCGATGTGAGAAGGAGTTGGGGGAAAGCTGGCAACGTAAAAGTGGAATTGGGGCCGCCCATATGGCGCTGTAAATTGCGACTGTGTTTAAAGTCAGCTGTAGAATTCTGCTATGAAATCGTCCAGCCGAGTTCATTCCCCCCAGGGAAAATGCGTAGGCGAGAAGCCTATCCATCAGCAGGATTATAAAAGTGAAAAACCCAAGACTTCAAGTTCAGAACTCACTCTGCAAACGGTGTTAAAAAATCAGAGAGGACCTAATGATTTCCGTTTGGAGGCGCGGGCCCAACGCACCTCCCCAGCCACGTAGCACTGAAGTGCTTTCAAAACTCTAGGAGATTCTCTCTCTCTCTCTCTCCGCCTTCTGGGGTGGGAGGAGAGCAGCCAGGCTGAGGTGAAGTGCGGAGGGAGAGAACTCGGCGTCCTATTTGTTAAATAAAACACATATTTGGTTCTGATATTCTAAAGATAAGTAATCCAGACAGGAGCGCAAGGTCTTCTCCTTAGGCAACTCTTCCAACATCCTCCCCCTTGTCCCCCCCTCCCGCTTGTAAATGTAAAAACACACACACACACACACACACACACACACACACCACTTCCCGACGATCTACTCTGGAAAATCAAAGCATTATCTATTATTTAACACGTATCTATGTCCGAGGAAAAATGAGGAAGGCGCTGCATGATTAGGACCTAAGGGGCAACCCAGCAAACTGAGAGCGTAATGATGCCCCTAAATGAAGGGGGAAATGTGCTGCGGCGCGCTCTATTAATCAGACTGTCAATTTCACCCCCGAGGCCAAACCCCCGGGCGAGCAGAACCGGCTCTGAGCGGGCAAAGGACCGGAGACTTCCTCCTCACTTCTTGTCTCTTCTCGCCTCCTACCTGGATCTATTTGTCTGCTCTGAAGCCGCCTTCATTACCCACTGACAGGAACGTGTATTTATTTGCTTATAAACCTGTTACAATAAATGATTATTCGAACAGCGTCATTCGTACCTTAATGACGAGCGAGCGCTACTTTTTGATGAATGACATCTCAGGCTCGGAAGGATGTATGGGTCATTTTGACCAGTCATTCCCTCGCTCTGGCATCCCACAATTTTTCCGCCTCCCTCCAAAAGAGATAATAATATTTAGAGGCGCTCGCTGGGGCTGAATGAGAATTAGCCCTCGGCGCAGCCCATCATTAGGACGGGACAGCCGGGCCACTGTGACATTTTTTAGAAAGCTGAAATGATGGAAAGAATAAGAAAAGAGATGATTCTGATGGAGAGAGGGCTGCACAGCCCTACGACCGGCAAGAGATTCTCCAATTTGTCGGACTCGGCTGGCAATGCTGTGCTCGAGGCCCTGGAAAATTCGCAGCACCCGGCTCGCCTCAGCCCGCGCCTGCCGTCCGCCCCCCTGCACAGCGCTTTGGGAGACCTCCCTGCCAAGGGCAAATTCGAAATAGACACTTTGTTCAACCTGCAGCACCCGAGCAGCGAAAGCACCGTCTCCTCCGAAATTGCGTCTGCCGCGGAGGGCCGAAAAAAGCCGGGTCATTATTCGGAGGCGGCCGCCGAGGCAGACATGAGCAGCGACGTGGAGGTGGGCTGCTCGGCGCTGCGCTCCCCCGGCGGCATCGGAGCGGTTCCACTCAAGGAAAACAATGGCAAAGGTAATTGCGCTGCCGGCGCCGCGCTCTCCAGTCCCATTCTCTCTGTTCCTTCGCTGCCCTGCGGGCCCTTCGTGGTGTCTTTGCCCCTCTCCGACCCTCTGCAGCGAGCTGCACCGAGCTGGTTCGGGCGGGGGCGGGACGCAGGCGTGGGACCGTGCCCTCCGGCTCTGCTCCTTGAGCCTCCCACAGAGACGTAGGCCTATGGCCTGCCCTCGCTCCTAAGTCGGAGAAAAGGTTTTCTGCTTGCGGGTCTAAAGGCCCGTGCGAGCCGATCGACCCCGAGCCATCCACTGAGTCTGTCCGGGGGAAGGGTGCCCTGGGCAGCTGTTCTGAACTCCGCGGCCTCTGAACCCCAAGGCCGAGCGGAGGAAGCATTCTAAATAAGTCAAGGGAGCCTCGCTGGGCACCTTTGGGAGACCCTCCTGGGTCAGCGGGAGAAAGTTGAAAAGTAGAATTCACCCCTCGGTGGTTTGAGCTGTTGCTGTCTTTTGAATCTTGAAATATTTTAAACAAAATTCCAAAGCCAGTCAAAGGAAGGTTAGAGGCCGACAGAAAGCTGCCCTGCGGTCTCCAGATCAAGGAAAATCCAGAGATTTCCAAACTGAGTTTAGATGTAGGGTTTTTCCCTTGGCCAGTTTTCCTCCTGAGTTGAAAATTTCCAATTATTAAAACTAAGCTACCGTCCTTAATTGAGTTCCTATTATTTGGTTATGAAGGGCTCCCCAAACTTTATTGATTCCATTAACGGCAGCAATTTGTAAACATGACAGACCCCATCAATTAAGGCAGCGCCTCGCCCTCCTCTCGCGGCTTCCCCCATCCGCCTGCAGCCTCAGCGCGGGGATCTCGGTCCTACAGTGACTCATGGGCTGCCGGCCGTTTGTTTGCCAGGGTTCGCAGAGAGTGGCTCAGCCGCGGGCACCACGACGTCTGCGACAGGCTCCGGCCTCGGCAGCCTGCATGGAGGCGGCGGCGGCGGCGGCAGTGGCGGGGGCGCGGCGCTGGGCGGCTCCGGCTCTGGCGCGGATCAGGTGCGGCGCTACCGCACGGCGTTCACCCGCGAACAGATCGCGCGCCTGGAGAAGGAGTTTTACCGGGAGAACTATGTGTCGCGGCCACGCCGGTGCGAGCTAGCCGCTGCACTCAACCTTCCCGAAACCACTATCAAGGTATTGACTCCAGCACGCACCTATTCTAGCCTACCCCGGGTGGGTGGGTTGATTTTTATTTCTTCTTTTTGGGCGATTACGTTTAGCTGAGGGCCTGAAAACCCGCGGGGAGAGTCACCAAAGGAATTGGCATATTTATTTCTCAGTTGCCGTACCCGAAGGGCTAGCCCGTCTGGCTGACCTGGGAAGGGCCCCGAATGGCGCAGCCCATGCTGCAAATGCTCGCCTCCGCCCAGCGCGTGCCCAGGTGCCCCTAACCCTTCTCCACGGCTCCACTTTCCCCTCGGCGGCAAAGCCAGCTGGTCTTTGTTGCTCTGGCACGAACCAGAGGTGAAACTTTTCAATTATTCTTGATCTTGGAGGTTTATTTTTCACATAAATCGTTACAAGGAGAAAGGATAGTGTATTTTTAAAAATCGATTGGGTTGAGAAATAGTTTTCTAAACATTTTTCTCCGGGGCAAAGGGAAAGAAAGCAAGCTCCTGGGGGAGAGCAACGAAATTGTCCTTATTAATATCTCTTTAGGTGATTAATTTTATTTTAAGTCCAGGAAAGATAGCCGGGAGGTTGGGCGACTTGGTGAACTCTTCAAGGAGGATCTGGCATTCTAAAAAAAGAAAAGAAGAAACTCCATGGGATAGGGGAGGAGTGTGAAAGTCTCTCTTCGGTTTGGTCGGGCTTTCTTTAATTTAGAGTTGTGACGAATGATGTCTTCATTAGACACTGTGTTGGGAGGGGTAGAAAAGTCCCCTTCCCAGTTTAAGAGGATGTTGTTCCCGCCATTCATTTGAAGCAAATGATTCCAACAAAATCATCCCTTCAATATCAGAACCGGACCCATGCCCCTCGGGACAATTCCTCACAGCTCAGAGGACTCAAGACCTCACGCGGCGACTTTTTACAAAAGCTGCAGCGGCAGCTTCTCTTCAAAGGAGCCCTAGAATCCTCTCGCAAATCCTGGGATTGAGAGACGGGTGCTCTGCGAGGCCGGGCAACCGGTGGGTGGCGAGAAAGAGAGGAAAGGTTGGGTTGGGACAAGGAAGCACAGCCTAAAGCTAGAGAATAGAAGCCCCAGGAGCCGCAGCAATCGGACACAGAGATTATTTTCGCTGAGGAGAGTGTGCTTACGGCGCTTTACACTGCCGCTTACAGTCTCAGCTGGAAGAGAGGACTCGGCCCGGTCGGAGGGGCGTAGGCCAGGCCATTCCGCGGTCTGGGAGGGGCGGGGAGGCCCGGGGCGGGGGCTGGGGCCTCCGGGCGCTCCCTAACTCGGGCCTCGGCGCGGTTCTCCCTGCAGGTGTGGTTCCAGAACCGGCGCATGAAGGACAAGCGGCAGCGTCTGGCCATGTCGTGGCCGCACCCGGCCGACCCCAGCTTCTACACCTACATGATGACGCACGCGGCCGCCACCGGAAGCCTGCCCTACCCCTTCCACTCGCACGTGCCGCTGCACTACTACCCGCACGTGGGTGTCACGGCCGCGGCCGCGGCGGCTGCGGCCTCTGGCGCAGCCGCGGCGGCCTCATCGCCCTTCGCCACTTCCATCCGCCCGCTGGACACCTTCCGCGCCCTCTCGCACCCTTACTCGCGGCCCGAGCTGCTGTGCAGCTTCCGCCACCCGGGCCTCTACCAGACGCCCGCGGCTGCCGCCGGGCTCAACAGCGCGGCTTCGGCCGCGGCAGCTGCTGCAGCTGCGGCGGCCGCGGCCTCTTCGGCCGCGGCGGCCGGGGCGCCCCCCAGCGGCGGTTCCGCACCCTGTTCGTGCCTCAGTTGCCACAGCAGTCAGTCAGCCGCAGCAGCCGCTGCCGCAGCAGCCGCAGCTCTAGGCTCCCGGGGTGGCGGCGGGGGCGGCGGGGGTGGCGCCGGCAGCGCAGGGGCCGTCGGGGGCTCGGACTTCGGCTGCAGCGCCGCGGCGCCGCGCTCTGAGAGCGGCTTTCTGCCCTACTCAGCCGCTGTGCTAAGCAAGACCGCAGTGAGCCCTCCGGACCAGAGGGACGAGGCGCCGCTCACCAGATAACTACGTCGCTGCCGCCAGGGGGCTGCGCCCGACGCTCCGAGTGTGCCCCGGGAGTCCCCTGAGCGCCCCCCATACCACCTTTGCGCCCACGTGCCCTCTGCGCTCCGCCTGCTGCTGAGGCTCTCGCCAGGGGGCGCCCCGGCGCGGGAGGCCGCAGGGAACTTGCCCCGAGTTGGGGGGAAAGAGCCAGCTCGAAAGCCCGGTGTGCGTCCCCTCAAATTATTTATATTTTTGTATTTGCTACCCTGCCGCCTCCCCTCCTTTTAGTATGTTTCTCTTCGCCCAGACTCCAATTCCTGCCTCTGTCCCGAGCTCTTGGTCTCCCCAAGACAATCTCCTCGCTCCCGAAACCAGTCCGCTGTGGTCTCGGGCACAGGCTGAAGCTGTCAGGCCTAGTTTCTCGGCTGAGCCACGTGGCCAAAAGCAACGGAAAACCACAACAAAGAGAGTAGGGAATGATGTGTGCTAGTGCGGTGTGCGGGAGGGAAATCCACCCCGTTGTTCCCGCTGCTGCTGCTGTGTTTCTTCCATCCTTTTATTTTCTTTAAACTAGGGTGAGAGGAGATAGCAGTTTTTCTCTTAGCCTGAGCTTGTTAGGGGCCCTATCCGAGGAGAGCGGAAGGATGGAGATCTGAGACGAAGGCCTGGAGGGCGGATGGAGAGTGCGGGCTGCCGCGGGTGTAGAGAGTGTTTACTGCATGCAGGGGACACGGATGGTGGGGCTGTGGTCGCGGTCCCAGGAAGGACAAAGCCACGAAGCCGAGATGGGAAGAGGCGCAGTCTCGCCTCCTCTCTCGGCCCACCGCCGGTCTCTTTTCTGATCTTCGGTTTGGGTTGAAGGCGTCTTGCATATTCTTTTGCAAAAGGTAATGGTTAATGAGAGTGGCACAGCCAGGCCAGGGGAGGAAAAGCAAACGGAGGGATGAGGAGGGCAAGACTGAACGATCTCGTAGTATTTGAAGAATCGTTTTCAGCTTAGTTTTCCAACGACTGGGTTCCAGTCCATCTGGGAAATACTTGAATCTCTAGATATATCCTGAAGCATTTACTTAGACACTTTTCTCGGTTCGAACTCTATTCCCTTCACCCCCTTCCCTCCTCGCTTTTCTTTTCCTCGGGTAAAATGGTTCTTGGCTTATTTCTCACGCATGTCTATTGCGCCTTCGCCTCTGCAAAGCCACCGCTGGGTTGCTGAGACCGGCTCTGCCAACCCCGGCTACTGGAGGGGTTTCCTTGAACTTGAAGAAAGGCACATCAAAACCCACCAGTGTTAACTGCCACGTCAATTTTGATGCTAATAATGTGCAGATTATGACGAAAATTGCCAATCATGCTCTCTGATGGACCTCCTTTGAATGTGGAATTGGAGAAAAGTTCCCCGCACGGAGACCTGCTGTCAAGTACTAACAACCCGCTAAGGGAAGTCATTAGGAGAGACGGATAAGAGACTCGGTACATAAAACAATGTTCTTGGTGCATAGAATGTATGTTATTTAATGTTATCTCTGTTACCTGAAGTGATTTCGCAGAAGAAAGCCACGTTCTTATCATCTCAATTGCCAATTTTCATTTTGGTAACTTGGACGCCCTGGGTAGACTTTTCTCTGTTAAGTTGATATTCCACCAATGTGAACAGCCTCATTAAATCAAGCCCAGATATTTCCATAATGCTCCCCGCAGAGCCACTTCGCTCCTCACATAATGAGATTTTCTGAAGAGCTGAAGCCCTAAAATAACTTGCTAGTGCATGTTTAGACCCAGCGAAGTGGGTATGTGTGTGTATTTAATGTAGGTGTGCTACCTACAGATTCGTGTGTGTATATATATGTATATATACATACATATATAAATATCTGTTCTCTAAACATAAACATAAGAGATACACACACATCCATATATACCCATTGGCACTCTTTTCTGTGATTTATTTCAAATTTGTGTTCTGACATACTTGTGTTAAAGACACTGGATTTTAAAAATTTATTTCCTAAAAATAGGCTTTCAGGAAACTTTTGAAAGAATTCACTTTACAGGGGAAATTGTTATTTTCATCAAATGGAAAATATTTCAAGGGGAAACAGTATTTTCCCTGGAGTCTATTAAAATATTCCCATAAAATATTAGAGAACTTCCCAATGAAATAGCAGTGATCTAAAGCTCAATTTTTTTTGTTTTCTTTTTTCTTTAAAGCGACGGGACTACTTGTGTTAAAATTGATTATTACAGCTCTTACTGCGTTTACATTAAAAATATTAATATATAATTTAAGGCTAAATAAAGTAAACCAAAATATGGTACCCTTTTATCAGCTTTACCTTTGTAGATTGTTAAAGTCCTTTCTTATGATCAGCTATCAGATGTATATAAATACTTTAGGCAATAATGTTTACATTTCCCTCCAAAATATATATAATTGATGAGAACGCTGGTTGGTCAAATTAACATAAATTCATCTTATGTTAGGTCCATTGGATCTGATTATTATATTAAAAATTGTAAATAAAGTCTTCGTGCTTTAAATATTGCTGGCTGTATGAACTCACTGTAAGATATTTTACAAATGTGCAATAATTATAAAGCTTTGTATATTACGTTATTTATTGTGTTTGGTCATGTAAAATAAATGTTATTTAAATCAAAGTGATTTTATTTGTTTAAGAGATTGCAAAACGGTGCGTGCTGGTGTTTGTTTTTAACTGTGGCATCCAGGGTTATGAAAATCTCTTAAAACAACAT
>SJYA01000440.1:1893415-1954695 GCA_006410615.1 Neotragus moschatus | reverse complement strand
CTCGGTGGGGGGGGCGGGGGGGCGGGGGAATCCCATGGAACAGACCTGCGTTGCCGTTGACCCGGCAAGAAGCAAGGACCCTAGACCTCTGGAGCCAGCAGAAAGCTGTGGCTCCGGTGGTGTCGTAGCCGGGCCAGCAGAGGTGGTTTCGGGTGCGGTGGCCTATCCTACCCCCACCCCCACTCTCGACCCCTTTTGGGAGTCAGTCCCGGGCAGGCCTTTCTCCACCACGGGCGGGGCCCCTTGGTGGAGGGTTGCCGGGATCGCCACTTGAAATCTGCGAACTTCTGCTTTCTCAGGTTCATCCCTGGCAGGGGGCTCGGCCCGGGGGCTCCGCAGCGAGATGCCCACCCAGACATTCTTCACTCCATTTAGCACACGGAGCAGGAGGACCTGGCGCGAAGGCACCTAAGGGTGGTCTGGCGTTTCTGCAAGGGCAGCCGGGAGAGAGGGAGTAAAGCCGGGAGGGAGCAGAGGAAGACAGATCCGCAGGGGTGGGGTGTCCAAAGTCGCTGCATGCGGTGGGAGTGGGAGTGGGGGTGGGGTCCCCCCCGCTAGGTCTCCATGGAGGCCCCCGCTAGGGTGGGATCCTTCCCATCCTCCCTGAGTGGGGGGACAGAGCCTCTGGACGAGGAGTCACGCGGCCAACGGCGCTAACCTAGGGAAGCGGTGTTCTCTGCGGTTTCCAAATGGGCTGGACTGAGGAACCAAGCCAGGAAACGCAAATGAGATGGGAAACGAAGGGGAAAAGCTTCACGGCTGCAGTCCCCCGTAGCGCCTGCTTGCATTTGGTCTTCGTCTGCATTATTCCCTTCCCCGGTTCATTCTGCCAAGGCTTGTCACTCCCACCCTGACGGCTGACTGTCCATCACTTGGGGCAGGGGTTGGCGCCTTGTAAAGTTGCTCACCAGTCAGATGCCTGGGTCCAGGAATGGTGACAGGCAGACAAAGTCTGCCTGTCTGTGTCCTCCTCCAGGACAGGCCACCTCTGAAAGCATGGTGGACAAAGCTCTGCCAGCCCAACTGCAGGTGGCTCCTAGGGGAATGTGACCAGTTCAAGAAAGTGCTCAGTGGGCTCGCAGCCCCTCCCACCTCCTTTCTGACCACCAGGCTGTCCAGAGAGGCCATGCGGAAGTTAGGTTCAGAGTGTTATTCAGGAACACCCTAATGGACTTCTCAGGCCCCTCAACTCCTATTCACCCTGGCTGGGGTCACCTCCCTGGCCACCTTGCTTTCTCTGATTTCTTTCCTCCCCTCAGCCCCCTCCCCCTCCCCGCCCCCCCAACTCCTATGTTCTCCTCTGCCTTGGATGTCCAGGCAGGCCAAGTGTTGGGTTTTAGCTAAGGATCTGCACAGAACAGAAGCTCAGAAAATGTTTGTTGACTGAACAAATGAATAAATGATAGGAACAGAGAAGAGGCTAAAGGCTCCTGAAGTGCCCAGGGCAGCTAATAGGAGGGATAGGGCATGCTGAGGAAAGCCTGGGTCAGGAAACATTGGGCTTAACTGTCACCCTTAATCAGAGGGCAATGGATGGCGGGACTCCCTCTGCTCCCTTAAGTCAGAGGCAGTGACTTACAGTCTGGGTCCAGTTGGTTAGAGTCTCCAACTGCGGTGCTATGAAGGGAGTTTCAAAGGAACTGGGGGTTGAGGGGCACTAGGTTTTCCCTTGGGCCCAGTTATCTCCATATCCACCATCCATAGCCCCAAATTCTTTGCAGTCTTCAAACTTCTAAGAATCAATCCCCTACTCACTCCCCAAAACAAAAGATATGGCCTGGAAATTGAACAGGTTTTGATGTCCCAGGAAGCATCCAGATGAGAGAAAATTGGATGAGAGGGCAGAGATTTCCTAGAAATTTGACCAGATCTTCAAGCAGAGAAAAGAGACTTAGGAACATGGAGTTGGGAGACCTGGACCCAGAGAGGCCCCTACGATGGTGACAGATTGATGATGAAGCAGCTCAGAGGTCAGGCGGAGTAGCATCAGACTCAGGAACATTAAGCCCAAGGTAGGTCCAGGCCTGGGGATAAGACTGGACAGAGCTGCAATTTGAAGATAGGTCTCTCAGGTGGCAGGCCTCAGGTCTTGTGGGAAGTGGCTCCTGGGGGCAGGGGCAGGGCGGGGGAAAGGGAAGATAAAGTTTTGGGGGTGGACAGCTATTCTGGGCCTTGTCACTGGCAAGCCTCTGGATCTAAAGGCACTGTCAGGAAATCTTGTAGAGTCAGGCTCTAACTGGCCTCCTCAACTGGCAAGAGTCTTCTTGCTGACATTTCCCCAAACTGGGAGGCTGTAAAACCTAGTGATTTGAATCCCCACTCTGTCCCTCATTGGTGGTGTGAACATAGGCAAGTTACTGGTCTTTTTTGTGCCTTAATTCCCTTATCCATAGAAGAGGGATAGTCCTACTGTAATGGATTGTTGGGAAGATTGAGTTAGTATGAGTTAGTATGTATAATACAAATACTACATAGGACCTGTCCTTAAAGTCTGGTTCACAGGGAAGAGTGGGGAGTGTGTGGACCCAGTATTACTCCTTCCTTTGGCTACCCTCACCCTTTCTTGCCCACTGCTCTTTGAGCTTCCAAGGCTGAGCCCAGTCTATGGAATGCTGTGCCCCAGAACCTTGCCAGATCCAAGCCTGAGGTCAAGGAAAGAGGATCCCCTGTTTCTGCTGGTGCCTGGGCCCAGTCAGGTAGCCAGTAGGATAGGGTGGGTGGTGCTAGGTACAGCCTGTGCTGCTTCCAGAAAGACAAAACAGGGGGAAAGACCTTATCTTGAGCATAACTATGTCCTGCTTGGACACCATGCTCAGCATGGGGAAACCGAAGGAAAAACAAGAAGAAAAAGTAAGTCTTTTATTTCATTCAGTCCTCACAAGGATCTTAAGAGTTTCCCACCTGCATTATGACCAATTATTCCTATTTTACAGCTGAGAAAACAAAAGCTGGAAGTGGTTAAGCAACCTGCCCCCAAGGTTATACAATTCAAACCTAGAAAGCCTAGACCAGAATGCAGAGAAGATGAGCCTGTCCCTAGGCTGAGGTCTTCAGCAGGGTTTTGCCTCCCTTTCCCCATCCCCTCTCCAGCAGAGTCCCTGAAAATGTTTGTTGGCTCCCTATAGTTTGTTGGTGGGTTATGGCTGTGGGAAAATCCAAGGCTCAGGAAGCCCAGTTGAGCCCTGCAGGCCACATTCTGCCTCCCCAGTACCAACAATCTCCAGATCTCATTTAAAATTAAATGAGCAGGATATCAGGCTCTTCCTTGCTGGAGCTCAGGTCTGTTAATCTCTGTGTATTTCAGTTTTCTCATCTGTAAAATGGATATATTAGACTTCTTTCATTTGGATTGTTGGGACCCTTTTTTGAGAAAATAGACTTTTAAAGTTTGTTGGGCATGTAAACTTTAGTGTTTCAGTGCTCAGCAAATGATAGACACGGTAGTTATTTTTCTTCCCATCCCTGGCGCCTGCAGGCAGGAGGGAAGGCCAGATGGAGATGCAGACTGGGCTCGGGCTCGCTCAAGTGTGTGAGCCTTCTTACGTATGTTTTTCGGTCTTCGCCTCGATTGCGATTTTGATCTTTACGGGAAGACTGGGGCTGTGCTTGCTTGCTGACCGCAGAGGGCAGGTGGGCAGGACCTTGAGGGTTCCGGGGGCTTTGGGCTGCTGGTTGGGCAGTAGTCCCATCAAGGGAAGGGATGATGTTCTTAAAGCATAGTGGCCCGAGGTGAGGGGGTGAGATGGAGTTGGCAAAGCCAGGCTGGGAACAGCGTTGTTCACCCCGGTTGAAGTGGATCCCTGAGTCTGCCCTTGGGGAGCCCAATGAGTAATCCAAGGGGACCTCGGGGACATGGAGAGAGCTCAAGGTGAGGAATAGATGATGACCCAGGAGGCTGGAGCCGCTGGGTGTGCCAGGAAAGTGCAGGCTTAAGCTTCTAGAATCTTCTGTAGAAACCTTAATTTTCCCTCTTGGAAAAGGAGACTCTTGAAAGCCTGCAATCAGACTTGCTCCTGGTTGGTCTTAAGGAACTTCTACCTACAACCGTCTCCTTAGTAGGTCGTTGTTGCTTATCATGACGAGTGAACCTATATGAACTCTGTGCATTAGAAACTTTCACATTTTGAAAAATGAGAAGTGGCAGACCTCATTTGTGTTCCTGGAATCTCTGCCGCCTCTTTGGCGGGTGACCGGTAGAACTCTGGACGTCTGCCCTCCGCGTGCTGCGCAAACCTGAGCGCTCCCCAGCTGTGGGGGCCCACGTGGTTTCTGGTGGCTGGGGGACAAAGGCAGCTGGAGCGTAGGGAAATGACAGAGGCCCAGACCTTCAGAGACTTGGCCTTAAAAGTGGCGAGGTGCCCTGCCGCTTGTCCATTCTCCAACTGGTGCGCGCGGGTCAGGATTCAGGAGCCGGGTCACACTATAATGGGCTTAGGTTTCCGCGCAGGCAGCAGCGAGGCCAGGCACCGGGAGTGCACAGAACACTTCCTGGCTCGCTCTTTTCTTCCCGGGCCAGCAGAGCCGGGCCCGCCGCAGCCTCGCAGGCCCGGAAGAGGGACAAGACCGCGGACCTGATCCTGATGCTCCTCACGTGAGGAAGGTCCCTCACTTCAACCAACTACCAGGCTTGCGGCCTGGAGCACATCGACAGCTTGCCGTACCTCGCACAATTCTGTCCTTGGCGCTAGCGGGCTTGTATGGCCAGAGGATTTTTTTTTTTTTTTCTTTGAGACAAAAGAAAGGAAAATAAACGTTTTTTGACCCAATGGTCACTCCTGGTCCCACAGCCACCTTTGGTTTTCTCTCCCTTTTTCTTTGAAGTAACAGAAACTAAAGAAGGTCACAGACGTGCTCCTATTCTGCAGTAACCAGAGGATGTCAAGTACGCAGCTCCTATCCTGCAGTAAACAGGAGATGTCAAGTACGCAGCCGCATACTCAAAGACGGCCTAGGGCTTGTTGGGAGCGCCGCTGGACCCGTAAATTTTGGACCTGGTCCCGGACTCTGCGCCTTTCGCAATATAGTCAGTTGCACAGCGAAGGTCGGCGGAGCCGGGCGTCGGCCAGTGGCGCCGAGTGGGGACAAGGTCTCAGCAGCCGCCCAGGGAGGGCCGGAAGGAGCCCTTGGGGCCGGGCTGGCTCGGCGCCGAGCTGGGCGGGGAGCGCTCGCAGCGTTTTCCCTGGTGGTAAAGGCGCCAACCTCTGGCCGCGCAGGCCTATTACCCGGGAACAGTGAGTGGCGGTTAGAAAAGCTTTTCCGGGGATGCCCAGAAACGTCCGGAGATTTCCTGGGAGTGTGGCCCCTCAGACGCTCTAAGGAGAACGGGGCCTCGCGTTTTCAAAGAGCTGGGACACTGGTTTTTCTACAACGTGCCACCGGTGTTTATGCCCGGCGCTTGCTAACGGGAACTTAACACTGTCCGCAGGGCCTCAGTGGTTGTGGGAGGCAGGTGCGTCCACATGCGCCTTCCACCGCATGGCCAAGGGTCAGCAGAAGTTGAGATTCTGGCGATGCCCAGATTTTCCGTCTGGCTGCTTTTCCAAGGTTCTTTAGTAAACGAAGACTTGGACTATTGAGGCTTAAGTCCCTGAAAGAGCGCTTGCCCCTCGAGTACGCACCCCACCTCCATCTTCCTCCCTCAACCTTCGGCTCCGCCATTAGTGGAGGCGCCAAGATCCCCGTCCAGGGCAGCCCTGGGAGCAGCGCCAGTGAAACAGTGTGGGCTTGCGAGGGGTCCCGGGGGAACACGGACACGTTTGCAGCCTCCACCTTCACCTGGATCATTTATTTGCTCTGAGACCTTGGGCAACTTACTTGACCTTTCTTGGTGTCCTTCTCTGTGTAATGGAAATAAATAGTCCTACCTCGAAGGGAGGGGGGTTGCCCTGAGGACTTCTGGAGTCATTTCATGTCCCATAAAAAGTAGTATGCGGCTTGTTTTTAGAAGGCGATAAATGTCATTTCCCTTTAAGCACACAATCAGGGTAAACTCAAGATCCTGTGTCTCCTACGCTAACACACAGGCGCGGTGAGACTCAGTGGACTCAGGATCTGTGAATATGAAATGCTGCAGAGGAGTGGGTGCTCAAATGTAGGCCGTGGGCTTAATAATGCCAGGACTGCTTTGACTGAACCGATTTGAGAAAAACGCCTTTCCACTTCCGTTTTTGTGCTTTTCTCCCTGTTTGTTGCGAAACATCTCCTTCCCACTCTATTCCCCTGCCTGTGTGAAAAGTTAAGGCAGCATTTGCCACTCCCACCGTTCAGAAACTCATTTCAAAGGGCACAGAAAAGCAATGGATAGATTTCTTTTTGCAAACGGCCCAGTGAAAATAATGTGGGCTTAGAAGTAATGTCTTCTGGTCTCTGTTACTCTACAATGGCAAATTCACTACACTCTGATTCTTAATTTCCTCGTCTGTAAAATGGGGATGATAATAATGCTTCTTTAGAGGATCTTTGTGGAAATTAAAAGAAATAGTACATGTGAAGCATTTCATACTGGCAATCCAGGAAGACAGAGTCAACAATTCACTGAAAGCAATAACCGCAATAATAAACCCCTTCAATAAAACCTAAACAAAGAGGAGAAACCCCACAACATACATTTCCAGTACTAAGTGATTAGGGCTTATTTTTGTTCAGGTTGAGAGATCAACAGAAGTAAAAATTTAATCCAGTTTCAGAGAGGGGGGTTCAGGACACTCAAATGAGAAGGGACAACTGTGCCCAGTTTGCCACTTTAAAACTCAAGATGGGTCCCCATCAAGCCTGGGGATATTTTTCTGCAAACACATCTTAGTTTCTCCAGTATCAATGCAGGAAATTGTCATGGTTTAGAGGAAGGCTGAAGATAAAACATAGTCACACATGATAAAACTGCAGAATTACTCCAGATATGCTGAAGTGTACTTTTAAAACAGGGAGAAAATCCAAAACTATTTTTTTTCTCATGCTTTCAACTATCAAAGTGAATATTTGTATTGCTTCTCATTTTATGTCTCTTTTCTCCACATAAATGTGTATCTATTTTGCATGTGTGTTCATGCTAAGTCGCTTCGGTTGTGTCCAACTCTTTGTGACCCCATGGACTGTAGCTCGACAGGCTCCTCTGTCCTTGGGGATTCTCTAGGCAATAATAGTGGAGTGGGTTGCCATGCCCTCTGCCAGTGGATCTTCTCAACCCAGGGACTGAACCTGAGTCTCTTCTCTCTCTTACACTGGCAGGTGGGTTCTTTACCATTAGCGCCACCTGGGAAGCCTATCTATTTTACATATATATGTGCAAATTTTCCTTTTGTGTGAGGGGTTTTGAAATTAATCAAATTATTAAAATTTTAAATTCATGGTTTCTATTAAAAATCAGAGGTAACAAAGATTTTTCTTTCCCTATTCTTCATATTAAAACCCCAACCTGTCCAACAAAATAGAATTTATCATCTCTAGGTAATTTTGTAAAATCTATTTAGTTATTCTTTGGGTTGTGCTCTCCATCCTCTTAAAAATATGAACCCATCAATTATATTAGCCATATGGCTTGATCATAACAGCTAATTTCCATTTCATAATGTAATTGTTGTTTAAACACTGACAATTTATTAGTCAAGGTGTTTGGGAAAGTTCTCTCTGGCTCTGTCTTTTTAAAATGATGATTGAAATAATTATAAAAACTCAAAGCCATTAGACTATTAGTTTTCCTGGTTTTAGATTCTGTGGCTCCTCAGAATAAAATATCTCCAAGGAGAATCTTCTGTTTGCTCTGTGATCCTGGAACTCACAACACGGACGTCCAGGGAAGCTTTGTTTTCTTTGCCAGATGCAGACTTTGTTAACAGTGAGAATTTGATGTAATGGGAGGGGCGCACCAGGCTTCTTGGTTATGTTGGACATGAGTGCTGGTTGGAAAGGCTGTACAGTCATACATTACTGCAGATAAAACATGTCATCCTTCAGTGATCTTAATGCTTTGTTCCGTTAAATGTACTCCCTCACATAAGTGGCAGTGTATTTATGGGTAAACAGATGTTCTCCACTATCATCTCAGAATTAGAAAGCTATGGTTTATGGTTTGCTTTAAGCTCTGAGTTTCTCATTTCCCTGAGTATTTTCCAGAGTCATTTCTGTTTTTTTCCCTACCTATCTGAGTTTTGGTTCTATCGTGACATTATTTTTGGTTTAGGGATAACATTTTCCTGCCTTTGTAATGCACATTTTATGAGCCTCTACAAGTATTCACATATAATACATTAAAGAAAGATGTAGAACATAACACTAAAACATGCCATATTTAAGGTAATTTGGCTTTAATACAGTCTGACTTAAAGGATATGGTTTTAATGACCTGCTCTATATATCCCTTAGTTTAAATAAAAGAAACTTTATCAGCCTGTCTCCTAGAAGATGGAACTTAAATGCCAGATAGATGGCTGGTCTATTAATAGGCAAAATGATTTGACTTTAAGTCAGTTGAGGAAAGGTGAAATCTTTTGGTAAGTTAGCCTACTCTCAATTAACTAGAATTTTTAAAAACTTACATTAAGTGAGTAATTACATTTCATTATAGTTATTTATGATCTATTCTTGATTATATTTTCTGATAAAGACATTCCATTCAGGTACACTTCATTGAAAGTATTTGTTAAGAGCATGAGTAGGTTTTCAGATCTTAGCTCTTAAGAAGAGGTGTTTATCTTAAAGGCCTTCTGTCATCTTCACTTGATTACTGGACCACAGGTGGGTGGATGGGCTTAGCATTAGATCTCTGCTCTCAGGACGATGAACTTGCTACCACTTTATCAACAGAACTAAGACCTCTTCCCCAAGGATATGCTTACAAAAATAACAAGTTTATACAATAATTAAATTGAGAGTGGCTAACAGTGCACTGGTCATAGCAAACACCCTCTTCCAACAACACAAGAGAAGACTCTACACATGGACATCACNGAGGAGAAGGGGACGACAGAGGATGATATGGCTGGATGGCATCACCGACTCGATGGGTGTGAGTCTGAGTGAACTCCAGGAGTTGGTGATGGATAGGGAGGCCTGGTGTGCTGTGATTCATGGGGTCGCAAAGAGTCAGACACGACTGAGTGACTGAACTGAACTGAACAGTGCCTTGAAATAGTAGATGATCGATCATTATTGAGCATGGGTAGGTATCATAGACCTTTCATTTGTTCACACTATTTTTTTTTAAATAAATGTCATTGAAATGTAGCATCCTTAGAGAAAGTGTATTTATCTGTTCTTCTCTTGTTTGACATTTAAGCTCTATATCCAGTTTGGGCTATTTTGAATATTGTTGCTGTGAACGTTCTTGTACATGTTTGTTGGTGCACATCGGTGTGCTTTTCTGGTGAGCATAACACCTAGGATTGTAATTGCTGGTTTATCATGTATTATATTGATCTTTCTTCCTACTAAGGATTATGTAATAATCCTTCAGTGGCATCTCGTCTAACTCAGAATAAAAGTTAATGGCCTTACAATTACTTACAGAGCCCTAAACAATTTGATATTGACACCAGTTTCTTTCTTGCTGCCTCTACTACAGCTAAAGTTACCTCCAGGCTATTCCAAGAGCATGCCAGATCTGCCACCCAATTAGGGCCTTTGCCCTTGCCACTTCTCTTTGCCCGGTAGTGTCTCCTCCAAATATTACAAGGCCCCTTCCTTAACTCCCTCATTTGACTCAAAGGCTACCTTCTTAGTAAGGCCTTTCCTAACCAGTCAATTAAGCTGTAACCCCTCCCTATTACTCTATTACACTCATTATTTTTCTTTGCTTTCTGTTTTTCCACAGCACTGATCAGTATCTGGCATGCTATGTTTTTATTTGTTTGTTTTGGGTTTCCTCTCACTAGAAAGTAAACTCTAAAAAGGCAAGTGTTTTTTTCCTCTTTCCTGCTATATCTGCTGCTATATCAACAACGTGCTAGTTCTAGAACAGTGCCTGATGAATAAATAAATGTTTAAATAGATAGTTATTGAACTAATAAATCAATGGATGAGAAGAGGAGGTCACACAGGCCTCAAGCTACCGTAAAAGAGGCATAAAATATAGCTGTTGGTTTCTGCTGTTTGTAATTGACTCTGTGACCTTGGACAAGTCACTGCCAGCTCCCTTGGTTGTCAATAGGGATAATAAACTCTGCCTCTGTCCAGGACTGTGAAGTGGACCAAGTGAGGTAATATGGGTGAAAGTGTTCTCTGAAGTTAAAGTCTTTATCAAAATAGATATTTCCAATTGGCCCATAAGAGGCCCCCCAAAAAATGAGTTAACGTGATAAAACAAATAATGATTGTACACTGAGAGCATAACGTATCCCTCTCATGTCTTACAAAGGTTAATGCATGTCATTGTTCAACTGCCTCTCACTAACTGATGCATTTTCTCCTCAGTAGAGAGTGGAGTTCGAGGGGTCTTTCAGACATCTGCATCTGAAATCTCCACTCATGGGAAGGACTGGGAATTCTAAAGGAAACCCAGAATCAGCTTGAATGCTGACTGCAGTAATAAGTTTGTATATTTAATGAGTGCTCACTGCATGCCAGGCAAATGGTGTTTTGAATCTATTAGCTCATTCATCATCATAACATCCCTTGGAGGTACTGCTACTACTCTCTGTTATACAGGTATGGAAAATGAAGCAGAAGGAGGTAAAGTAACTTCACCAAGCTTGACAGGTAGGCCAGGATTTGAACCCAAGTGGTCAGGTTCAGGGCTGTAGTCAACACCTCTCTGCTTTGCTGTCCAAGTTCTAGTAGTCTTCTGGGTGTCTCTGCTGTAGTGTAGGATAGCACAACTAAGTCCATGACAGGAGAACTCTCCTCAACAAGCTTACGCAAGAGGCCAGGACAGAGTGAGTGCTCCGTGAAGCTACTAATGAGGGCACTGCCATGCACTGTGTAATTACTTGAATCAGAAAGACAGCCATGTATGAAATTGAAAACAAAAACCGTTTGAAGCATAAAAATACTTTTCAAAGCTATTTGTCAGTGGACTAAGTAATTTGATTGGCAGAAAAAAATTATCATCAAAAATGATAAGTGTGATGAATTGAAACAGTACATATGTTTAAATATATGAGTTCATCCTAATGATACAGAAAAATCTCAAACTGGTTATCATTGAAGAATGCTAGAGAATTCATTATTTAAAAAATTGGTAAATAAAGGGAAATGATGTATTCTGCCTTTTAATATTAGTTGTACCATGGAGTAACCAAACGTAGATGAAAAAGTTTCTTTTTATACAAGTATCTGAACACATATATGAAGATACAATAGAGTTGGAAATCACCATTTTGCACCTCCAAATGAATGAACAATCTAGGCATTGAGCCTCAACAGTGTTGAGAGACAGAAGACATTATGTGCCTCCTGGTAGAAGGAGATGATTCAAATATGAGGTAGTTTTGCTAAAAAAAAAAAAAAAAAAAAAATTTGGACTGGAATATGATTAAGCTCCCAGATCTGAAGAATAATTTACAGAAAATAGAAAGGACAGAAAAATATGTTACATAATGATGCACCTACAAAGTCCAGTCTGTGGGAAACTTGAGAGGACAAACAATCCAATTTATTTAACAAAACATTGCAGAGAATAAAAGAAAAGGAGGAAGAACCTTTGAATTAAAAGATACTCAAAAGACGTATTAGCTGGTTGTAATATGTATATTTATTTGGATTGTGGTTTGAAATGCCAAACTGAAAAAAAAGAAGAAAAAAAAAGAAATGACAAACTGTACAACAAATATATGACATTGTTGAGACAGTTAGAAATTTGCACATTGAGTGAAGGACAGGGAAGTCAGGCTTGCGGCAGTCCTTAGGGTTGCAAAGAGTCAGATACAACTTAGCAACTAAGCAACAACATTAACCAAATATGTAATGATATTAAAGTGCTACTGTTTTAAAAATAAATGTAATAGCACTTTGTGCTGTGCTGTGCTTAGTCACTCAGTCGTGTCTGACTCTTTGGGACCCCCATGGACTCTAACCTGCCAGGCTGCTCTGTCCATGGGCTTCTCCAGGCAAGAATACTGGAGTGGGTTGTCAAGACCCCCTCCAGGGGAATCCTCCCAACCCAGGGATTGAACCCAGATCTCCTGCATTGTGGGTAGATTCTTTAACATCTGAGCCACCAGGGAAACAGTTAGGTTCAAAAAGAGTCCTTATGTTTTAGANAAGCAGAAGGAGGTAAAGTAACTTCACCAAGCTTGACAGGTAGGCCAGGATTTGAACCCAAGTGGTCAGGTTCAGGGCTGTAGTCAACACCTCTCTGCTTTGCTGTCCAAGTTCTAGTAGTCTTCTGGGTGTCTCTGCTGTAGTGTAGGATAGCACAACTAAGTCCATGACAGGAGAACTCTCCTCAACAAGCTTACGCAAGAGGCCAGGACAGAGTGAGTGCTCCGTGAAGCTACTAATGAGGGCACTGCCATGCACTGTGTAATTACTTGAATCAGAAAGACAGCCATGTATGAAATTGAAAACAAAAACCGTTTGAAGCATAAAAATACTTTTCAAAGCTATTTGTCAGTGGACTAAGTAATTTGATTGGCAGAAAAAAATTATCATCAAAAATGATAAGTGTGATGAATTGAAACAGTACATATGTTTAAATATATGAGTTCATCCTAATGATACAGAAAAATCTCAAACTGGTTATCATTGAAGAATGCTAGAGAATTCATTATTTAAAAAATTGGTAAATAAAGGGAAATGATGTATTCTGCCTTTTAATATTAGTTGTACCATGGAGTAACCAAACGTAGATGAAAAAGTTTCTTTTTATACAAATATCTGAACACATATATGAAGATACAATAGAGTTGGAAATCACCATTTTGCACCTCCAAATGAATGAACAATCTAGGCATTGAGCCTCAACAGTGTTGAGAGACAGAAGACATTATGTGCCTCCTGGTAGAAGGAGACGATTCAAATATGAGGTAGTTTTGCTAAAAAAAAAAAAAAAAAAAAAAAAAATTTGGACTGGAATATGATTAAGCTCCCAGATCTGAAGAATAATTTACAGAAAATAGAAAGGACAGAAAAATATGTTACATAATGATGCACCTACAAAGTCCAGTCTGTGGGAAACTTGAGAGGACAAACAATCCAATTTATTTAACAAAACATTGCAGAGAATAAAAGAAAAGGAGGAAGAACCTTTGAATTAAAAGATACTCAAAAGACGTATTAGCTGGTTGTAATATGTATATTTATTTGGATTGTGGTTTGAAATGCCAAACTGAAAAAAAAGAAGAAAAAAAAAGAAATGACAAACTGTACAACAAATATATGACATTGTTGAGACAGTTAGAAATTTGCACATTGAGTGAAGGACAGGGAAGTCAGGCTTGCGGCAGTCCTTAGGGTTGCAAAGAGTCAGATACAACTTAGCAACTAAGCAACAACATTAACCAAATATGTAATGATATTAAAGTGCTACTGTTTTAAAAATAAATGTAATAGCACTTTGTGCTGTGCTGTGCTTAGTCACTCAGTCGTGTCTGACTCTTTGGGACCCCCATGGACTCTAACCTGCCAGGCTGCTCTGTCCATGGGCTTCTCCAGGCAAGAATACTGGAGTGGGTTGTCAAGACCCCCTCCAGGGGAATCCTCCCAACCCAGGGATTGAACCCAGATCTCCTGCATTGTGGGTAGATTCTTTAACATCTGAGCCACCAGGGAAACAGTTAGGTTCAAAAAGAGTCCTTATGTTTTAGAGATATATACTAAATACTTATGAAGTCACATGATATCTGGAATTTGCTTCAAAATAATATGGCAGGAGGGGATGGATGTGTACGGAGATGAAACCAGATTGGCCATGAGCTGATAATTACTGAAGCTAAGGGATGAGTACCTTTAATGCTTTAGTGAATGTATAAAATTCTCCATAATAATAGAATATTCCAAAGTGTTAGCAGAGACTGAAAAATGTATTGTGTTTGTTTGACTTTTCTTGTGGGTAAAATGAAAACACTTGGCAATACCCCTATTGATGGAGATATGAAGTAGTTGGAAATGAAATCTTATACATTGCTGGTGGGAATGTAAAATCATATTGGGAAATACTATCTGGCAGTTCTGTGTAAAGTTAAACATATACCTACCCTATGACCCAGCTATCTTATTTCCAGATATTCACCTAAAATAAATGAAAACATGCCCATAAGCAGATTTAAACAAGAAGATTTTAGTAGCTTTATTCATGAAAGCCAGAAATTAGAAATGACCCAAATATCTATTAATAGGAGAATGGATAAACAATGTGTGGTATGTCTGTATAATGGAATACTACTCAGCAATATGTAGGAAAATACTACTGATAAAAGCAGTCACATGGCCGAATCTCACAGACATGATGCTAAAAGACTGAGTAAAAGTCTATAGTGATACAGAAGAATCTATAGTGCATTTTTGCTATGAAGTAGTGCTAGAAATCAGGAAAATTGTTGCCTCTGGGAAGGGGTTTTGAATGAGTAGGGCAGGAGAGATCTTTATTGGTATGGTGGTTGCAAGGGTGTATATGTTTGTCAAAATTCATGACCTGTGCATTTAATATCTGTACATTTCACTGTGTGTAAATTATACTTCTATTTTAAAATATTAAATAAAAGTGGTTCAGGAAACCTCTTGCCTGGTGTGAGGCATAGAGGCAAAGCTGTCTGTTATTTTAGCATAGCTGCTAAGGCAGCTTCAGCCTGGTAGGATCCCTGGGGAGATGAGCCCTCCATGATGAGATCTTTCTATATTTGGTTCAGGCTCAAAGTTTTCCTTCTGGAAACAACTGGTCATGTAGGCCCCAAAGAAACAGTCATTTAACTGTTTGGTTAAGCTCTAGCTGAAGGTCAAAGACAAATGATTTTTAGGCATTTCTCTGATCAGCAGAAACCAGACAATGTGAGGCACAACACTAAAGGCCTGGGAGCTGGGAGCAGGAGGCCGTGCATTGGGCTCAGTATCTGGCTAGTGTTCGTGTTGCCACGGACAAGGCCCTTCCCTTCTCTGGACCTCCATTTCTTTCTTCCCCACATGAGGAACTGTATAGAAGTCTTCTGGGGCATCTGTCAGATCCAACACCCTGAGACTCTGGAGAGCTTTATGTTTGCTACAGAGCCTTCCCTGGAGTGGCCCAGAAATTCCCAGACTGAACTGAACATTTTCTTGTCTAAGTTTGTCCCTCTTCCTACATTCTTTTTCTCAGCTTCTCAGCACTACCCTTGTGCATTCATTCATTCTGCAGATGCTTACTGAACCCACAGTGGGTTCCAGTGTCTGCTCCAGGTGTTGGTGATGCAGTAGTGAACAAAGAGACAAGATCTCTGCCCTTAAAACCCTCGTATAATATAATGGGGGGAGATAGATGGTAATAGAATTGTATGATGTGTCAAAAAGCTGTAGAGAAAGAGGATGAGGAATGTTAAGAAGAATGATATGGTAGTTTTTATGGGGGTGGCCAAGAAAGATGTCTCTTGGAAAGTGATGGTAGGTAGATGAATGGAAATTGATTGTTCCTAATCCACCCCTATTGGACACTCCCCATGCCTAACCATCTTGTGAGCATTCCAATTTCACCATGTAATATTTCTCAACTTTATTTTTTTTCCTAACTACTAACACTCAGATTCAAACCCTAATCATCTCCTCTCCAGATTACTACAAGAGTGTGCTAACTGCTGCCTGCTCCTTGTCTTATCTCCTGAAATCAATTTTCTACAAAGTCATGCCAGAGTTATCTGAAAGGCATATCTGACTATGTCATTCTCCTGCTTAAGACTTAACAATGGCTCTCCCCTGCCAACAAGGTAAAGCCCAGATGCCCTAATGAGGTATTTAAACCTTTTGTGATCTGGCCCCTCGTGTTTTCTCCAGCCCCATCTCTCACTCACGCTTGACTTGATGGCTCTGTTCCAAAGTAGAATTTCCCCTCCATACACAACACAACGCAATGCCAAAATGCTGATATCTCTCTTTACATGCCGATATAAGTCCTACTTTTAAGATCCATTTTATTTATTTTATTTTTTGGCCATGCCTTGTGGCTTGCAGGATCTTTGTTTCTTGACCAGGGATTAAACCTGGGGCCTTGGCTGTGAGAGCATTGAGTATTTATTAACCACTGGATCCCCAGGGAATTCCCTTAAGATCTACTTTAGTAATCACCTCTTCCACCTGATATCCAGACTCTGCAACTTAACCCACATTAAGGGCAATCCGAAGGGTGCCCCTCCTTTGTGGTCCCATGACACCTTGAACACATCTTTTTTTAAAAATCACTTTATTTGCCATATTGTTCTAAAGTAGCCTGGAGTGGCTCTGTTTCCCCTAGGATATGAATTTCCTGAGCATAAAACCATTTCTGTAATCTTGACTGCAACCAAACATCAATCAATGACCTTATTTGGGTTCTGATCCTCCCATTCCCTGGCCCTCACTGATCTCAGTGAGCCAATATGATGATTTATAACTTGTGACTGAAAGACAGATATAGGAAATATCCCCATTTCAAGGCTGATTTCAACTCAAGTTAATCATCAGAGAATTACAGATACTTATATTTAGGTGAGCAATTCCAGGTAATTCAGGTGCTAGTTCCACTACCCACCTAGCACTTGGAGGCCTTTCATCATTTCTACAAGTTGTAGAGTTGTGCGATCCTTCAAGTGTGGTGTAATGGTGCTAAGAGTATGGGGAGTCCTCAGTTCACTGGAGGCTTCCTCTTTCAGGATGTTGTATGAGCAAATCATGAAACAGGAAATTATTTGTGTTAGAACACACATGCTTTTCCTTATAGATACATGCATATACACAGTATAATTTTAAATCTATAAATTGCTTAAGATGATGAATGGCAGCCTATTACTTGAAATGTTAAACATAAGTTAGGGACTGAGATAGCACCCAGAGAGAAAATTATTTGTAAATTGAAATTAAAACCATCTGTCAAAGCAAGAGGCTCAGAGTCAAAAGCACATGGGTAGGTGGGCTCCCTAGATGGATGGCAGGGGACAAGAACCCACCTGGGCAAGTGACTGCCAGCTGGAACTGGCACTCTGGGCACCAGTCTAGCTCTACAAGCAGAAGAGGAGACTGAGCTTAAAGCAGAAGCTTCAAGTATCACTTTGTCTCAGAGTTTTGTGAAGTATACCTTACTAACTCTTGCATATCCCAGTTGAACTCAACGCGCTTAACCTGCTTAAGCTTATATTTTTTCTGAGTGAAGAGCTTCTCTCTCATATTTTTTTTTCTGCCTGATGATTTTGTAGGAAATAGAAACTTATCTGTAAGTGAGAAGAATAACAAACTCTTAAGGAATCAGATGACAGAGGATGAGAAGGTTGAATGGTATCACCAGCTCAATAGACATGAATTTGAGCAACTCCAGGAGATGGTGAAGGACAAGGAAGCCTGGTGTGCTGCAGTCCATGGGGTCACAAAGAGTCGGATATGACTTAGCAACTGAACAACAACAAAAGAATCAGAATCCTTCAAATTCTATCTTTGCCCCTTGTTCTTAATCTCTAAGTAGTTTGGGAGTAAAAACCTACAAAGGAAAGCATTGAAATGTTGAAAAGTGGAAAACTTACTTTGTCCAGAAGTCGAAGAGGCTAGCATAACCTCTTCGGTGGCTATTCCCTTGGTTGAGTCGAGGTCTGTATTTATATGGCTTCAGCTCATTGATCCTGGTTCTAACGCAGGACCACATGGAACAAATCCAAATGACCTGTCACATTATGGTCCTTGAATATTCCGAGGCAGTTTGCTTGTGTGAATAGAAGTCACTGAACTCATGAATATTGTGCTTAGTACAGTGCTAAGATGCTTCAGCTGCCTCATGCTTCAGATGCTTCTTGAGACCAAGAGCCATAGCGTGAAAAGAGGCCAAGCTTCTTCCAGGGCACTGATAAAACAGCTAAAGTATAAAATGTTTAGAGCTGGAGGGAATTTCTAAGATTTCTCCAGGTCTTATTCCTCTGTTTCAGTGGTTCTCAGCCTTAATGGAAAGTATGGAGGAATTTTAAAAACTCCGGAGGACTGAGTCCTACCCACAAAGATTCTCATATAATTGACCTGGGGTGTAGTCTGGATATCAAGATTTTAAGTATCTTGTCCTAGATTGAGGATTCCAGAGTGCTGATTTTTGCGGATGGCGAAACTGGCTTCCAGAGAAGTCACACATCTTGCTCAGGTTATATGGTGGGTGGACAAGAACAAAGGACTCAGTCCCTTGACATCTGTTATACTATTCATAGCATATGAGTAATACTAGTCATTTTTGCCTCAAACAGACACCCCCTCCATTGAGGACTGAGGGGCAGGCCCCAGTTCAGCAGGGTACAGCTAAGACTGCTCACCTTTCAATTTTAGGACAAGTTATTAGAAAGCAGCTTTCGTCATTCTGCTTCTCAAATATCACCAAATAGTAATATTTTGTGTGGAAAAGTAGTATCACTTTGCTCATTGACGTTTTAGTAAAGGGAATAATCTTACTTTTTATGACATTTACTCCTCCCATGGGACTTAATAAAAGTAACTCAATTTCAAATGAAAACAAAATGAAATCTGTAAACTTTTAAATTTATGACTGAACTGGCCTTTGTTTGTAAAGGATGTTTATCGGCAACCTTAGGATACAATGTAGAAGGCAGATTGTTGTGGTCTCTGCCCTAGGTGAGGGGGACCAGCATTGCACCCCCACCAAATGCTTCTCCAAACTTCCTAAAACTTGACTGAGTGGTATTTTTACTGATCCCACTCTTGTAGGTCCATCATAAGAACCATCAGATGGATAGGAAGTAGGGGAAGCACGCTCTGAAACAGTTTATCTGTTTCTGGGTGACAGAATTTGGTAATTCTATGCTTAGTTTTTTTGAGGAGCCATCAAACTGTTCTCCATAGCAGCTGCACCAACTTTACATTTTTGTAAGCAGTGCGTGAGTATTCTAATTTCTACACAGTTTCACCAACATTTTATTTTCTGCTTTAAAAAAAACCCAAGAATTATTCTAATGAGTGTGAAGTGGTGTTTCATTGTGGTTTTGATATACATTTTCCCAGTGACTAGTGATGTTGAACATCTTTTGATATACTTATTGGCCATTTGTATATCTTCCTTGGAGAAATGTGTATTTAAGTACTTTTCCCACTTTTATTTTTTTCAATGTGAAATATTTAATTTTAAAATTTTGACACTACAATATATAAAATAGCTATTATAAATGCACACAGTGTATTCTATAGCTGCCAAGTTGACTTTTTTTTTAAAGGAAACTGTAAGTTACTCTGTGGTGTATCTTCACCCCTTGAAAAAGCCCACATTCTATCACAGTGATGTGTGGTCAGCACTCACAGCCCCAACTTTTAAACACTTGAATCAAAAGTCATAACCAGTTTTACTGCAAAAGGACCTTGTACATGTTTATCAATTCTAGTCCCATAATAGCTACCCAACAACTCACTAACATACAGAAACATGCATCATGAAAAGCAAGAAATATCACCCATTCCTTCTGCGTATCAGCAACTTTTCGCTCCTGAGAAACAGTGCTCTCATCACTAAAGTCTGTGAACAAGCTCTTGTTGCTTTAATCCTGAGTGAAAGATGGAATGACTTAAATACAAATGCAACATCTTATAATTTCTTACCAAAAGGAGTCACAAGCTAAACCAAGGTATTTTACAGAATTCACTACAAGACACGATAAAAACTGTTTTCCCCTAAAGCTCTCCCCCTACTCTAACCCCATCCATCTAAAGAGCCAACTGGATGTCTTTGAGCATGATGGTGACTCTCTTAGTGAGAATGGCACACAGATCAGTATCTTCCAACAAACCAACCAGTTATACTTCACTAGCCTCCTGCAGCGCACCAATGGTTTTTGCCCACTTTTAAATTGAATTATTTTGTTTTTAAGTTATATATTTGGACTTCTTACATGCCAAGCTCGTGGTATTCAGAAAGAGGATTCCAAGAGACCAAGGTAGAAGCTGCAAGACTTATGACTTAGCTTCAGAAGGCCTAGGACTTTACTTCTACTCTGTTTCATAGGTCAGCCCAGATTCCAGGTGAGGGCTAGCAAAAATGTGTGACCATCTTTAATCCAATAGAGTACGGTATTAAAACGAATTAAAAGAACTCAATTGTTTGAATAGCGATAACAATAGTAACGAATGCTACTACAACTTTGGATTAATATGACTTCTTTTCTCCTGAGGTCTTGAAGTGCCGTCACCCATAAAAACCTTCACCATGGGAGTTTTACACATTTTAGAGATCTTTAATTATGATGAAGAGCAGAGTTACTTGCTTTTTAAAATCATTTAGCCAATTCACTTTATAATGATGGGACGAGGCAGGGGACTTGGGTTTCAGTTTTGGCTCTGCTGTTAACTGGCTGACCAGCCTCTCTTGGGGGATGTCCTCTAACTTCTCTTCTATCTTGAACAAAGTATTGTTTTTAAGAAGGAAGATGAATTGATCAAGAATTAGGATATAGAACATGTCTAAGTACAGGGCAATTTGTTTCCTAGAAGTATTCCCATGTGTCATTTACTCACTGGGACAGAGAAATAACTTCAGCTTAATGACCATTATTAAAATAAGGTGAAAAATAGCATCAGCAAACACACAAACACAGCTATGATAAGAGCTGAAGAGGGGTGAAGCAATGTCTTGGAGTTTTGAGGCAGAAGGGCAAGAAGATAAGACATAGAACAGTTCACATCTCAGCCAGATGGAAAGGAATGAGGAATACGGTTTTCTGGATAAAAATCTTAGTCAAAGAGTTGTATATAGCAATAGATCTGCAAACAATGGCTAAATCCATAATACAAAATATACAGAAGAGAGGTAGTGATGGGGTGAGGAGAAAAGGCACTTGTAGTGCATTTGTAGTATGTGTCTTTTATATGCCAAGTGCAGGGCTGGTTATTTTATACTAGACTCACTGGGCTTCCCTGGTAGCTCAGCTGGTCAAAAAATCCACCTGCAGAAGACTCCTGTTTCATTCCTGGATCAGGAAGATCCCCTGGAGAAGGGATAGGCTACGCATTCCAGCGTTCTTGGGCTTCCCTGGTGGCTCAGATGGTAAAGAATCTGTCTGCAATGTGGGACACCTGGGTTCAGCCTCTAGGTTGGGAAGATCCCCTGGAGGAGGGCATGGCAACCCATTCCAGTATTCTTGCCTGAGAATCCCCAGGGACTGAGCAGCCTGGCGGGCTACAGCATGGGTCACAAAGAGTTGGACACAACTGAGTGACTAAACATAGCATTTTTCAAAAATAATTTTATTGAAATATAGTTAATTTACAGTGTGTTTAATTTCTACCGCACAGCAAAGTGACTGAGTTATATATTCTTTTCCATGTGGTTTATCACAAGATGATGAATATAGTTCCCTGTGCTATTCAGTAGGACCTAGTTGTTTATCTATCCCATATATAATAGCTATCTGCTAATCCCAAACTCTCAGTCCTTCCCTTCCCTCTCTGCTCTCACCCTTGGCAACCACAAGGGTGGTTCTCTATGTCTGTGAGTCAGTTTCTGCTTTGTAGATAAGTTCATTTGTGTTGTATTTTAAATTCCACAGAGAAGTGATATTGTACGGTATTTGTCTTTCTCTTTCTGACTTACTTTGCTTAATATGATAATCTTTAGGTCCATCCATGTTGCTACAAATGGCATTATTTAATTCTTTGTAATGCTTATAGACTATATTTATTTGATTTTCATAGGCAAACACGTAAGTAAGCATCACTTTCCCCTACTTCCTGTTTTACAAATGAGGAAACTGATGCTCTGCATTCTGCATGTGATTCCACAGCCTGAGAGATACCATGTTTTTCTTGCATCAAGCTGCCTGCAATAAGCCAAGACACCATATTTATAGAAGAACACTGTTTAGAAAAAATTCTTATTGGTAGAGACAGTCCTCTCAATCTTAGAATGCAATCACCATCAGTTTTATAGGTCTTCTTTGAAAATGAAGAGAATACATCCTCTCAAGCTTGATTTGGAGGGTCACTCACTATCTCTTTCTGATTACTTGCAAAATTCTTTACTATCATTTGATTACTTCATATAGAGAAAAATGATTCCTAATAGAACAGATAATTTTAGTAATTTAAGTAAGTTAGCTCTTTAAAAAGTATGTAATTTATGTGTGGGTCTCAAGTACACTTGTATTGAGTCTAGAGAAGGTAAGTATCCTGTTCTTCCCAGTGCAGAAAAGACCCCTACTTTATATTACCACAGGATCTCAGGCCCATAGGTCTTTCTTTCCCCCCATAATTGAGATTTTTATTGGTTGTTTTGAGAATCAGTACACAGACATTTCAATCTGTACACAATTCTTCACATACATACCAAAAATCTTAAAAATCATGTAGTTGTGATTCTTCTCTTAACAGTTATTCCAGTCACTTTCTAGCTTAAAATTTAGAGGTGAAATTTCCTTAACAGGTTATCAAGTACCAATATCTTCAAATAGTGATATGCTGTTATATTATAAGTCCCACTGATTCACAATTTAGTATCATATACACTACATGCTCAAACTGTCAGTCATTCACAGCACATCAACAAGGTTACTAGGAAAACTGGACTACTAGGACCATATATTATAGAGTGCACAAAATTCTAGCCAAGAGAACCAAGATCAAGGAGTGAGTGGTTTGCTGTAGGAAATAATTCTACAAAAACAATATGGAAAGAGAAGTAGTTTAAAGCGTTCAAAAAAAAAAAAAATAAAGTGTTTAGAATATTAAACATGAGACTGATTTCAAAATGACATTTAGCATGCTTTGTGTTATAGGATATAAAAGCTACCCCTTATCTATGGAATGTTAAGCTGACACCCAAGACAATCAAAGCCTCTCATATTCAATATCCCACTATTTTCTNAAAAAAAAAAAATAAAGTGTTCAGAACATTAAACATGCGACTGACTCCAAATTGCCATTTAGCATGCTTTGTGTTATAGGATATAAAAGCTACCCCTTATCTATGGAATGTTAAGCTGACACCCAAGACAATCAAAGCCTCTCATATTCAATATCCCACTATTTTCTGGTTGTACCAAAAAATAAACAACCAGCAAATGATTTCACCTCTTTAAAAAAAGCATTTTACACTTAAAAAATGGGAGGAGGTGGGATTCCCTCATTTTTAAAAATGTTTCTAGAGCTACTAAAACACTTGCATTTACAAAATAATTGATAAAAATGTTCCTCTGATTGTATAAGAAGGGAGACAGGGACCCTGAACAGGACTGAGTGTGTGATATTAATCAGAGTTGGCTTTTTTCACTTCTGCTTCATCAGAGACTGGGCTCTCCTCATTTTTAGTCTCTTCGTTTCCTGCAAGTGAGTATTCTTATAGTCTCTTCGTTGGCCACTGCCACCTGTTTTCCCTTTGCTCCTCTTTTCCCTTTTGTCTGAACTTTTTTGCCTGTAGGTTGATCTATTCCTGCTGTTTTTCTTGACTTTGCCTTCACTTAAAAAAATTAATCAATTTATTTTAATTGGAGCCTACTTATTTTACTGGAATTCCAGTTGAGCTATTTCAAATCCTGAAAGATGATGCTGTGAAAGTGCTNTTCCACAGTTTATTGTGATCCACACAGTCAAAGGCTTTGGCATAGTCAATAAAGCAGAAATAGATCGTTTTCTAGAACTCTCTTGCTTTTTCAATGATCGAGCGGATGTTGGCAATTTGATCTCTGGTTCCTCTGCCTTTGCTAAATATAGCTTGAATATCTGGAATTTCATGGTTCACGTACTGCTGAAGCCTGTCTTGGAGAATTTTGAGCATTACCTTGCCAGCATATGAGATGAGTGCAGTTCTAAAGAAATGATTATAAGCCAGCAGAACTGCTGTCATTCAAAATATACATTTTGACTCCTAGCTATTTCAAAATTTATTTTCATATTAATTCTGGGACAGTTTCAATTAGAGAGATTTAGGAAAAAATCAAGTCCCAACACTTTGAAACATTCATGTCATAAAATGTAGTTCTACTCTGTCTATCAAACCTCAGCATCTGGTTAAAGATGTTTGGAAAAATCCACCTATAGAGCCTTATTTAAATTTGGTCAAATTATTGGACAGCCTTAATGTAATTACTTTCTCTGCTTTCAGTGGGAATTCTCACTGTTATTTTGGTCCTGAATAAATATTGTTTTCATGACCACACAACTAGCTATTGATTTGATCACTTTTCAACATAAACATAATTTGTATTGTTATGCAGAAATAGCCAAAGTATTGTATGTTTAGAGTCCTATCAGAATATGTGAAGAAATTTATATTTAATTTGATTTCATTCTAGCCTTTTATGTATTCTTAACTTATTTTGGGTTTATATGGCCTGACATTTTCAATTCAGTAGTAGTAATATGGAAATTAAAGATTTAAGTAGTTTTTGTTCCATAGGGAATCTAAAATCAGCATTTGGTAGGGTGGATGTGGGCTAACCTATTAGTATAATAACTTCATTTTATTAGGTAATCTCTGGGAGTAAGCACTCATTTGAGAAAATAAATTGTCAGTTCAAATCATCTCCTCCTTCCTTTCAGCCATTGTTTGTCCTTATTGATTATTTCTTATGTTGTATATAGTATTGGTTAAAATTTATAAGAATTTCATTATATGAGGAAATAAAGACAATACACACAAGAACTAAATATCCCAGGCCCTCACTTGACAACAAGGCATATTTTTAAGCTCATACAACACAAGTAAGATGGATTTTTGTATGGCTTCAGGATCTGTTGGTATTTCCTCTTTGTAAATCATATTACATCTCAGTCTTATTTTGTTCTGCTCATGAAAACATTTTAGACCAGTTTGCAACCATTACATGTTTCACAAAACTGAAACAGGAAGTTGGCATTTCTTTGAAATATTTCATTTTTTGAGACGTTCCTGGCTGTTTCCCAAATCTAAGTTGTATTTTTAATATCCCGTTACGAGGACTGACTAGCTCACCCTGGTGAGGGGAAAACAGACAGTAAGACATCAGGGTCCCAGTCCTATTTCAATAGGAATTTGGAGTGACTGCCCAAGATTTCCAAGTCTCCGTTTCCTCATCCATAAAATGCTTTGTAGAGGTGCTCAGTGTTTATTGAATGAATGAATGAATTGATGGTCAACACTTAGCAAATGCTCACCACAGGCTAGACACTTCGTATGCATCATCACATTGAAGCTCCACGAAATAGATGCTGTTATTAACTCTCATAGAGGAAAAAGGAGTATAATTAACTTGTCCAAAGTCACACAGCTAGCAATGTGTGAAATTTGAATCCTGTCCACCTAAACCCAGTACCTGTATTCTTAAACATGCTAAGTCTGAATCTTCCCCTGGCTCCAGGGGCAGAAAATCAGTTAAAGGCAACTAACAGCCCTCCAGCCATCCTTTGCCTGGTGAGTTCCTCCCTGTGCTGTGCTGTGTTACGCCACTGAAGAAGAATTTGGCAGGGCTGGAATCTCTCACGATGTGGTGTCAGTGATTTTGGGTGCAGGAAAATTTCTTTACCTTTTGTGTCTTAGAGATTGCATAACTAAGATCCTTCTAAAGTAAAGAGGCAGAGTAATTGACCTCAAAATAGGTACTGCCCTTTGATCCCTCTGGGAGTAAGCAGGGGTTAAGCAGGAGCTAAGTAATACTACCATCTCTTTCAGAAATCTCAGTGTAACACTCTCAAAAAGAAATTTGACACCTAGCATAACAAATGGCCAGTGGATGCTTCAGACACAGATGGTGGTGGAAATTTGGAGGAAGAGGCCTCCTCCTTTATCAAAGCCGCAGAATACCCTAATTACTATTTAGAAAGCATATACATGGACATCGAGATTGAGTTTATAAGACTCTGAAAACCTTCATTTCATTTTGGAAACGGTGCTACTGAGTGAACTGGCTATGTGGAGTTTGAGAGTAGATATATGCTCTTCCTTACGGTTTAGAGATACACTCCTTGTTTTGGAGTTTTATTGAAATCTGATTTATAAAGTGAACACATTCTGGGCTATAAACTGAATATTTTACCAAGCTGAAGTTAAGTAAGAGTGACTCCAGTTACATCGTGGGTGTCAAGGGTGTGTGGAGGCAGAGCTAACCCCATATGTCTTGAAGAAAATTGGAGATGCTGCTGTGCATGTGAAAGGTCAAGGGGAACTTACAATCTATTCAGTCAGGCATGAGAAACAGATAAAAAATTTTCTTTTTGTTTTGGCTGCATTGCAAGGCATTCAGGATCTTAGTTACCCGACCAGGGATCAAACCCCTGCCCCCTTGCAGAGGAAGCATAGGGCCCTAACCATTGGACCTCCAGGGAAGTCCACAGCCAAACAAATTTATACCTTCCTGAATATGTTTTTAAAGTATATTTTAAAAACGGCAGTTTAGCTCAGAGGAAGAGAACAGAGAGGCTACCCCAAAGCACAAGGAGGAGCGAGAGGCACATAGTAGAGGAGAGAATTGCAAAGAAAATGGAAGAAATATGATCTTTGTTTCCTTAACCAGATTCACACATCTAAAGAGATTAATGATTCATAAGCTCTCAAAAGTACCCATCAAAACAAAGACATTTAAAATGCACCCCCTCTACAAAAACCAAAACCAAAAAACAAAACCCCCAAAACTATCAAGACTGTGATACAAGCCAGTAGGCAGCAAAATACTCCGTTAATTTTGGAAGCTTACCATATGTCAACGGAACACAGCCGAATGCTGTTTTAATGACTCTCTTAGCATACCCTGTGGTGTTTGAGTATTGGATCACACAGTATCTTTCTGGTGTAATTGTGCATTTCCTTGCTTCCTTTCCTTTCTGTCTGTCAAAATAGAAGTATTCTAATGTTATACATATAATACAAAAAATTTAATAGCTAATAATGGAACAATTTAGCCTGCTCCAAATATTTTAAAATCTCAAAGCAAAGGATACATAAAATATTTAAAAATTTTTCCATAGGAATCTGTAAAAACAGTTTTCTGTGTTAACAATTTATCTTCTAAATTGGATTCAGGGAGTGAGGTTTTAAGGTGGTTATTCATACCGTGCACAATACATAATTATTAAAATGATGTAAAAAATAGACGTAACTAGCTCTGAAGAAATGAGTTAAAATGTAAGGAAAAAAAAAAAGTCCTGGTAAATGGCATTAAATTGTTAACTTTATAAAATTAAGTACCATAAATGTTCAGTGTACATTTATGATATCTTAGCACAATAACTTATATTTACAGAAAGTACTTTTCCTTGTAGACTATATCTGAAGAGTTGCACTTTAATCATTTAAAATAATTGCATATGCATTTAAAATTTTGTGTTTATGGAATCAAAATCTATTAAGAAAATATCTGAATGTTTGATTGTATGTAATTTATTAGGAAAAACTAAAAATAAGATGAAGTTGCTTAGCACACTTTAAGGCAATATTAAATATCAATGAACTCAAGAATGAGGACAAACAGAGGTCTTACTTATAACGTGAGATAGGTGAAGGTTTCTTCCCTTTTCTCCACACATCCTCTTATTTCCACATTAAACTAAAAGAAAATTCCTTTTTAAAAGAAATTGAGGATAAATATTATGATTTATTATGAAATATTATGATTAATTTAATATTTTGAATAACAAAGACATTGCCACATATATGAAGCTTTTAATCCTGAATCATACATTTCAAGGAAATAATACGGTGACTTTAATAGTAAGACTACGTCAAGCATAATTGTACTGCTTTGTGCTTCAGAAGCCACTTTCATCTTGCAGAGTCATAGGACCATCTATAGGAACATGAATTATTGCCTATGACTACAAAGAATTCTGGTTATTTGGGTCTGGCTAAATGGGAGCTTATGGTATTTGTTTCAGTTCTCTTTTCGACTTCATATAAATAGAACCTTAAGCAAAATGGTTTTCAGAACTTCTCTTAATGGTCTTTTTATAGTACAATAGAGTATTTATGTTAGATGTTTTCTTCAAGACTACAAGTCACAAAAGACTTGCAGTAACATATGACCTATTTGTTAATTTATTTCTGATTTAATATTTTATATTATTAACTAATATTATAATACAAAATGTAACATATGTTACATATATTAAGCCAGAAGTAAAAGTTTCTATCAGGAAAATTAATGTAAAATTATGTTTATAATATGCATGACAGCATAGTGTCTCCAGTTTAAGAAGTAAGTTTAACTGGGAGATAAGCGAGGTAGTATATCATTTCAAACTTTTCAATTTTTGAAATTATGCACATATATTTCTGTTTCAAATAAAACCCAAAATAATTAATATTTTTTAGGCCAGAATGGGGACAGTAATATTCTATTATTTAATATAGGCAAAGTAGATTTTTTGCCTTTAAAAACCTTTATTTATTTATTTCTTTTTGGAGTATAGTTGTTTACAATGTTGTGTTCAGGTGTACAGCAAAGTGAATCAGTTATTCAGATACATACATACTCTATTCTTCTCTCATATAGATCGTTATAGAGTACTGAGCAGAGTTCCTGTGGTATACAGGAAGTCCTCATTATCTATTTTACAAATAGTAGTGTCTATATGTCAATCCCAATCTCCCAATTTATTCCTCACTACTTTTCCCCTTTGGTAACCATAGGTTTGTTTTCTACCATCTGTGACTCTATTTCTGTTTCATAAAAAAGTTTATTTTTACCTAAAATGGCTTATTAAAAAATTTTTTTTGGAGTATAGTTGCTTTACAATGTTATGTTATTTTCTGTTGTATAGCAAAGTTAATCAGCTATGTATATATATTTATACACACACACACACCCTCTTTATTTCAAAAGTAGCTTGCAGAGTTAGAATTATAATTTCACTCAGTTCTATCTTATTGCTTTTTTCTGATATTACTGTTTGACACTCAGTTACTAAGTATGGTTCTTTCTTGAAAAAGTAGCAAAAATCATTCATTTTATGAGAACATTGTGACAAAGATAAAAGAATCCTGGGAAAGTCCTTTAATACTTAAAAAAACATGTATCATGTTTTTAAAATGCATGATAATGTCGAGTTTAGAAAAATGTACTTAGAGACCAGTTTCACAGCAGTTCTTTCAGAGAGTTGACGTTTCCCATATTGGAATATGTAGAAAACAGGTGGATGGCTGCAAGGGAGTTTATTTTCCCAGCTGACCTAATAAAACCACATTTATCCACTTATGTTTTATTCAAAGGAAGACATAGGACATGTACATTACTGTTGATATAACTTAGAGGAGTTTAGGACAAAAGGCAGAACCTAATAATCTGGTGTTTTTGTGGAATTATGAAGGCAAAATAATATTAAATACTTGATTTTTGTGTTAGAAGTTGAGATTTGGAAACTAGTGACATCTCATCAATTTTTAAAATTGATCACCAGGCAACCTAAGTAATGGCAGCCACACAATTCTCATTTGGTTATGTCTCCAAATTTATTAGTGGTTTTAATAAAATTATTTTATGAACTCCGCTAATGAGATGACTTTGTAAGATAACTTTCTATCCACCTAGAGAATTTTGCTTACTTCCAAATGTTTAGCTAAGTATATATCACAGCAATAGTTCATTTTTATTGAGTTCATAGCATGTGCAAAACATTTTACGTGAATTTTCCCATTTAATCCTCACAAAATCCTTATAATGTTGGCATTATTTTTATTTATACTTTACCAATAATGAAACTGAGACTCAGAGAAGCTAAAATATTTGTCCAAGAACCTGTTGATAAATGTCAGAAGTGGTATTAATTCAGATCTGAGTCTAAAATCTGAGCTCTTCCTATTATGCTGTCATCAGACTCCAGACCTTAAGTTCATAACCAATTACATACATCATATTTTGTGAAAAACACATAAATTTATGAAAGATTAAACACCCCTAAGTGCTTTGACAAATTCTCTTTTATTCATTGCACTATCAGGTGGGTCACATTTCTTTTTAGGGTTAGTTTTGTTTCTGTACATCATTAATGAGTTTTACAATCTATTGTTTCTTTTGTATTTTTCTGTTTTTTCCAGATTAGATTCTAATCTGTACTGTGATGTTCCAGATCTTTAAAAGTGACTTACATAAGAAGGTATTTTACATTTTTCGTTTCTTGCTGACTTTGGGGGGAGTCATTTTCTTTACATCATTATACAAGATCCCCAATTTCATCCTTCTATTCTTACATGGTAAGGAACCAAATGTTAAGAAATGGTTCTATCTATAAGATACTACTCATTTAAAAAGAACGAAAATCTGAGTTTGTTTTCACAAGAAAATAACTAGTAACACAGAGAAACTGTGATGAAGAGAGTAAATGAAGATAATTAAGCATCGACTGAGGTTTATGTCCTCATTCCTGAGTACTTTCCCTTAATTTCTACTCGACTATTTTTCACTTATTCATCCGCTGCTCTGTCACTTTACAGTTTCATACATTCCTCTTGTGTCATTTCAACTACTTTATATTTTCACTGAAACAGAACCCCATCTTCTAGTTTTTTGTTTCTGTTTTTTTAGATTATGATCCTGAAGATCCTGGTTTTATGAATAAATTAGCACTCAATAAATGCCTTTTAAAAGGATAATTAATCATTTATGTGTGAAGGGAAGAATTAACTCCATTAACTCAGAAATAAGCTTTACTTCTGAGTGAAAGAAACAAGATGGAATAAAGTACCTTTTTATAATTCTAAAATCCCAGTGTACTTTAAAAAAACATGTGCCTCCTTAAGAGCAAACACCAAAGGATTAATTTATCAACCAACTTAGCATTTTTTAGAGAAAAATCATGAAGAAAAAAATGTTTATTAAATTTTATTAAGGCGAAGTCTTCTGCTACAAGGTGTGAATATATCACAACTCTTTCTTACAGGTTCTTGAGATGGAAATGGTATGACCATAGAAACCTTATAGTGTTTGGGCATAGGAGCGTCACGCTCTCCCTGAGGAACAGCTAGAGTTTTGGCTTGTGGGAGTGTTACCCAGGCTACTAGTCCTTCATTAGCAACCCAAGAACTTTGGTTTTAGTATGCAGTTTGTCTTTTTGTGTTAGATGTGTTTGTGATCATTTGCCAGCTATTATAGGCATGTATTACTTGAATCTGGTCAATCTGGACTAAACCTTTTTCCATGAGAGGAAGTGAAGGAATTATAGAAAGAATGAGTGACTTGCCCAGAGCATTTTTCTATTCAGATTCGATTTTTTCCCCTTCTTGGAGCCTGGTTTTGGGGTATGAGATAAAAACCCAGGTGAAACTAGCAATAAAACTTACCTCTAAAGATCCCAGAAAAGGTGCCTGGATTCTATTGGTAGTGTTTGATTTATAATTTTTTGTTTCGGTTGATAAGTGAAGTAAGGATTCATGCAAAGGGCCCAGGATATTCCTGACTCCTCTAGCTGCCCCCTCCCACCCCACCAAAGTACTTGCTGGGTTTCCTGAAGCTGGGACAGCAATTGGACCCATAAAATGAAGTTCATTAATGAAAACTAATTGAAAATTAATTCACCACAACTCCAGGGAAGAGCTTGCATTTAAAATGTTGTGTTGTTAGCGAGCAAGTCTCTAATCATCAGAGCATGGCAAAATACTTCAGAATGACATATAGGTTAATGAGGTGGTGAAGCATCGGAAGAATAAAGTCTTGTAATATTAAAATAGCCAGCAGGCTTGAAACGACTGCCATGCCCCTCCCTCTGACTTCCCTTTGTGCTTCATTCCCCCTTCTTGTTTCATTGTCACTGGACAGAGCAGACCCCATGTTGTTATCCCTTCCCCCAACAAGTCTTTCCTTGAGATGAAATTCCATGATAATCTCCAAGTTTTGGTTACTAAATATGAATTTTGTATATGCCACTTTACTCTGCAAATTCAGAGGAATACACTTTTTCATTTTTAAAATGTTTATTATGGAAGATTTCAAACCTATAGAAGAGAGAAAAATGAAAACACTTCATCTGACTCTAATAGTTATCTCCCATGTATCCATTTAAAAATATATTTTAGTAAACCTGAAAGAGTAAATATTTAGATTTATAGTATTTTCTTTCTCACAAAATAGATATTGTGTTGTAATAGGCTTGCTTTTCTTCTTTCTTTCTCATTCATCTAACAAATATTCATTAATTATGTGCAAGATGAAACTAAAAAAGATTGGACAGTTATTCTTTAGAAATTCCACCCATATCTCTTCTAAAAAATTATCCAGGATCCTCTTGAAGCATCTTTACATGCAAATAGTTTCTAATCTTATATTTATATTTATGGATTTTTTTTTCTCTGTTAGGTCTCAGTACTCATTAACATTTTATCATCTTTTGGGCACTCCAAGTGGGATTGTTGTCCATGAAAATACCTACATACGTATTTTCATTTTGCTCTTAACACAATTCATAGTTATACTGCTATTAAAAATATTGGTAAACTGGTATGTGAAAGAATCTGATGAATCACTGCCTTTCCTCTCTATAGTATTATTTTATTACTTTTGAAAATGATAAATTAAGGGAAGAATTTTGAAGATAAATCCTTTCTCTCCATTTGGTTGTTACTAGAGTCAATTTATATTTCCTTTATCGTTATTTCTTTCAGCAAATCTCATCTCTCAACTTGTCCAAAATTTATTATTCAAGTATCCTAGCTTCAATCTCAATCCAAAGAAGATAATAAATACAATCTCTTTGTTATATCTCTTAGATAATTTTTAAGAAAGCTATTCAAAACTATCCAACTATTCTGGAATTCCTTCAAGGGATGGAGTTTACATGTAATTTTGCAGTGGAGCACAGCCCTCTTAAAATTCCTTCTTCACATCCTCCTGTATATGAGCTTAATTTTTCACTTCTTACAATATTACTTCAGAACAATTCTGCTTTGGTATCCTCTTTTTAGGATTTCTTTTTATTTTTGTATTTCCTTCCATATCATATCATTCTGATTTTTCCAACTAAAGGATTTAGGCAAACATATATTTGTAATATGGCTGTACTGTTATAATGTTTTGAAATAGGAACATTTTAAGTGGGAGAAAAGGAAACTAGACAGTAAAAAGTTAACCAGCCTATGAAAACACCTAGCCCTGCCCCAGGTGGCCTAAGAGATTGGTATTAGGCTCTGTGATTTTGTTATTTATTTAATTGTGAAGAAAAGGTCTTGTGTAATTCAGTTTTTAAAAGAAGTTTTGATATAAAACTAGCATCCACAAGCTTATTAGTACTAGAGCCAGTTTCAGTGGGAAAATGGAGACATGAACAAGACACAGATGATCTCAATTCGAATATGTCACTTTAATATATTTGGTCAGGTATTTTCCTCCTTTGACTGAATTTCTTTTGCGTTTTATAGTTATTGATTGAAAGGAGCATTACATAGTCTATTTGGGGTTCCTTCCTTGCTCTGCTATGCAAGTGTACTATGCTTAGGAAGAAACAATGTGATGGGTTAACAAGAATCCTGCAACAGGAAAAGAAGTAGACTGTTTAGCTGAAGGGATCTGTGATAAGAGAGGAGCCCAAGATTGGACGCAAGAAGCAGCACATAAAGTTGTCTTCTCCTTCACAGAAATACGAGCTTACCCACCCCACGTGTACTAAATGAAACACACGCACACAACATTTCGTGAATTTCGGCACTAGTCTTTAGTTTCTAAAAGTCATACCCATTTTCTGTCAAGTTCCTTGGCAGTGGCCAATGAGGGGAATTTTAGGATATGAGCAAAGTTTCTGAATGACAGTATCAAAGAAAGCTTGAGTGTTTTCTTTTATTAACAACCAGTCAATTAAGTATCTCTAATTTTCCTTAGATAGCTTACAGTGGAACTTACAGCTCAGACTTGATCTTGTAAAAATTTTTTTAACTGTAAAAAACAAAATAAAAAATAGCAAAAAAAGAATCCTTGGCTTAATTTGAGTTTGAGCATTTCAAAGCTGGTATTTGCAAACTCAGAAAAAAGAGCTTTTCATTAATCCATGATTTTGGAAACAGTTACTCTAACCCACAACCACATACAAATACAAAAATCCTAATGGGACTATTTTCTTACTACGCCTGTAACAGTTTACATTCACCTAATGGCCTGGGGTTATGAGCAAACTACTCAATTAGAGAATTTAGGCTGGTTGCCCACATATTTTAGAGCAAATTATCCTTTCACAAATGCAGAACCCCCTATATAAAACGTCTAACCAGTATTTCCTGTAAAAAAATACTATTCCCTAAATTCCCACCTTGAACCTACTAAGAATTTCCCTTTTTGCTAGGGCAAAGATTTTATGGAAATATTTGTTTTTATATCACATACCTTACTGTCGGTCTTCCTGTGGGCTTGTGTTTTTGACCTTAAAGCAGTTAAGAATTTATAATCAAAACACTTCTAAATAAGATATTTCTTTTCTAAGTACTTTTGCTGAGTACTTAAGCTAAGAACCTTAAGTTGGAAGGTGTAGAATCCTGCCAATTCTTTGATAACAGATCTTCTGCTTGGGGGGTTAAATGAATTTCATGGTTATCCTTAACACTTACTATTTCTTCTTAGGCTTCTTTCATTTAAAAGGGGGTCGATGCTTCCAATCTATAAACACCTATTAAAAGTTCTCCACCCTTTTATACTTGGCTGCTGGTCTTAATTGTCTGCAGATGGGTGTATCACTGCATTTTTATTTCAAAGGTAGAGATTTGCAAAATGTAAACGAGCCTATTAAAAGTTCTAAATCAAGACTCTCAACATCCATTAAAGGGATCTATGTGTAAATAGGGATAGAACTCAGTTTGAAAGTGTCTTTTTGTAACAAACGTTTTCACCCACATCTAAGTAAGAGTGCCTATCACCACCAGTGCGTTGCATATGTATTCAGTACAAACAGTGCATCACTAGAGGGGTATTTAAAAATTTCCTGCAAGATTTGGAACTAAGGAAAATATGTCTGCAAAACAGTTTTCCCTTTTATAATAGTTGATAGACAAGAGATGCCATATAACTTATTCTACATTATAAGTTTTCACTGGATTGAAAAGAAGCAAAAATATTTTTTTACATTTTATTCAACAAAATAAAAAATCAATACCATATAGACCTATAGTACTAAGAAATATTTTATTGCCCTTACTATGAAATCTCAAAATGTGACTATTTTCAGTTCACCTACTAAATTATTATTTCCCATCCTGATAAAATTCTTTTTTAAAAATTGAACTTCAGTTCGCAGTGTTGCTTGTGACTGAGAACTGAAACCCGAGCTAGCTGTTCTTGGCACTGAGGTGTTCTGGCTTATCTTGCCTAAGGGACTGACAGTTTATCTCAGATTCTACGGTTTCTTCCATCCATCTTTCACTAGCATTTCCCCTTAGTCTTGCTTTTCATTAGCCCACCCTGATGGCCAGCCACTTCTAATCTATAAATTAAACAAAATGAAAACACAAAAGTATGCTTCTTTTATCTCTGGAAATCAAACCCATCACAAACGCAATTTAGTTGGAGTTCTTTAGGCCCAAAACAAGATAGTACAAGTAGCAGAAAATGTTGCTAGAAAGCCTGCACTTAAAAACCAGCCTGAGATACTAACCTTGCAACGGACGATGTAATGAAATTGCTTTGGACTACTTTATTAACTTTGGCTTTGAGCCCCACAATCTGTACCCAGTAGTCAAATCAAGGTTTGAACATCTGACAACTATATTTCCTTCATCCTTTCTCTAAATCCAAGACACAGTTTATTTAACTTTAAAAGAATGGTATTTTCCAGTTTTAATATACAGATTACAGTGACAATATTTCAGAGACAGTCCAATCTTTAAAACTCCATTTTCTTTTCTTATTCAATTGTTCTGTGTTACAAAAAGGGAAGCAGAAGTTGGGTATCTAAATAGAAACAATAAGACAATTTAAGTTTTTCTCCTTCAGATTGCAAACATACATTTACAAGCTCTCAACAAAATTTTACTTTTAAAAGCCATTTTAATATTTGTTATCTTTTTCTGAGTAAAATAAGCCGATGCTTTTACATGTGGATCTTATTATGTGAAAAGCTGTCTAAGTCTGCTATTGAACATAATCGTATGAATTACGAACTGTGACTTTATTCCTTTTATAATCTTTGTAGTTTTTGCCATTACTTTTACATGTCTATGTCTGGCATTATGTAGCTTTGAAACGATGCCAAAAATATTTATTGTCGTATATCTGGCATTCTCATACTATGTGGCTGAGTTTGGTTTCCAAGCTAGGTAAAACTTACTAGCAGATACAGTTTGGCATTTGTTTGAAAAAAATCATATGTAATTTAGTCCTGCTCCCCGCCCCCAATACAACCTTTGCACTCTTCGAACATGTATGGAGTTGAAATTCCAAAATTTGAGCTGTCTCTTTTTCCAATTTTGAAAATTCTTCAGTTTTAAAGTATATAACATGGAGCAAAATAATGACAACAAAAGAAAACAGAAAATCAAAGAACAAATTTAACTGCAAACCAGGATAAGTATTTTGAAATACTTGTATGGATGATCTCTGTCAAATATTTAACAAGTATGCACATCCTAGGAAGCTAGGGAAGAGTCTGAATGATACAGTGCAGTGCTGGTACTTTGTTACATGAACTAACAATAGTGATAAAAAGCAAAATAGTGATAAAAAAAGTTCCTTTAGTACTCTCTTTGTAGCTTGACTACTAAAATTCTTTAAAGAAGTACATCAGTTCCTGCTTAGGCACAGCATACTGCTCATGTAGTTTATTCTCATATATCTTCCTATACATAAATAGACTATTAGCTTTATTTAAGATGTTTTTAAGGTGTTAAAGCATACTTTCTAGAAGAAAGTAGTCATGACTCATACAAATACCTATCAAATATTTAGTTTAATGCATTGATTAATGAAGGAAACTGTATAATGTTACACGCAATTCAAAGAATTCAAAAAACCACATACATGTGGGCAGTATGGAAAGCTAAAATATATTTGCAAATGATGCAGAACTGATCTATGCATAGGGAAATAATCAATGGCATTCTGTTGTATATAACTTATTTGCATTTCTAAGGACAAGAATCATTTACATTATCCATTTTCTATAATTTACAGAGTAATGTATGAGAATTCTTACACCAGGTACTTTAGATGGTAAAGACTCTATTATTTCAAGTTTAATATAAATTATTTTTATTTATATATTTATGAATTGCTTTGGGTCAACAGAAGTTTTTTTTGAGTACCTATTATGTGTTAGGCATTGCATTTGATGCTGGAGATACAACAATGATCAAAAGTAGCCCTCGCAGATCTATAGTTTAATGTGGAGATAGATATTAATCAAATAAGCACAAAAATAGATATACAATTTTAACTATGAGGAAAACACAGAGTCTTAGAAGAGTCTGTAGGACTCTGACAGGGTAGAACTTGTAGAATTTTACTTTTTTTTTTTGTATATGAAAATTTATTGCTATCGTGCTTTCATCATCAAAATTTATGATCTTGGTCTTTCCTTCTTGCCTTTATATAAAGCCAAAAGAGAGACATTGGCTACTTTGACAACCTTAAAGCGGACTCCAGGAATGTCACCAACAGCATGACCTTTGCAACCAAATCCAGCAACCAGAACTTCATCATTTTCCTCAATAAAATTCAAACAACCATCACTGGGTAAAAAAGCAGTGATTTTTTTGCCATTCTTGATTAGCTGAACCCTGACACACTTCCTGATGGCAGAATTTGGCTGTTTGGTTTCAACTCCTACTTTTTCCAGCACCATTCCCTTGGCGTGAGAAACGCCGCCAAAAGGGTTGGCCTTCAGGGCAATGCCCAAACGGGCTTTCTTGTACTGTGTATCATGCCACTTCTGGTCTTGTCGGTGGCTACGGAGCTTCCTGGCAGTAGGAAGACCATGACACTTGCCCATCCTGCTGGCGCCGTGGGCCTGAGCAAAAGAGAACTTTAAGTAACATCTATATTTCCTGATTTTTTTATTTATCAAAGGTGATGCTTTAACTTAGAAATCTATTTTTTTAAATTTTATCTTGCTGGGTTAATTATTCATATAAAACCTAGTAATTCTGCAATAAACAAATAAGTCTGATATTTACATATTTTAGTATTATTATAAAATTACTGTGTAACATAGACTTCTGTGTTAATTTATTAGTTAGGATCATAGAAGAGAATCATAGATAGTAACAATTAGTAAAGTCAAAACTAAATCAGCTAATCTTTTGCCAGTTGCTTCTTCCGCAGTCCTTCTTCCTTCTCACACCCAACACCCCCCACCCCATTTTCCATATAGTTCAGCAATCATTACCCTTATTCAAAACAATGACAGGCAATATATTTGGCCCCCCAAAAGAAGTCACTCCTCAGTGCTTTAGAATCCATGACATTCTGTCTTTGGAAAGACTCTAAGTACCTGAGGATTACCCAGTGCTGAAGTGTCACTGAGCACTTCTGTTGTTCATTCTAGTAATTTTATTCCCGTTATCTTCAAAGATCCAATTAGAAGATTGCTTTTATGAAGCTCAATTTAATAATATACAATATACAGATTCATTCATTTTTTGAACAGATTCTAGATATCCACATCACAAAAGCTAAATTTATGTATATGAATGTGCACCTAGTAGCAGAAATACACATTGTAGTTTTTCTTTTTTCCCATAGTAATAGTGATAGCTGCGAGCTAAGTCATTCCTACTTTTCCAGATATTGCTTTTGATCTTATGTGTAAAGCCACTGAAAATGATCCAGCACCTTTAGCCCTTTACCTAGTGTCTTAGATCAGGCTTCCTAGAAGCAGACCATCAGATGAGGATTCATGTGCAAGTGATTCGTTAAAAAAGTACTCCTGGGGAAAACCAAGAAGGGGATGTGGAAAGCAGGACAGGAAAGAGAAGACATACAAGCAAGGATGAATTTCAGGCCAACTCTGATAGAGAGTAGTTTCAGCCTGCGATTTGCAAGGGAATCTAAAATGTAAGTTATACCTCAGGATTGTCCTAATAGCAGAGGGTAAGGGGGCTGGTCTTTCATACTGTGGCACACATCAGTCCCCCCTGGGTGAGGTAGAGTGGGGGGGGAGTAAATTCCTAAGACTTCCCAGTGTTCCTAGAACATCTTCTGAAAAACAGTCCAGTGTTTGGCTTTGAAAGCAAAAACACATAAAGAGGTAAAACAAGATCCAAGGCTACTGGGGAGAAACATTGGCAGTGCTTGCAACACCCTGTCTGGGCACTCCCCCCAAATCCATTCTCCTTTTCTTCATGAGCACATGGTTAGCGGGTCTCCCTTGCCAAGCATGGCCCTGTAACTGTGTTCTCTTCAGTGGAACAGAGTGCAAGTGATATGTGCCACTTCTGGGCCTAGGATAGCTTCACACATACTGTCTTTTTCCTCTCTGCTGGCTGGAACTCTGGGTGATCCAGCCTATACTATAAGAATAATGACAATGACATAAGGTTGGATGATGCAATATGATGGGAGGGCTGGGGTCCCTGAACGACTTCTTGATGATCCAGAGCAGTCAGGATGGACTGTTAGGTGAGAAAAAACCTCTTCTTCAAACCACTGAATTACTGTTGGGTCTTTATCACTGTGGGGGCTTCTCTGGTGGCTCAGTGGCAAAGAATCTGCTGGCCAATGCAGGAGTTGCATGTTCAATCCCTGAGTTGGGAAGATCCCCTAGAAAAGGAAATGGCAACCTACTCTAGCATTCTTGCTTGGGAAGTCACACGGACAGAGGAGCCTGGTGGGTTATAGTCCATGGTGTCACGAAAGCATCAGACACGACTTAGTGACTAAACAAAACAACAACTGATCACAGCAGCCTATTTTCTAATTAATACAAGATGCTTTATTCTTATCATAACATTATATTATAGATTCATTTTAATTGCTTCTTCTTGGTTTCTTCTATTAAAATATATATTGTATGAGAGCAGGAGCTTTATCTATCTTTTTCTTGCTGGCATAAAATAATAAGTATTTATTTAATGAATAAGCAAAAGCATAGTTACCTTGTCCTATAATTATTAAAAATTTTAAAACTACATTACAATTACAGAACTTACTATAAAACTAAATTCAGAGTGATATAGAAGAAATGAAAAGAGTTTAAGGAAAAGTAATCAAAATGCTTAATGAGATAAAATGGTGGTATAGAGATAAAAATACTGATATATTAAAAATGAATGGCTGATAAATTGTGTAAACTTGAAAAAACAAGGCTGAAGGGCACCTTGGTAACTGTTTTTGCGTATTGGAAAGGTGATTATAAAGAGGTTGCTGACCAACTGTTTTCCATGTCTGCAGAGGAAAAACTTCAGGAAAGAGCTTAAACTGACCTGACAGTAATAGTGATTAAACATTAGAAAAGGCTCCAGAGTAATATTGTAGAATCTCTGTCCCTGGTGAATTTTAAGGACAAACCATCTNGGTGTTGGAGAAGACTTGTGAGAATCCCTTGGACTGCAAGGAGATCCAACCAGTCCATTCCAAAGGAGATCAGCCCTGAGTGTTCTTTGGAAGGAATGACGCTAAAGCTGAAACTCCAGTACTTTGGCCACCTCATGCAAAGAGTTGACTCATTGGAAAAGACTCTGATGCTGGGAGGGATTGGGGGCAAGAGGAGAAGGGGACAACAGAGGATGAGATGGCTGGATGGCATCATTGACTCGATGGACTTGAGTTTGAGTGAACTCTGGGAGATGGCAATGGACAGGGAGGCCTGGTGTGCTGTGATTCATGGAGTTGCAAAGAATCAGACACGACTGAGTGACTGAACTGAACTGAACTGAACTGAAGGACCTACTGTATAGCACAGGGAACTCTACTCAGTACTCTGTAGTAACCTATATGCGAAAGGAATCTAAAAAAGAGTGGATATATGTATAACTGATTTACTTTACTGTATAACAGAAACTAAGACAACATTATAAATCAACTATATTCCAATAAAAATTTAAAAAAATTAGAAAAGATAGTGGTTTAATACCAACAGTGAAATGACATAGAATAGAGAAAAAAATGTTACTATTGACATTCCTTTATATTTACATTATTTTGCAACACTAGCAACAATGTAAGAATGCTATTTATGATATTGCATTGAATTTATACTATACTTATTTCACTCATCAATAATAATCTTAGAAGTTCTCTAAAGACAAGCTTTCATTAGAAGAGGGCTTTTCTAAGTCTCAGAAGTTGACTTTTTTATTACTGAATAATATCATGGCTAAAAAAGCAATTCAATAATCTCAGTGAAATTTCACATTTTGCATACTTTTGAATTCTTCCAGAAAAGGAGGAAAACCCCTTTAAATTCTAAGATGTTTTAGTGTTTATTTGTTTCTTTCCATGTATTTATTCATTTATTTTAATGGTAGCTATTGTAAAGTTACAACTCAGTAAGAGTCTTTTCTTTCATTGAAATGAAAAAAATCTAGTCATATTTGGAAAGAAGTATTGACCACTTTTAATATAATGAGTTTTGAAAGTAAATATTGCTCTTAAATACATAAAGCAATAATCCACCTCCCTCATAATTAGAAAACTACAAAATTACAATGAGAAACCATTTTTAAAAATTTAACTATAGCTGACTTACAGTTTTATGAGATACCATTTTTATCATACACTGTGTTGGCCAGGGTTGGGGAGAAAGACATTTCTGGTGGGAATGTAACTTAGTACAACCTCTATAGAGGATAATTTGGCAATATCTATTGAAAGTATAGTTGTCTAGACCCTTTAGCCCAGCAGTTCTACTTCTAAATGTTCTTTCTTACTGATGTACATGATATAGAAAGAAATGGCGCATGTAAACGATTATGGGCTTTTTTGTATTGCTTGTAACTGTTAAAAGATCAGAACCAACCTAAATACTGATGATGAAGAATGCTACATCCTTTTAATTGAATATAACACAGCTATTAAAAAGACTGCCATTCTTAAGATATATGCTTAATAGTGTAGAGGATGAACTAATCTTTGTGTAAAAAAAAAGAGTGAGTGAAATATATCCATATATTCACAAAAGACATCTGAGAAGCTAACCAAGAACTGGCAATAGTGTTTGCTTCTTGGGAAGGGACCTGTAAGTGCTGAGAACAGGGTAGGAGAGAGACAATTTTCACCTTATGCCCTTTTGCAACTTAATTTTGTATCATATGTGTGTGCTACCCATTCAAAAAATAAACAAAATTATTAAAAAAGAAAAATATTGTGAATAATTCATTTATTCTGAGTTTGAGGATTTGTTTACATTAACACAAAATTATCTTTAATTTCAAAGTGTAGAATTGTGGCAATATCAAACTTTTTTAGACTCTGCTTGCACTTTCTATGTGGGCTATATTTATGGGTTATAATTACTATTTATAATATGAAAATCCACTTCAAAACAGTTTTAATATATCGCCCTGTGTAAAGACCAACACTATTCATTTCTCCATCCTTAAAGTATGAGGTTCTTGAAGCCAGGGATCTTGTACTCTTTCACCTAGAAAGATAAAACAGGACAAAATTGCTTTTTTTAAAATTATTATTTTAATTATAAAAGTAAGATATGCCATGCGTATTTCAAATTTGGTGGTTATTTTAAAACTGACCTTAAGCAAGGGCCGATTTATATGTTCACCCACAGTGTATGAGAATATACATTACAGAACATATCTCAGGTAGACTGTTTGACCTGTTTTACTCCATCACCTCAGTGCGTGTGTGCAAGCTCAGTTGCTTCAGTCTGTAACACCATGGACCATAGCCTGCCAGGCTCCTCCGTCCATGGAATTTTCCAGGCAAGGATATTGGAGCGGGTTGTCATGTCCTTCTCCAATCACCTCAGAGAAATAAGGACAAATAAATAAATTTGGCTAAATAATTTAGATGGAAAATAAGAACAACTTACTGGTATAAAATAGAATTCCTAAAGGAAGCATAAGATCTCTGAAGTACTCTGAAATGAGTCATTTTGCAAAAGGTTGAGAATTAAATTTAAATAGCTTTAGTGTAGGAAAAAATGGAGTAGATAATTCTAGAGTGAATTTATCTCTAATAGAAATTGATTTCCACAACAGTAACCTACTTTTCAATAACACAAACAATATTTCTAGGATAAAACAAAGATAATTTGCTCATAATAATTTGTTGTGGAGGGTCAAAGTTTAATGCCAGAGAAATTAATACTGGAAGTGTTGAAAGATGACATGTGCAAAAACAGCTGAATATAAAAACAATAATTTAAATTTGCTATGAATAGTTATAAAAAAGTAATATTCTAAATTCTTTCATCAAGATTTGATCACCACTACCAATGTTAATCATATTGGAGCCTAAGGCAAAGGAAAAATCTGCAATATTTATTCCATTAAAAATTTGTTTTGACATTTTATTAATTACAGATTTTTTTTGCATTGATCTTAACAAGTATAAAGTTTATGCTGATTACTGAGTTTTTTGACACCTCCCTATAGTTTGGACTTGATGCAAATGCCTTATTCACTTTATCTAGTTCTTTTGATCATTCAAATAATAAAATAGTGTTAAAAGAAGAGAAAAAAATAATTTAAAGCCTCTTTTATGTACCATTTTCTCAATGTTCCCAATATTCTATGGAGAGACATTGAAATGAGAAAAAATAGAGTTGATGAAATGCTAAATTTTTAGAATTCTTACAAGTCAGCAAGATATGTATATTTTCTCCATATATTATATATGAAGAAAGTGAGGCTCAAAGATGTTAGTACTTTGCTTTGGACTTACAAAAAAACATGTGGCTCAGCTAAGATTGAAACCATTTTTCTGTCATTTATCAGAGCCCAAATTCTTTCCAATATACTGGGTTCTTTCTCAGGGAATTATTGACATTTGAATTAAGCCTCAAAAGAAGAGTAGGGATTTGCTAGGAGTAGAAAAAGAGACAAGACATTTCAGGCAGTTGGAAAAATTGTGGAGAAAGCCTGGAAGTAATGTCCAGAGGTAGATTTACCAAGAAACTAAGGAGGTTGATATGTCAAGACTCCTTGGAATAAAATGTTAATAAAGCTTCTTGATAGGAACTTTAGTGATGGTGCTCTCAGAATTACGTATTTTTGCTAAATTTGCCCAAGTAAGATATTTTAACTCCAACTGGTGAAGACTGCAGTATCTTTCCTTCTGACTTTCCTCCATTCAGTTCAGTTAAGCTGCTCAGTTGTGTCCAACTCTTTGCAACTTCATGGACTGCAGCACACTAGGCTTCCCTGTCCATCACCAACTCCTTGAGCTTGCTCAAACTCATGTCCATTGAGTCATTGATGGCTTCCAGCCATCTCATCCTCTGTCATCCCCTTTTCCTCCTGCCTTCAATCCTTCCCAGCATCCAGGTCTTTTCTAACGAGTCAGCCCTTCATATCAGGTGGCCAAAGTATTGGAGCTTCAGCATCAGTCCTTCCAATGAGTATTCAGGATTGATTTCCTTTAGGATGGACTAGTTGGATCTCCTTGAAGTGCAACAGACTCTCAAGAGTCTTCTCCAACACCACAGTTCAAAAGCATCAATTCTTTGGTACTTAGCATTCTTCAAGGTCCAATTCTCCCATCCATGCATAACTAATGGAAAAAACCAGAGCTTTGACTAGACAGACCTTTGTCAGTAAAGTAATGTCTCTGCTTTTTAATATACTATCTAGGTTGGTCATAACTTTTCTTCCAAGGAGCAAGCGTCTTTTAATTTCATGGCTGCAGTCACCATCTGCAGTGATTTTGGACCCACCCCCACCCCCCGCCCCAAATAAAGTCTGTAACTGTTTCCATTGTTTCCCCATCTATTTGGCACAGAGTGATCAGACAGGATGCCACAATCTTCATTTTTTGAATGTTGAGTTTTAAGCCAACTTTTTCACTCTCCTCTTTTACTTTCATCAAGACACTCTTTAGTTTCTCTTTGTTTTCTGCCATAAGGGTAGTGTCATCTGCATATCTGAGGTTATTGATATTTCCCTCTGCTATCTTGATTCCAGCTTGTGCTTCATCCAGTCCAGCATTTCACATGATTTATTTTGTGCATAAGTTAAATAAGCAAGGTGACAATATTCAGCCTTGACACACTTCTTTCCCAGTATAGACCAGTTCATTGTTTCATGTCCTGTTCTAACTGTTGCTTCTTGACCTGCATACAGGTTGCTAAGGAGGCAGGTCAGGTGGTCTGGTGTTCCTATCTCTTAAAGAATTTTCCAGTTTGTTGTAATCCACATAGTCAAAGAATTTAGGGTAGTCAATGAAGCTGAAGTAGATGTTTTTCTGCAATTCTCTTGCTTTTTCTATGATCCATTGGATGTTGGCAATTTGATCTTTGGTTCCTCTGCCTTTTCTAAATCCATCTTGAACATCTGGAACTTCACAGTTCATGTACTGTTGAAGCCTGGCTTGGAGAATTTTGAGCATTACTTTGCTAACATGTGAGATGACTGCAGTTGTCTGGTACTTTGAACATTCTTTGGCATTGCCTTGCTTTGGGATAGGATTGGAATGAAAACTAACTTTTTCCGGTCCTGTGGCCACTGCTGAGTCTTCCAAGTTTGCTGGCATATTGAGAGCAGCACTTTAACAGCATCATCTTTTAGGACTTGAAATAGCCCAATTGGAGTTCCTCACCTCCACTAACTTTGTTCATGGTGATGCTTTCTAAGGTCCATGTGACTTCCCAGGATGTCTGGCCCTAGGTGAGTGATCATACCATCATGGTTATCTGGATCATGAAGATCTTTTTTGTATAGTGTTTCTGTGTTTTCTGTTTGTGGGATATATTTACATGTTTCACAGACACTCCTGTGCTTATTGCTAACTATCTCAGGGTAAGAATAACCTCTCAGCATACTTCAGTTGCCCTTTCTGCCAACTCACTTGGCATGGTGATACAAAGGTGCAAGGGCTGGGGGCTTCTATCAGATGAATGGTACCTGAATGGTGGGAATAGCTTGTTAGTGAAGGAGAAACAAGGTTTGAAATGTATGGATTAGAAGACAGTTTGTGGAAAATTCTTTCAATCATCAGATGAGTAAAATTATGAGTTGAAAGTTGAATTTTCAGAGTGTCCTTTTTTGGAAGCCAAAAATTTACACTGAAGACTCACAAAAGCATCAAAATACCAAAAGATTTCTTATTATCTTGAAATATGTGCTAAAAATGCCAAAATCATAGAGAAAAGGATGGATTCATTAGAGGCAAGAAAATATAGTGACAGTGGAAGAGATAAAGATTATGAGAATCAGGGCACTCCCAAAGAGGAAATGAAAAATCTGGAGAAACAGAAAATAATCAAGCAAAATACAATTTGTATAGTCAGCAAATGTTGGCAGCAGCTTCATGTTTATGACTTCACTGACTTTAATAAGAATCGTGGGTTTTTTTTTTATTATGGCCCTATCACTAAAATATAGTAATTTCATTCAGTATTTTAATTAAAGACAATTTTCCTTCAAAATTGTGAGTCCAATAATATTTATATAGAATCAAACAGAACATAAAATGAGCAAGAGAGATATTTCTCAAAAAGATATTTTGAAAAAAGTTTTAAAGAGTCACACTCTTATGAGATTCTGGCTAGTTTATCCCAAGGCAAAAAGAGATCATAAATATTGTTTCATTTGTAAATTATTTTCAACAAGACAGACATTACTTACACTGGATGGTTTTTCAGACTAAATGAATTTATTGATAGCCCTCAAAAGCTGTGACTATTCTATGGAGCACAAGACAACTATCTTTTCTCAGATTATCCATAAATCAAAACCCAGCTGAGTAAGAACATTCCAAATTATTTTGAAGTGCTGAAACAGAAGTAGTTGAGGTTATTGCATTTTTAAGGGGACTTTCAGAGGTCATGATGAAATATAATCATTCAAATAACAGAAATTTAATGAGAACCCTAGAAATAACTATTAAATTTAATTCATCTTTGCATGAGAACTTGGAAAAATGCCCAAAACTGGGGGGGGGGGGGGGAAGAGTTTATGAAGAATGAATAGAAGTAATGGGAAAATACATAATAGAAGGGTTAACAGATAAATAAACCAGAAACCAAATGTCACTCCGTTTTTGTAGCTTCTAGGCCAGATGTGTCTGACACTGATTAGTTGGCCATTGTTGTGTTCTACTGCTGTGATCGAAAACTATATATGGTTTTGACATTTTTCACCAACTGTAAACCAGCCTTTGGCTTTATTCAACAATGTGAAATAACTTTTGGAAAGAGTAACCTGTGGTTGAAAACATTCATGGAGTGTTGTCCGTCTAGACATAGGTGAGGAAAAGGGCTCCCAGCACTCTTTAAAGATATTAATAAGCATGCAGGATGTGTACCACGCGCAGTTTATTCCTTTAATCTATAAGAGAAAAAGCTGCTTCCACAGTTGTTAACCATGTTGGCATTTTACAACAGCCATTTTCATTTCAGTTTCCTCTCATAAATGGAGTATTTTACATAAACATATCAACTTGGATTTTAAAAAAGTCTAAGGGCAATACAATGGGTTGTCCCCTGTAAAGTTGTTCAAGCTTTGCAACACGGGTCAAGGAAATTTTATAGGCCCTAAAATACATTTTTCAAAGATTTGGAAGAAAACGCCTAACACAAAAGTGAACCAAAAAGCTTATTCAAAAAATTGACACCCAGCAAATACATCACTATAACTGTAATATAGAAAGACACTTTAAAATGTTCCTATAAGATATTTAAAAAATTGTAGTCACTATATTTGAATTATATAAAGGAGACCATTTTTCATCTTTAAATCTATTTATAAAAAACTGAGAAGAAATTCAGATAAAAGTTAATGGAATATGAAACAAAAGTGGAAAAGGTAAGCAGTTAAGTCAATAGAAATTATTCTGACATCAAGAAGTATTTGTAACAACAACAAAAAAGATTTGAAATCGTCACAAAAGGCAGGAATTAACCAATGAAAAAGATACATTTCAAATAGAACTGATGAATAGGCTCGTGTATAGTTTGACAATGAACTTAATGAGAGGAAAGAATCATATTAACACAATAGAAAAGGATTTATAACTCTTTTATTTGACACAAAATGATTACATTTCAAAAAGTAATATAAAACTCATAATATGCTATTGCAACAGACATCAAGAATGAGTAATAACTGTTATTGATTCAGACTATTTCTGATTAATTACTGCACAAAGAAACGTGAAAACTCTGACATTTTATGGTGCCTAGATGAAAAAATCTAGCAGTCTGGTAGCACTTTTCCCTCACTTGATAGCCATTCTTAAAATTTACATATTAACAGAAAGCTGAAATGTTTTCCTAAACAATCAATAATACAAACCATTTAAATCAACAAAAGACTGGATTATCTTTCTACTCTTTATAGAAAATGATATTATAAAATTATTGTCACATGAAGAGTCAGTGAAAAACTAGCAGGCTGAACTGATGTGGTCAAATTATAAGCCTACTAAAGCCTATCCTTCTGCTGTTTACATCTAAAAACACTAGAAGAAATGCAAAAAGCAACTCTCTGAGGACTTTGGAAAGTAAAGAAAAGCAGGCAGATTGGGGAAAGGAGTCAAAACCTGAAAAAGTGAGCTGTATGGCAGTGAATTTCCCATATTTTTGCCTTTTTCTTGTAGGCTCCTGGGAAAGCTGGCACAGCAATACTACAGAAAGCTAAAACTCAGAGAAATCCTATCTATCTTTCTGTCCATAAGACCACAAAAGGGGATCTCTGTGGGCCAGAGGGCGTGGGGGTAACACTCTTTTCTCTCTCTTCTTTTACTTTTTTTTTGTGTCTTACAGAGGGCTGATCTATAGTGGAATTAAAGCAGTGGGTTTCCTGTCTTTCTGTCCAGAAGAGTTGAGAAAGGGGAGCTGAGGGCCAGAGAAGGTAGGGAGCATTCCCATTTTTTTAAAACCTTTCTCCCCACCCCCCTTGCCTTGCCCAGTGGGTCGCCCCAGTTGTGGGAAACTGGCAGCAAAATGGACATCTAGAAATCCAAGAGAAATCCCACCTTTCTGGCCAGAAGATCAGGAAACAAAGCTTCAGAGGGGTGGAGAATGGGAGGGAAATCCTGGAAGGGAGAGACTTAGAGAAGATGATCCCCCAAATCTGTGATAAACCAGCATAATGCCAGCCGACATCACTGAATTGCACATGTGTGGGTGAGGTATTTTACTCACAATACATCTGACACTAAATGTGTGGGCTTTTTTCTTTAAAATGAACCAATTTTCCCACTCTCTGGACATCAACTGATGTCCTACAATTCAATTCAATTCTGACACTAATGATCAGAAATTAGCATCAGATGCCACAGGGTTAAGGGCTAGGTCCCGGAAGATTGGACTTCCACAATGGCTCAGTGGTAAAGAAGCTGCCTGCAGTTTAGGAGCCATGGGAAATGAGGGTTCGATCACTGGGTCAGGAAGATCCCCTGGAGGAGAGCATGGCAACCCACTCCAGTATTCTTGCCTGGAGAATCCCATAGACAGAGGAGCCTGGTGGGCTACAGTCCATAGGGTCACAAGGAGTTGAACACAAGTGAAGCAATTTAGCATGCATGCACACCTGGATAATTGCCCTCGCTTCAGATGCCAGTCACAAAACTATTGGGTCCCCAGGTTCCCCATGCTTCTATCTGACAGCTACAAATCAGAGTTCCCACAACCTCCCTCCCCCAGGTTTAATAATTTGCTCAATCAACTCATAGAATGAAGGAAAATATTTCACTCATTTGTACTAGTTTATTTCTGCTTTATGGCAGAAAGCGAAGAGGAACTAAAGAGCCTCTGGATGAAAGCGAAAGAGGAGAGTGAAAAAGCTGGCTTTAAATCCAACATTCAAAAAGCGAAGATCATGGCATCCGGTCCCATCACTTCATGGCAAATAGATGGGAAAACAGTGGAAACAGTGACAGACTTTATTTTCTTGGGCTTCAAAATAACTCCAGATGGTGACTGCTCCTTGGAAGAAAGGATATGACAAACCTAGACAGCATATTAAAAAGCAGAGACAACTTTGTTACTTTGCCAACAAAGTTCTGTATAGTCAAAGCTATGGTTTTCCAGTAGTCATATATGGATAGGAGAGTTGGACCATAAAGAAGGCTGAATGTCAAAGAATTGATGCTTTTGAACTGTTGTGTTGGAGAAGACTCTTGAGTCTGCAAGGAGTCTCCAAGAACTCTTGGACTGCAAGGAAATCCAACCAGTCAATCCTAAAGGAGATCAATCCTGAATATTGATTGGAAGGACTGATGCTGAAGCTGAAGCTACAATACTTTGGCCACCTGATGTGAAGGGCTGACTCATCAGAAAAGACTCTGATGCTGGGAAGGATTGAAGGCAGGAGGAGAAGGGGACAACAGAAGATGAGTTGGCTGGATGCCGTCACTGACTCAATGGACATGAGTTTGAGCAATCTCCTGGAGATGGTGAAGGACAGGGAAACCTGGTGTGCTGCAGTCCATGGAGTCTCAAAAGAGTCGGACGTGACTGAATGACTGAACAACAACAACAACTGGTTTATTATAAAGGGATAGCCAAATGAGAGAAATGCATATAAGGCAAGATATGGGGAAAGTGGGTGGTTTGGAGCTCCCACACCCTCTCCAGGTGCGCTCTCTTCCTAGTACCTCAACATGTTTACCAATCTGGAAGATCTTTCAACTCATAGGTTAGAGATTTTTATGAAAGTTTCATTATGTAAGCATGATTGATTAAATCTTGGCAGTTGGTGATTAACTCAATCTCCAGCCTTTATCCCTTCCCTGGAAATTGGGAGATGGGTCTGAAAGTTCTAAGCTTGTAATCAAGGTTTGTCTTTCTGGTGATCTGCTCCCATTCTGAAATTATCTAGGAGCCCCTCAGCCGAGAATCATCTTACCAATATATCAAATGCATTCTTATCATATACGAGATTCCAAGGTTTTAGGAGTTCTATGACAAGCACCTGGAACAAAACCCAAATATATATTTTATATTTTTTATTTTACCACAGTGGGACAGACCCAAGTTATATAGCTAAGTCTTTGTAAATGGATCTACAAATCTCAAATCTCAGACTAACTTTTTTTTTTTTTTTTNCCCCAGCAAAGTGCAGCCTCCGCTCCCCACCCTGGAGGAAGGGCGTCTCCTAACTGCTGCCCCTCCCAACCCTCAAGGTGGGACAGCTCCTCCAGGCCCGCCCTCCCGCGTCAGCGCAGCCACTGATCTTGGATGCGAGTTGATCTTCCCAGTCCCCGACCCTGCTCTCTCAGACTAACTTTTAAGTGGTACGTGAAAAAATATAAAATAGCCTTGCAAATAAATTTTAAAAATCAATCATTCAATCAAAACAAAAGAACCCCCCCCAAACTAATATTGGGAGCATGACCTACAGACAGTGAAGACAGAAGAAGAGATGAAACTTGTGTTCTTGAATGTAAATATGTTGATTGCATGCGACCTAGAGTTAGTCAAACTGTAAAATTTGAGGATTCAGGGCTCTAGACTTCTGACACCAATCTATATTCACATTCAATAATTGACTCAAAGCATTCAGAACTCATTGAGGATTATTATGCTTGTGGTTACAGCTTATTATAGGATTCAAGATTTGAAAATCAATATCATTCATCATATCGACTCACTAAAGAAGAAAAACTATCTGATCATCTCAATAGATGCAGAAAAAGCATTTGACAAAATTCAACATTGAATATCAAACTATATTGTCCCATCTATAACATTTTTGTATATATAAATGAAATTCCATATAAAAATGGAATTCCTACAAAAAATAAAGGATTGATTTGATTGGTAAACCTCTGAAATTAGACAACTGGAAATCCTAACTATATAAACATTCAACAGCATGATAAATACTTTCTGCAAACTAAGAAGGGATTTCCTTAATCTAATAAAAAATTTTACAAAATATTTACATCTAATATACTAAAATTGAAAGACTGAATGTTTCCCCTTAGNTATATAAATGAAATTCCATATAAAAATGGAATTCCTACAAAAAATAAAGGATTGATTTGATTGGTAAACCTCTGAAATTAGACAACTGGAAATCCTAACTATATAAACATTCAACAGCATGATAAATACTTTCTGCAAACTAAGAAGGGATTTCCTTAATCTAATAAAAAATTTTACAAAATATTTACATCTAATATACTAAAATTGAAAGACTGAATGTTTCCCCTTAGGATTCAGTTCAGTTCAGTCGCTCAGTTGTGTCTGACTCTTTGCGACCCCATGAATTGCAGCACACCAGGCCTCCCTGTCCATCACCAACTCCTGGAGTTCACTAAGACTCACATCCATTGAGTCAGTGATGCCATCCAGCCATCTCATCCTCTATCGTCCCCTTCTCCTCCTGCCCCCAATCCCTCCGAGCATCAGAGTCTTTCCCAATGAGTCAACTCTTCGCATGAGGTGGCCAAAGTAGGGAACAAAGCAAAGATGTCTGCTTTCACTACTTCTATTCAATATTGTACTAAAAGTACCATATAGTACAAGAAAGCAAGAGAAACAAATGAAAGAAGCAGATTAGAAAGGAAGAAAATAAAAAAACTCTGCTTAAACTATGTGATTCTTCTACATAGAAAATACCAAAAAATTTATGAAAACCTCCTAGTACTAATAAACCATTTTAGAGAAGTCACAGGATAAAAGGTCAAAATATAAAAATGTTTTATTTCTACGTATTGCCAACAAATATTTGGGAATCAAATTTTAAAACACAGTATCATTTAAAATAGTACCAAAGCCATAAAATACTCAAGATATAAATCTAACAAAAACATGCAGGACATGTATGCTGAAAACTATAAAATAATGATGAAAGAACTCAAAGAATATCCAAATAGATAGAAAGAAATACTCTGTTTTTGGATTGGAAGACTCAGTATTGTTAATATGCTACTTTTCCTCAAGCTATTCTATGTATTCAATGCAATCCCAATAAAAATCAGAGCAAAGTTTTTCCTAGAAATTGATATATTTACTTAAAACTTCATATAGAACTAGGATAGCCAAAACAATTTGTAAAAGGAACAAAGTTGGAGGACTCACACCACCTCATTTGTTTACTGTAAAGGTATGTGGAAAAAAAAAAGTGAAAGTGTTAGTTGCTCAATGTGCTGGACTGTTGGGACCCCATGGACTCTAGCCCACCAGGCTCCTCTGTCCATGGAATTCTCCAGGCAAGAATACTGGAGCGGGTAGCCATCCCCTTCTCCAGGAGCTCTTCCCGATGCAGGGATCAAACCCAGGTCTCCTGAATTGCAGGCAGATTCTTTACCACTAAGCCACTGTATAGATATAGTAAACTCACTAATAAAAAGACAAATAATGCCATTTAAAAATTGGCAAATGTTTTGAACAGATAATTTCCTGAGTATGACCTATTTGGATAATAAAGAGAAAACTATAGAGCTGCTGTGTCTACAAAGGTAGCACAGGGAGGTGGTTTGTGCCCTGAATACACTACACAGTAAGTTCGCCCTTATCTTGGAGAGAAATATTGGGTCTGATATCAGTATTGCCATAGAATTTGGACTTTTGTAGAATATAGGTATATGTTAAGAAAACTAGTGCTTTTGAATATATAATCTAACACGAAGTTTCTTGTGCATTATAGCTCAAAAATACTCATAAGCTTTGAAGTTGTTCACAGTTCAGCTGCATACAGAGTTGTATGGAATTTTATTTATATATACAAATGTTACAGATGGAATAATATGGTTTGAGCAAGGAGTTTGGTTTAGTGTCTACTGTTTGGGGAATTTAGCTCTTAACCTTTCTAAGAAATGAATTGTATAGTTAGGATTTCCAGTTGTCTGTTTTCAGAGGTCTGTCAAGCAAATCAATCCTACATTTTTTTTCTCATGTATTTGCTCATGCCTCACAACAACAAGTCTTTTCTTCTATTTTTATCTTGTTTTCTCCCCTTCCTCATTTCTTAGAACTTTGTCTTTAATTTCTCACATTTTTCATTCTTCCTTCAAGCTATTTTTTCAAATCCCTGGCATTTCCCAATTCTGTTTTTATAAGACATTAAAAAAAATATATATCCAGTCTCCCATTGGTGATCACTTGTAAATCATCATGACTTAATATTTTTCCTGTTAGCTACCACCTACATGTGTTTTACTAAGCTCAAGGCAGAAAATTTGTCTTCCATATTTTATGCTTTGTAAAACCCATGTACTCTTATGACTCCTATTAAAAATAAATCTCAGTGTGAATTAGCTAAAGTGATATCTTCCTTGTTTTATGTGTAAGCTTTACATGCATACAAGAGAAGACTCAAGTTTCACAAGATCCCTGATTTGCCAGGTGTACCCTCATTTTTCAGGAAGCATTAGAATGCCATCTTTTTTGGACTTACTGGACAGCAAGTCAATAATTCATTTTACCTTAGTTTATATATATATTTCAGAACAAGCAAAGGTTTTTTTTTTTTTTCATTTCAAGAAGGAAATGTTCCTTTCTTTTACAATAATTAGTTTGGACTCACATGGAATTATCTACGTGCCAGGATACTTTGTATTCTAATTTTAAATTATGCCTTTCAGACACAATTGGTCTCTGGAATTATGCATTACTTATGATAATAGGAATCTTCAGCATTAGACTTGATGTCAATATTTATTTCACAGAGATCTAGACTTTATGTCCCCTCTCTCTTATTGAAATACAGGAACTACACTTAGTGCTCGTTTGCTTCTGGAGTGTGGGCTGGACTCATCTGAATGTGATATGAGCAAACAGGCTGAGGAACTGTGGTGCTCCTTTCGTGGCACCCTAAGCGCTTGGCTTTTGGTGCTGTGCTTTCCCTGACTTGCCATCCCTCTCCTCCCAAGTACTGTCCATCTATCAAACAAAGCTTCAGAGGCAGATGTAGATACAGGTGCATTTTTAGTCTGGATTCTAAATGGTGAAGCAATCTCAGCTGCAGGTCTTGAGTAGTGTGACCTCTGTGGTTATTATCCTACTTCAAGTGAAGGCTTACTTGATAAGCCACCAAGATTTCTGCTCAATAAGAAAGGTGCATATTAATTTTCTTTTGCTGCTGTAACACATTACCACAATGTTAGCATCGTAAAATAACATAAAATTATTTATTATCTCACAGTTCTGTAGGTCAGGAATCCAGGCATGCTGCAGTTAATGTGCAGTAACAGCATGTGGTTAGCCTGGTGCAGGGCCCAGGCATGGCAGTATCTGCCACCTGTGACCACCAAGGATGCACAGAACAGCCTCAGGCTAGAAAGCTGATTCTAGAGGCTAGTTTTAGAGTGGAGCCTGCTTACCTCCTGGTCGACACATAGGCCCTCCAACCCAAACACACCCTTCAAGGTGTAGTCCCTGGAGCCTGGATTCTCTGGAGCTCAGAGTTATCTCTTTTACATCTGCAGAAGTCCTTCATAGCAGTATTTAGACTATCATTTTATTGATTAATCAGGGGATGGGAATCTTGGAGGGCCATCTTTAGAATTCTACCTACTATAAAGGTATGAAACTCATGTGATGAAAATGAAAATTTTTTTTGGAAAACACATGGGCACACCTGGACAAATGTGGAGTCATACCATAAGCCAGAAAGGGGAGGCTCATGTTGAAGGATATTATTCTCCTTGAAATTAATACCTACAGTTAAAGAAATATGAATAAAAACCTATAGCCACATGGATCAATCTCAAAGATGTAACTTTGGGTAAAAGAAATCAAGACATGAAAAAAAGATTTATGATTCAATTTACATTGAGTTAAAAACCAGGCATGAAATATACTGTTTGAGTAATTAAGCAATAAAACTATAAAGAAAAGCAAGGAAGTCAATATTTTAATAATCATGATAATGTTTATTAACCCTAAGTTAATAGGGTTAATAAAGGAAGGGGGATTATAAAGGAAGGGGCACTTTGGGGCCTTTTGGGGTATTGGTAACATTCTACTTTTTGACCCAATGTGGGTTACATGAGTGTTTTGGGTTATAGTCTTTAAGTAGTATACATCTGTTTGCTCTATTTCCCATTAAAAAAATTTAATTCTAATCTCTTCCCCTCCCCTTACTTTTTGATTCTTCCTCTACATCTACAGTGCTTCATAGAGAAAAAGAGATGTTACAGTGAGACTACAGAGAACAAACAATTCAGTCTTTAAAAAACAAAATGGTTACAATGTAAGTTCTTGAGAATTTGTTGAGAGTGAAACATAGCATTCAAACCTATTTCCCTCTCAACCCTGGCCAGATTAGCTAGAAGAAACCTCTGAATTGGTAGGAGTATATGGAGCATAACACCCATAACACCTTCCCCAGGGAGGGAAGGACAAGGTTTGATGGGAGTGGTAGAAAAAGAGAGCACTGGAGCAGGCTGAGCACCATTTCAGTGGACAGGGCAGGAGGCCTGGGCTAGGAGCCAGGAAAGCTGTTAAAGCAGCCTGTCAGGGCTGCCTGCTGCCTACATTTGCATCATTCAACAAAAGACACCAGCTTTCCTCTGAACTGCCTGATGGAGCACGTAGGACACTTCTGTCAAGGATGGAGGGTGAAATCTTGGACTATCTGGTACTGCATCATCTTCCTTTCTCCCATCCTCCCATCCCTAGAGGGATGTGCTTTTAATAAGCACTTAGGGTAACTCTCATGCAGGTGGCCTCTGGCACTGGAATACCACTTTCCAGAGAAACTACCTGAGAGGAAGACTCACTGGTAGCACTTGTTAAAATTTCAAAATTTGATACCTCATACTGGAGAACTTTTTTTAAAAAATGAAGGCCCCAGGTAATTTGAAAGGAAGTTTGGCAAACAGCTTTAGAGACTTATACTTTTTGTTTTTCCACAATACTTATATTTGCATTTTGAAAAAATAAGTACTTTGTGGAAAAGAACATATTACAAACCCAGACACTTTTTCTCTAGCTCAGACTTCTCAGTGCTACAGACCCATAGATCTGTTTCTGTGACATCTCTCCTTGAAGTCATGAAAACATCTGAGACTCAGCCTGTTGAAATCACCATCTCCCCCCAAATCTGACTCTCTTTCAGTGTTCTCCACACCTCAGTGAACATTGCTTTCCATCCACTGTGCCTGCCAAATATCCTGTTATGACTCCTTCCTCTCCTTCAATCCCCATTCGTTCCACTCTACCTAAATCCATTCCCTAGACCTATTTCACTTCCTAAATTGTTTCACTTTCCTCACTTGTCTCCATCTCCTTGCGCCCATCCCAATTCACTTGAACTACTTACTACCAACATTAGCCATGACTCATAGATCCTAACTGGTCCAAGACTGACCCTGTTCATATCTCCACACTGCAGTGGGAAAAATCTTTTCCAAACATGGATCTGATCAGGTTAAATCCCTACCCCATTTTGTTCTCAGTATGGCCAAGCAAGTCCTGCTTAGTCTGGTCTCCTTGCAAACTATGCTCTAGTCACAGTGACTTCCTTTCAGACCCTTGGGCTTGCACTGTTCATTCCTGACAAAAGGCCGTACATATATTGTTCCCTCTGTTTCCTTTTCTCCTTTCTTCAGTTTCTCATCCTTCAGATCTGTATTCCAGGTGACCTCCTCAAACATGCCTTACCTAACTTTTCTGACCAGATCAGTGACTGACTCTAAGCTCTCAGAGCACCTCTCTCTTGCAACTTTATCTATCTAAATAAATGTGGCTCACTTATTTGTTGAATTAGATCTTTACAAATTCTTTTGCTTAGAACAGTTTGTTTCCTTGCTCATCATCTCTCTGCTTTTCACTTCCTTAGAATCTATTGCAGGACAATTTTTAGTAGTAGTATCTAGAGCTAAAACACCCCTCTGGCTGCTGTTGCCTTAGCATTTTCTGATCTTTTGAACATTTGCCTCTATCACAACACTTATTTACCTTATATTGTGGGGTTTTTTTTGGTTTGTTTTCTCAAAGGTTTCTCTCAGTAGTGTCAGTGGCTTTGCTGCTGCTGCTGCTAACTTGCTTCAGTCTTGTCCAACTCTGTGTGACCCCAAAGACGGCAGCCCACCAGGCTCCCCTGTCCCTGGAATTCTCCAGGCAAGTGTACTGGAGTGGAGTGCCATTGCCTTCTCCAGTCAGTGGCTTTAGGGTAGCCATTTTACTTATCTCTGTGTTCTCAGCACTTAACACATGGTCTTGTCTTCAGTAAATATTTGGAATGACTGCTGGAGCCTCAGTTCAGCCATATAGTGCATATGCTGATCTTTCTGCTTCTAATATCTTCTCTCACTTTGCCTACAAACTCTTACCACTTGATATAGAGGAGGCAGTGATATAGAGGAGGATAGTATTATTTTCAACAATATGTGTATAATTTTTATTCAGTTCCTTTTTCTTTTCAGTTTCATTTGAAAACTGATAATTACCTTAAAAGTTTATTGGGAGGGTTAAAAAAGTTAATGATCTAATTAGTACTCCTCTGTCTCCGCCCTCCCCCCCCCCCCCCCCCCCCCCTNCTCCTCTTCCTCTCGGGGACAGCTGGATTGGCTGCTGGCGTGGGCTCTCCCCCGCCTCCCCTCTGAATTCCAGATGCCTGCCTCCCGCCTCTTTTGCAGACCTCTTCGGTTCTCTGTTAATTTCCCCGCCCCCCCCCCCCCCCCCCAGGCCAAATTTCTCCTTTTCTATATCAACTACCTAAAGGCATTTGTCTCAGGATTAGGTTTTTGTAATTTCTTGCACCCAGTTAGCTCTTTCGTCTCCCCCCACCTGTTTTTGTCCTCTTTTCAGTAAGTCTTGATGGATCAATTAAAACTAGAAAACAAATCATTAGCAAATAGAAAGTATCTCTTCCTTGTTCTTTAGGAAAAGAGATTGTCCTGAGGTGAGGCGCTGTATCTGCAAAACTGCACAGGCTTTTCATTTATTTATTTTAAATACATACACATATCCAAATTCTTTTCCCACTTAGGTTGTTATATAATATTGAGCAGAGTTCCCTGTGCTATACATAGGTCTTTGTTGGTTATATATTTTAAATATAGCAGTGTGTACGTGTAAGTCCCACGTTGTCTAACCATCTCTCCCCACTACCCTTCCCCTGTGGTAACCAAAAATTCATTCTCTAAGTTGCCTTTTTTCTAAACTTTAAAATAAGAAAGGATGAAAAACAAAATGGTTAAATTTCCATACCAAAATAAGTGAAATGTTTCATTTTCTTTTAGATATGTACAGTGTCTTACTCAGAGTGTGAGAAGAAACTCTGGTTTCCTTCCCTTCACATTTACAAAGCTGTAACTCAACATTTTAGCAGTTAAGCAACTCTACAGTGAATTATCTGGTAGCTTCCAGTATAATAAATTATTCTTACCAACTAAATACTTTGCTTTCTTTTCATAATTTACCTGTTTGGTTGTCAAAGTTTAAACATAGCATAATACAATGATTATACTCTTTAAAATACCATGGGCACTTAAAATGTGTATGTAACTGAACAAAACAGAAGTTCCATGAAAAATATTTGAACACAGGGGTAAATCGTGGTAAGAGATTTTGCTGAAGTTTCTCTATGCTTCTCCAACATTACCTTGTGTGATTCAAGTACTATTTGTTATTGAGACTTGTCACTCTCAGTTGACTAGTAAATTTAATGCACTTTAGCCAACGCTTCGAATCTGAGGCAAATAAAGCCTAGGTGGTTTATTCGTGGACCTAGTACCAAGACCTGCCAAGAGAGTGTTCTTAAGCGTTTTAAGATAGAAAACTCAGCTTATGTTGTTAAGCCACCGGTTTGAAAGCAACATCCTCGGGCAGTTGACGTTTACCACAGAATGGTGAGGTAAGCGGCCCAGTCATCAAAGGACCCTTTTTGAAGTCCATGAGTCATAAAAGTCTCAAACACTCCTGCAGTCCAGGCTGAATTTCTTCACTCGCTTGTTTGGGAACTCGTCTCTCCTAAGCTGTGTAGCATTAACTGGCTCCGCTGCCGGCTGGATGACAGCTGATCCCGCACTCTTCAGGGCGGGCTCGTGTTCAGGACACCTATTTCCACCGTCAAACCCACTGCTCTCTCTCGTGGCGGTCTAGGGCCGTCGGGAACAATTTCGGGGTTTTCTTTAGTCAGTGAGACTTTGCAGAACAGGTTCCAAAAGAAAAGCAGGAGGCAGAGGAGGAGTAAGAAGTAACTATTGGTAAGAGTCAAAACAAATGACACTCCACCTGTGAAAAGCGACGACGAGCACCCCGTTTAACTGCGGCAGACACAGGGATGCACAGACCTCCGCCCGCCAACCGCCTGCCTCTTCCCTCAACTGCCTGCCCTAGTCACGGTCACGTGACGAGGGAGCGGCGCGCGCCGGCCGCGGCGCTGATTGGCCGGCGGCGGGAGCGCGGGGTTTGATGGGAAGGAGTTGGCCGGGCCCATAGCTCTGTCACTGACTGGTGCTGTCCGCTCTGGAGGCGGACTGCGCGGTGGTGGCCGAAACTGGCAGAGGTGGACGCCAGCGCCGGGCTTTGCCCATTTCTACTTGAAGGTAGAGGGCTCAAAATGAGGGTCATTGGGAAGGTTCGGCAGAAGGGAGGCGCGCTGAGCTTTCCCCTGGGAAATACGCTCCCGATTACCTGGCTTGCCTCTCCCAGGCGCCTCCGCCTCATGCCGAGTGGCCTACCAGTTCGGCGGCGGCGGCTAGTCGAACTCTCCCGGCTGCGCGCTGACCCCGTCTCACCGCCTAGGTTTCCCGGTGCAGGGGCTGGGATGGCCCTTGAGTGTTGGAGACCTCTTTTTGTCCCCGGCGGGTAGTTGGTTCCCCAGCCTTTTTTCAGAGATTCGAGGCGGGGGTGGTGGTGCGGTGACTGGGTTGAGCTGAGCCCGGTCCTTTTGGCCCACCTCCCTGTCCGAGCGAAGGGTCAGAAGGTCCTACAGTAACCCATCGCTTTGCGTGGGTCCTACCCTTGTCATCTTTTGCTGAGTTGTGCGGAGGCAGATCGGGAGGGACGGAAAACTGTCAGTGTCATACTGCTCGGCCCAGGCGTGTGGGCGTGGATTGTGTGCTGCTTAGAGAAGCCTCTCCTCTGCCGTTGCCCTTATTTGAGAGATGGCGAGGTGAAGGGAAGGGCGAGATTGCGTGGGTGTCATAGACCTGGCAGAAGAAGAGCAAATCTAAACCGCATCAGTAGTTTTAATTCTTGAATATTGTGTAGGGGGATTAAGAGAAAGTTGGGATTGGTGCACTCAGTTTTGCTGATGGTGTACTAAGTAAAATCTGTGACTCACTGAATTCCATGTTCTGTTTTTCCCAGTGGGCTTCTAGTTTGTGGTGCCC
>SJYA01000440.1:1779149-1893234 GCA_006410615.1 Neotragus moschatus | reverse complement strand
TGGCCGGGCCCATAGCTCTGTCACTGACTGGTGCTGTCCGCTCTGGAGGCGGACTGCGCGGTGGTGGCCGAAACTGGCAGAGGTGGACGCCAGCGCCGGGCTTTGCCCATTTCTACTTGAAGGTAGAGGGCTCAAAATGAGGGTCATTGGGAAGGTTCGGCAGAAGGGAGGCGCGCTGAGCTTTCCCCTGGGAAATACGCTCCCGATTACCTGGCTTGCCTCTCCCAGGCGCCTCCGCCTCATGCCGAGTGGCCTACCAGTTCGGCGGCGGCGGCTAGTCGAACTCTCCCGGCTGCGCGCTGACCCCGTCTCACCGCCTAGGTTTCCCGGTGCAGGGGCTGGGATGGCCCTTGAGTGTTGGAGACCTCTTTTTGTCCCCGGCGGGTAGTTGGTTCCCCAGCCTTTTTTCAGAGATTCGAGGCGGGGGTGGTGGTGCGGTGACTGGGTTGAGCTGAGCCCGGTCCTTTTGGCCCACCTCCCTGTCCGAGCGAAGGGTCAGAAGGTCCTACAGTAACCCATCGCTTTGCGTGGGTCCTACCCTTGTCATCTTTTGCTGAGTTGTGCGGAGGCAGATCGGGAGGGACGGAAAACTGTCAGTGTCATACTGCTCGGCCCAGGCGTGTGGGCGTGGATTGTGTGCTGCTTAGAGAAGCCTCTCCTCTGCCGTTGCCCTTATTTGAGAGATGGCGAGGTGAAGGGAAGGGCGAGATTGCGTGGGTGTCATAGACCTGGCAGAAGAAGAGCAAATCTAAACCGCATCAGTAGTTTTAATTCTTGAATATTGTGTAGGGGGATTAAGAGAAAGTTGGGATTGGTGCACTCAGTTTTGCTGATGGTGTACTAAGTAAAATCTGTGACTCACTGAATTCCATGTTCTGTTTTTCCCAGTGGGCTTCTAGTTTGTGGTGCCCATTGTCGACTGTTTTCTCCTTTCTCTGTCGCCTGGGTGTCACTGTTGACAAAATTGTCACCACACAAAATTCAACAGCAGTTTGTCTGGTTGTGAGTAAGCTTGGTTTCAGGGATATGTTCAAACTGGCAGGGAATGTTAATTTCTTGTCCTCAACAGCCCCCGTAGTTTAGTTTTAGGAGAATCAAGTTAATTTTGAACACATTTCTAAACGAGTGATGCATTTACAATTAGAATTTCAGTTTTTCTGTTATCTACTGGGATGAGGCCAATACTGTTAAAAACTTTGGTGTTCATGTACTATTAACTTGAAAGAATATAAGGAAGAAATGGCTTACAACAGGTATGATTTGTTGTAGATAACTTTCCAATCAATATTTCTAGTCATTTTTTGAGTAGTATTTAATTTAGAATGACTATTGGCTTACCGTGAAGACCAGAACTTAATTATTAAATAATAAAAGTGCTTTTAGAAGTGTACTTCTTTTCAGTAATTTTATTTTTGAGCAATAAATGTGGTGGTTTGGGATATTTCAGAATTGTCTTTTCAGTTAGGATATTTGAAAGTTAGAGTTCTGGAACAAACCCTTTTAATCGCAAGTTGAATAGTCCAGTGTATTATAGAGGTTTCTATTGATGGTGACTGAATAGTTTCTACTTAAGTTTGGAACTTGATAAAACTAAACTTCCTTTGCTATTAAAGGTGCTACAGGGTTATTTTAATGGAAGAGTTGTTAGAGTATTTTGCTTTATTTTTTATACTGGAGGAAATGAGAGCAATACAATTTCAGTTGCAAACTAATTTTGTTTTCCAATTTTAAAATTATGAAACAATTTCTTTATAAGAAGGTAGAAAGAAATGTGTTCCATATGAGAAGTATTGCTGTACTACATGTGTTTTCTGGTAATAGTAGTAATAAGTTCTATAGTTTATTATACACTTCATTATTTGTTGAACACTGTGCCAAATAATGTATGATTTCATTTAACTCATGCAACAATTATGTGAAGTGTATTTTCATGGCTAAACAAATGCTGAACTGAGGCTTAGAGAGTTTAGTTTATCCAAGATCACATAGCTAGTGTGTGGTTGAGTCATATTTTGAATCCAGACCTTTTTTATTGTATTATTTCAATATGACTTGAAGTAAGCTGAAAATTTAAGCATGACATGTCCCAGGATATTAAATTCTGACCCCTAAACCTGAGTGTGAATAGCAGTTAGTAGAAAGCATTCGAATAATATAGTGGGCATTTTTATTTATTGAAAAACACATTAGATGCACCTAGCTCTTATGGCCATGTCAGGTCGCATTATATCAAAGTGGAAGGAGACTCTTTGTACATGTTCATAGAAGAGTTCTTGGAATAGGGCAGTTGAGATTGAACCATCTGTCCACTCAAGGGCAAGCAAATCGATTTATGCTTCAGAAAAAATGCTAGTAGTTTAATTCTCATATATTTCCCCTGTGTTGAAAGGAAGCAGAGATGGACTGGAGAAAGGCAACAGCCACAGCAGTAAAAACAACAATTTGTGTTGAGAAATTAGGATGTGTCAGACACTGTTGTAAATACTTCAGAATGCTTTTTAACGTTTGAGAGGATTCTTATCTATCACTGTTTTGCAGATGAAGATAATGAGTAACTGAGAGGTTAAGTATTTTATTTGCCCAAGATTTCATAGTAATGTTAATGTTTCGTTAATACCAAAACAATTCTCAAACAAATAATTGATGTGAAAGTTGGTATTAATTGTAGTGTTATGCATATATTTCATATGATATAAAAGTGATATGCAGTAAACAAGTAGAAGTAATACTTGAAGACTTCTCATACCAGTTCTGCCCCTACCTGGAGGTACATGATTTTGGCACATCATTTAGCTTCTCTTCCATGTAGACTTAAGCATTCAAATTTAATCAAATAAAGGAATTGGGCTACATGATACACTGTACCAACCCTGGATCTTGTGTTTATAACTTTCCACTGCAGTAACCCCGTTTACCAAATGTTTGAGAATGTCTGAGGGTACTTTTATGTGCAAATAATTCAGTCTAATCTACAGAAAGATTTTATTTCTGATTTTGAATTTTTGGAAATAACTTGTTTCTTTTTTTGGCCTTTTTATTGAACTATAGCTGATTTACAATATCATATAAATTGCAGGTATGTAACTTAGTGATTTACAATTTTTAAAGATTATTCTTGATTTATAGTTATAAAATGTTGGCTATATTCCCTTGCTGTACAATATATCCTTGTACCTTATTTGTTTTAAACATAGTAGTTTGTACTTCTTAATCCCCTACCTCTAACTTGTTGCTTTTTAAAAAATCAAAACTAAAATACTGTGTCTGGCTCTTCTATTAGTACTTACTGTCTCTGGGAACTTAGCAAATTATTTCACTTCTGTAGCCTCAGTTTCCTCATTTGTAAAACAGATTGATAATAGTATCTAAATGACAAAATTTATGAAAAACATTTGTTTTAGGGCTTGCTAGAAGATTGAGTATTAAGCATTTAAATATTATTGTCATTACTTTCCAATGTTAAAAAATATAATTTATGGTAGCTGTAAACTTGGAGGCACATCACTGTTTCAAACCAGGATGTGTAGGTTAGTTGTGTACAAATCACTGTCCTAGACACCATGCATACGTGGGATAATGTATACTTTGAAAGTATACAAGTTAAGTGGTTCATCTGAATCTTCCCTCCCTAGTCATGTGTCTTGGTGATGTTTAGCATATATGGTTTTAAGATCTATTTAATATCTTAGCTTGGAAACTTTTACTTTTATTCATTAAGAGTTCTTGGGTTTCCTACAACCACATTTTAGAAATTTGAATACTGAGTTACTATTGAAGGATTAGTAGTAATAATATTTAGATTGCAACTTAAATGTGACTTTATAGCGTTGATTACATTTATAAACTGCAGAAATTTTTAGGATAGATGATAGATATTTCTGTCCATAAAAGTCACTTTGTATGTTTTATAATTAGATTTTTGTTACTTCTGTAACCAAGAAAGTTCAAGGTAGGCATGCCTTATGCTAATTCCAACCTAAAAATAGTATTTCAGAGTATATGTACTTACTTGGTACTGGCATTATTTTGTGATTACATTTATGGGTTTAAAAAAATGTAAGAATTATGTCCTAACTTTTTTGGGTGGAAATGAAGCAGTTATATATTAGTATATAACTGTAACCTTGTAAGTTTGAAAATATACTTTAACTATTTCAATGTAAAAGAATTAAAATTATATAATTACTGGTAAGTTGATTTAGGTTATAATATTGCTGATACATTTTAAAAATGTGTGGTAATATATAATATAGCTTCCCTTGTGGCTTTAGTGGTAAAGAATCTACGAGCAATTCAGGAGACCGCCTGCAACACAGGAGATGCCAGTTTGATCCCTGGGTTGGGAAAATCCTCTGGAGAAGGAAATGGCAACCTACTCTAATATTCTTGCCTGGAGAATCACATACATTTGAGAGTCATAGAAAAACAACCAAAAGATGGGGATAGGAGATACAACTACCTGACATGACACTTTAACTAACTTGAGGGACTCAAACAGAGTTTCAGAGAGAAATACTTATTTGGGTGTGGACTGGTTGTGGACAGACCAGAAGTCTGAAGATAGAGTTCTTTTTGGTGATGTTTCTTCTGAGTTATTGCACAAATCACTTGATTTCTTTCTACTTAATTTTCTTATCTGTAAAATGGTAGTAATGAAGATTATCCTGTGAAAAGTGGTAATATTAACTTTAATGTACAGAAAATTATGGCTCAGAAATATTAAATGATATGCTCATTGTCACAGGTAGCCTTGTAACCCTTATTTTCTTTACTCAGAATCCAGTTGACTTTCTATTATTGTAAAGTGATGTTATTCTGAACATTGTAGAGCACCCCAACTCCAAATAACTAGTTTAGTTGGGAGATAGCCAAATGATAGAAATGGCTGTATTTAAGAATGTAGAATAAAAGTATAGCAGAACTTTTCTTGCAAGAACAACATAGAGGACCTACTTTAAGGAACAGAAAATTGCAAAGTGGTATCAATATACACTTTTAAAATGCCTTGCTACTTAAAAAGTCCTTCCAGCGTTATTTTCACTTTTAAATATATTCTGCCTTGGAAGAAAGATTTTTAAAAAGGTGGACTATCTGCAAGTCTATCTGAATTAAAATCTCACATAAATGGAATCCAAGGAAATTAATATTTTATAGTATTTTATTTATTTTATAGTATTGTAACATTTAAATTTATTAGTGAGTATGCTGTATATTTAACTTAAACTTTAAAAATAATTGCTTTATTTCTAGCTGTGAATTCCTTTGGACAACTGATGATATTTATTACTGTGCCCAGTTTCTACAAATGAAAAATGGGTGGATTATTTTCTCGATGGAGGGTAAGTTAGTTTTCTTTACAACAGTTCCTAGTCTAATGTAAAAGTGTCCCATAAAGTTATTTGTAAAGGTCTCCTTTGTGATGTAAACTTGAGTAGTAGTTTAATATTATCCCTAACTCTATTTTATTTTTTTTTTCCTTCTTGTGAATTTGTTTTTTATTTGGACTTTAATGGTTATACTTGCTTTATAGGTGTCTCCTGTCTCTGTTTAACAGGATTATTTCACTTTGCTTATGAATTATTTTTATTTCTATCTTTATACCTTCATGTACAGTGGTTATCTTTTATTGTTTTCATAGCACCTAAATTTCAGTCTTACTTGAAAGATAGTTGAAATTATTCTATGCAGTACTTAGTGTTTTTATAGGTTGTATCTTTTTGCTTAACGCTTATCACAAATATTTACTGAAGTGATACTAGATGTACTTTTAGGAATTAATAGGTTAAACACAATTAAAAATAGAGTTTTATTTTATTGGCTAAGTCTTTAAATTTAGGGTTATAAAATATATTGGTAAATGCTCTTCTTTAACATAAGAGAAGGTAATGTAGTCTAGGACAAACTGCTTTGCTTATTTTTTTTACTCCTTTTTATCATAGTAACGGCATCTAGCAGTACTTGATATACAGTTTAGTTTTTGAACTATTGCTGGAACTGCTTTGCTTTGGATTGACGTTTTATTGATACTGTCCACCCTGCCCCTCTTTAAAATCTGATAATTGAATTTATCTGTTTTTCCTTTATTTTTCTTGTTAAGTTGAACCATATGAAATTACCAGTCTTCAACAGTTTTGACTGCATAAACAGCAATTTCATATGGTTTAATCTAATATTAACAATTCCTGTGGGTACTACTATGAATTGATGATGATTATTATTGAGTATATAATTAGTAATTATTTTTTCAAGTGTTATGTGAGCCATTTTGGCTGATTTTTATTCTAGGTGATATAAAAAATGTCTCTGAAAAACAAGCTCTGTTGTAATGAAGTATTCTTAGATGCCCTTTAAAAATATGATCTTCAGAAAAGTATTTTAGGAATTCAGAATGAAGGTAACATTGATTTTTGACCCCCAGCATCCTAAGTGAACTTTTAGCAATAGTAGATCAGAACATCTTTAGTTTTGAATTTTAAAATAGAATTTATAGTTATAATAATTTAATGTAATTATTTAGAATTAATAATTTATAATAATAATAGAATTCTTTTGAATAATCATATCTTAAAAATTTTCCTTAAAGGAAAATTTAAACAAATTATCTCCCAATAATTTCTAAGTATGTTTTATTGGGGTTAAGGAGAGTAAAAATTGAGCTACAGAGTTGAAAGTACTTTTGGGCCTAAAAATAAGTTAAATAGGAGCATTTTATATCTTATTTCTTTAGTCTTATGTAATTTTGTTTATACTTATAATTTTTATTTAAATCTAAATCTCATTTGTAAATAAACAGGAATACATATTGCTTGGTAATATTGAAAAAACTTAGTTTTGGATTAAAATCTCTTTTAGTGTTTCCAAGTTAGCGATAACAAGCTTTAATGCTATCTCCTATTTCTGTTTATATAACAGACGAAACCTTCAACTGTAGAGGTTCTGGAAAATATAGATAAGGTATGTTCTTTGGCTCTGCGGTGTTACATAAATATTATTTTAGTGTATATTACTTTGGAGACTAGATCTGGTATGGGAATTTAGAAGTGATATACAGTAAGTCTGAGAACTTTCACGTTAAAGTCCAAAGTCTTATCAGTGACTTAAGAACTCTGTCAAGTAATAGTGTAAATCAATGTTACACCATTATAGATAAGTAGATTATAAAATAGTCTGCAACTATTTATATCAGCTTACAAACTTCACAGTTTTTTACAGTTTCTATCATAAAAAATACTTATTCCTTGGGAATATTGAGAATGATGAATAGGTAGAGGGAATCTAGTATGGATCACTGTTTCAATTTTTATTAATCCTTTATATAGTCACTTTTTTTTTTTGGCTTATACAAATAGAATTACTACTTGTTTGTTTTAACAAATACTGTTTATTGATGCCAACTTTATACCTCTGAGCTTTGCTAGTTTGATAGGTTATCAAATATTATTTTTAAATATCTTGCATAAAGAGATTTGTCAAATCAGTATAGGCATTTTAATATATTTTAAACTTCATTTTTAATTGTCTTTTCATATTATGTTCTGTTTCAGATATCAAGGTATTATATTTCATTGAATTTTAAGGATTGTTTCTCTGTAACTTCTCTGTCATGTTAAATTTTTTTTAAACAGTTTACTTTCTTTATGAATTTTTCTCTTCATAGGAAATTCAAGCATTGGAAGAATTTAGGGAAAAAAATCAGAGATTACAAAAATTATGGGTTGGAAGATTAATTCTGTACTCTTCAGTCCTCTATCTGTTTACATGTTTAATTGTATACTTATGGTATCTTCCGGATGAACTTACAGCAAGGCTTGCCATGACACTTCCATTTTTTGCTTTCCCATTAATGTAAGTAAAATATATTTTTGTTGACTTTTCTTCTTTCTGACTAGATAGTTTTAATATAGTCAGTTTCTTTTTATTATGAAATATAGTACTGTTGCAGATTGAATAAATTTCCTTTTTTTGCAGTTTGAAAACTATTTCTTTAAAAAAGTGTAGAATAGTTGTTCTAAACCTTTATTTACAGTCCAGTGTACTTGAAGAATATGACCCAGTGACATTTGTAATAATGTTTCTATATGGTAATCTTTTTGTGATTCTCTAATAGATGGTCATGCTCCCTAGGAGTATTGGGCATGGAGTGGGCATTTCTGATTGTGGGTAATGGTAAGTGAGGGAACGCTTATAAAACAAAAAGAACGATTGCCCCAGTGATTCCGAATGTATTCCGTTCTCCTACTGTTCCCCTCTTTTTAGTAACTGCTATAAAGCAATTGACCCTTATTAAAGAAATATTTTGTAATATAGTACTTTACAAGAGGAGTATCATGATCGAAAATTTTGACAGAAAGTTGAGTGAAAAATTTGTTCAATCAGCAAATGTTTATAGGTACCAATTGTGTAGATGTTGGATTATTGTGGTGTATGGTACACAAAAACACTAAACCTTTGTCCATAGATCTTAGACTGCATACATTAACTTAAGTATAATGAGTATTATGAGAGTGTCAAATGGTCTGGGAGCATTTGACAGGACCCCTAACACAGTCTGGAGTGGAGGTGGGGGTCAGAGGTGGAGGTGGGAGTCAGTCCTTTGTTTTCTTTACTACTGCTGCCACAAATTTAGTGATTTAAAGTAATACCCATTTATTATATCACAGAAGTCAGTCAGAAATCCAGGTAGTTTGGACTTTTTGCTTAGGGTCTTGCAGGTTTAAATCAGTTATCAGCTGGCCTGGAGTCTCTGGTGGGAAGAATCTGCTTCTAGGCCCAAACGAGGTGTTGACTGACTTCTGCTCTCTCTCTCTGATTTCCTATTTTGCCCTTGATTGGGAGAAACTTCTGCTTTAAGGGCTTAGCTGATTATATTAGATCCACCAGGATAATCCAAGTTAATCTTCCTATCTTAAAATCAATTGAGTAATAATTATATCTTCAAAGCCCCTTCATAGCAGTACCTAGATAACTGTTTGTATAACCAGAGAATGGAAATCTTGGGGAGAGAGTGGGGGATATCTTTAGGATTCTGCGTACCACAGCCTTCCTGAGGAAGTGATATTTGAGTTTGAGATCTGAAGGTTGAATATGTGTAGCAAGGGTGGTGTGATATGGTAGGTAGTGTAGTAGGCAGAAGGAACGGAATATGTGAAGACACCAAGGGAAGATAGAGCATGTAGGTTTAAAGAACTGAAAGAAAGCTGAAGAATAAAGAAAAATCTGAATAGTTAGGGGAAGGATATTTCTTGTGGGCCTTATAGTCCATGATAAGGATTTTAGCTTTTAATCTAAGAATAGTGGGCAACCACTGAAGACTTTTAAGAAGTATGACATGATTATATTGTTATCTTACCACTGAGGCTACAGCATGGAGAGTAAATTGGGGGCAGGAGGAAAAGGGGACGACAGAGGATGAGATGGCTGGATGGCATCACCGACTCGATGGACACGAGTTTGAGTGAACTCCAGGAGTTGGTGATGGACAGGGAGGCCTGGCGTGCTGCGATTCATAGGGTCGCAAAGAGTTGGACACGACTGAGTGACTGAACTGAACTGAACTGAAGAATGGATCTGGAGCAGCAAGATAAAAGGTTATTGTAGCTGTCCAGGAGAGAAATAACGGTAATTTGCATTTGAATGGTGGTAGCAGCATTGAAGAGGAACAGATGGTCTGAATGAAGTGGATAGGTTGAAGAGATTTAGGAGGTAGAATTGAGGTAATATGGAGAGGTTCTTCGTGATTGGTTGGATATGGGGTGGGGAGGGGGAGAATTGCATCAAGGATAAAATTGAAGTTCATAGCTTGGGAAATTTGGTTGATGTAGTGTCATTCATCTGAATAAGCAACAGCATGAGGGGGAGCAGGTAGTTGGCCCACTGAGACTGAAATACTTGTGTTCTTCCCAGATAAAGCTGCCAAGTAGGATGGTTAAGTATGACTATGAAGTTCAGGAGAGAAATTTAAATAGAAGTTACAAATTTAGGATTTGGCAGTATATAAATATTAGTCAAAGCCATCATTTGTCCATTCAGTAAATATTGAGTACCTGCAATGTATTATATTAGGTTTGGAGCTCTTCTGCAGCAGTAAGATCTTTGTCGTCATGGAGCTTGCATTCTGTTGGGGTTGGATAGACAAAAAATGAGAGGCAAACAAACATAGCTAATTTAGAGAAAGATAAGTGCAATGAGGGAAATAAACTGGTTGATGTGATAGAAAGGAGTAGGATACTTCAGGATGGTCCAAAAGGCCTGTTTTGAGGACCTGGTATTTAAGTGAGAACTAAAGTATGAGAGAGAGCCAGTATGGAAAGGGTTGGAATATATGGAAGATTATTTATGTATACAATGTAGAATAGCATGTATACCCACAGAGAGATATCGGAAAGGATTATTCTGAAAATAATAATGGTATTTTTCTCTAGGCTTTGGAATTTTAAGTATTCATTTCTTTCCATTTGCTTTTTTGGTGTTATTTGAATTTTTAATCTAAATGTATTCAAATTAAAAACAAAATTCCAAGATGATCTTTCCAAAAAAAAATGCAAAGGGTGTGAAGTATGAGAGAGTATTACTTAGGTGAGGATCAAAATCATAGGTATATCTGGAATGTGTGAGGAGAGGATGAGCAATGGAGAGGAAGAGCAATACATGGTGAGCTTGCACAATCTAGGTCATGGAGATCACAGAGAGGAGTCTGAATTTCATTTTGGGTGACATGGTAAATGTGTAAAGGTTTTAGTAGAAAATGGCATGATGATATCTAAGTTAAGATCATATGTGCTGTCTGAGGGAGATGGAGTAAGAGGAGGACAAGAGTAGAAACCAGGAGATCAGCTCAGAGACTGTTATAGAAGTTTAATTTTAAAATGAAGGTGGATTGGACTTCCCAGTGACAGTAGAGATGAACAAATGATTTGGAAATATTTTGGAAGTGAAACTGAGACAACTTGATGGGAAGAAATGGAAGGTAAGGGAAAAGGAGGAATCAGGGTGTAACAGGTTTTTTGCTTTGACGTTGGTGGGTACGATCTTTTTCTTTGGGACTTCTATAGTAAACATTTTTTGTTTAGTCTTTAGGAACCCCTGGAGCTGATACAATTTTAACTGTGTGTAGGTTAAAGAGCCCAAAATCGAGTGCATGCATATTACAAAATAATTGTTTCTGCCATTTAAAAGTTTTTTCTTCTCTTTTGAAATCTATTGGAATGCTTCTTAACCCCACATGTAGTCACAGATTTCATAATGCTGAGCTTTCCCTTGTTTCCTTCCTGGTTTTTTTTTTTCCTGTAAATGAAGAGAGAAAAATTTAGAAAGCGAGTAAGTGGAAGTATTAGTTGATTTAAGTGTCTTTATATACTTAAACTCCACTTGACATTCATTTTCATGTAAAAATTGATTTCCTGATTATAAAAGATTTTTTATCTAGTTGTAAAAGAATGCCTGGCAGGAAGCTCTACTGTGTTAATTCCAGTGCCTATCCACAGATTGTCATCAGCTATTTTAACTCAGAAGACTTTTTTTTTCCAAATAAATCATACACTGTTTTTAAAAGTTAAAAAATACTTAGTTTCTTTAAAAATATTTGTTATTTCTTCCCATTTCATCTTTCCACTCTTTGAGTATGAAACTTTGTTATTCTTACTGTGTCCTTTTGCTTGTTCTGCCTCAGCTACATCTAGTATTTCTTGGCATGTTACACTTCGGTGCTATTTCTCACTCTCTCATTCACATCTGTGACCTGGTTCTCTGCTGCAGTTTCTGTTTCGGTGTGCTTGTCACTTTTGGAAGCATAGCGCAGTTATCCAACAAAGAATAGAATTGTTCTTCTGATTGATGACAGTCAAAAAAGCATGAAATAAAATACAGCAACCTGAGAGTGAATGTGGTAAATAGAAAGAAGACTCACTACAGGACATTTTCTTTTGAGTGTAATGTGAGCTATTGCCCAAACTTACCCTTGGACTTTTTTTCTTTGGAAACTTCTTTTTTTTTTTTTTTTTGAGTTTTTTTTCCCCTTTGGAAACTTTTTTTTTTTTTGAGATCTTAACCAGATTTTGCTTAAAGAAATGGAGGCAGAAGAAGCAATAAAATGGATTACTTCACTCTCATCATTGTCTGCATTGATTTTAAAGTTTAGACATCTACCTAATAACTATAAGAAGTGACTGTTGTCTCTGCATTCCAAGTTTCCCAAGTGCTCTTACTGGCAGAGAAGTTATTGATTTAGGACTGAGCATATATTGCCTAATCATAACTATTCCCAAATTATCTTTTATGATAAAATATCAATACTCAATATTTTATTATGTCTTCTTTTTAGGATGTAATATGAAGGAACTTAGTGAGATTCCAGTCTATTGTTTTTCTGCTTTTCAGATTTGATAATATATTTCTCTGATCTTTTTAACTGTTACTAAAACTGAAATTAAGGTGAACTGATTTCATGGGAATTATTAAGACTGCGTGCTCCATAGTGAGGGAAGGTTTAGGTTACAGTTAAATTTTTATATTTCTACATTATGCTGGCTGACAAATGCATTACCTTGGGAGCTGGCTCATTTTTTGAGTGAACCACCATAAAGTTCATCTCTATCCTTAATTAGCTCTTTGAGCAACCTTATAAACTTTTATTTCTGGATACCTTATTCTTACAAGTTATATCTTTCTAGAAATTCCATTCAAAAGATCATTTCAGAGACCAATTAGCATAAAATGTTGACTTCCCCATAGAATTTAACCATGTTTTCTTTCCATGTATGTGTTTTTTCCTCTTAAAATGAATTTATGAGGGAGAGAATTTAAGCAAAGTAACTGGGGAAGGTGGTTTTGTGCTGTTTGCTATGTCTTCTTACTTTTCTGCTTGAAAGCTGTTTGAGGATAGAGGTTTGATCTTATACTGGTATAATTTTTATGCCTCTTTCCCACTTTCTCTTTTCCCAACAGATTGTGATATATATTTCCTCAATCCCTCTAGATAGCTAAAAGACATAATTTGTAGCCTTTTGAAGAAAGTTAAAAGTTTGTTTCATTGACTTTAGTAATAAAGTATCAAGTATAATAAAATTCAGTTCAGTTCTTTCCCTCAGTCATGTCTGACTATTTGTGACCCCATGGACTGCAGTACACCAGGACGCCCTGTCTATCACAAACTTCCAGAGCTTACTCAAACTCATGCCCATCGAGTTGGTGATGCCATCCAGCCATCTCATCCTCTGTCGTCCCCTTCTCCTCCTGCCGCCAATCCCTCCCAGCATCAGGGTCTTTTCCAATGTCAACTCTTCACATGAGGTGGCCAAAGTATTGGATTCAGCATCAGTCCTTCCAATGAATATTCAGGACTGATTTCCTTTAGAATGGACTGGTTGGATCTCCTTGCAGTACAAGGGACTCTCAAGTCTTCTCCAACACCACAGTTCAAAAGCATCAATTCTTCGGCATTCAGCTTTCTTTATAAACTCTTACATCCATATATGACCACTGGAAAAACCATAGCCTTGACTAGACAGACCTTTGTTGGTAAAGTAATGTAATGTCTCTGCTTTTTAATATGCTGTCTAGGTTGGCCATAGCTTTTCTTCCAAGGAGCAAGGGTCTTTCAATTTCATGGCTGTAGTCACCATCAGCAGTGATTTTGGAGCCCTCACAAATAAAGTCTGTCAGTGTTTCCATCGTTTCCTCCTCTATTTGCCATGAAGTGATGGGACCAGATGCCATGATCTTAGTTTTCTGAATGTTGAGTTTTAAGCCAACTTTTTCACTCTCCTCTTTCACTTTCGTCAAGAGGCTCTTTAGTTCTTCTTTGTTTTCTGCCATAAGGGTGGTGTCATCTGCATATCTGAGGTTATTGATATTTCATCTGGCAATCTTGATTCCAGCTTGTGCTTCCTCCAGCCCAGCATTTCTCATGATGTACTCTACATAGAAGTTAAATAAGCAAGGTGACCATATATAGCATTGGTGTACTCCTTTCTGGATTTGGAACCAGTCTGTTCCATATCTAGTTCTAACTACTGCTTCTTGACCTGCATACAGATTTCTTAGAGGGCAGGTCAGGTGGTCCAGTATTCCCATCTCTTTAAGAATTTTCCACAGTTTGTCATGATCCACATAGTCAAAGGCTTTGGCATAGTCAATATAATAAAGTATCTCATCAACTATAGTTGTAAAGAAGAAGGTATCTGAACATTTCTTGATGTTTACTTAAGGAGACTACTTAGTTTTTGTAGCTAAGAAAATAATTTTACAAGCATCCCTTTTATAATATTGATAGCTATTAAAACATAGATATTCACTTGATATAATTTTATATTTAAAGAATTATGTACTGAGACATAATTAAGAGACAAATCCTATTCTTGGATAGGGAGATATTCAGTACTGTAATGAGATTGTTTCTCCCTAAATTAGTCTAAAAATGTGTAATCACAATAAAAATACTAATGATACTTTAAAAATCTTGGTACACTTATTTCCATAATTTTTAATGGAAAAATAAGCACATAAGAATGTCTTGAAAAATTTAGAAAAGGAGCAGAGGTCTACCAGGCTTCAGATGTATTATAAAATTTCATTAAGTAAAAGTTTAGTCTAAATAGAGACACACACCAAAGGAAGAGAGACACAAGAATCCAGAAATAAAGCTCCAAAGGAATTTTTATTGCAAATGGTTTTTATACATGATAAAGATAGCATTTCAACTCATTGGGGGAAAATGGTATTGAGTTATATCTCCCTTTCCATTATAAAATTAAAAAAATAAAGCTTGTATATATATGGAATTTAGAAAGATGGTAACAATGATCCTGTATATGAGACAGCAAAAGAGACACAGATATAAAGAACAGACTTTTGGACTCTGTGGGAAAAGTTGAGGGTGGGATGATTTGAGAGAATAGCATTGAAACATGTATATTACCATATGTGAAATAGATGACCAGTCCAAGTTTGATGCATGAAACAGGGCACTCAGAGCTGTGCACTGGGACCACCCAGAGGGATAGGGTGGGGAGGAGGGGGGGAAGGGGGTTTGGGAAGGGGGGACACATGTATACCCATGGCTGATTCATGTCAGTGTATGGCAAAAAATCACCACAATATTGTAATTAGTCTCCAATTAATTAATTAAAAAAATAATTCTACTCAACATTGTTTAATAAAAAAATTATTTTCTTAAGTAAAGCTTGTTCATTATACTGAAATAAATTATTTTTGTCTGAATGTGAAAATAACTCTTGCTAAAGCCTTTGATGATTTAAGAAACTGACAAAACTGAGACCTGTATTTTTTCACTTTTAGCTTTATATATTGCTAAGTCTTATCTTAAAACATTTCAATAAATTGGATGGGTTTTGTGCAGTTGTTAGAAAGAAAGCACTTAAATTTGGCAAGAAGGACCAAATAAGTGAAAACTCCTTTGTATATGATGATTGCTGAAAAATCATCAGAGATTTATGGAATGTTCATCGTTCAATAAAAATGAAGAAGGTTTATGTTGTTTGAGTTTTAGACATTCTGCTGCATTTTAACTTTTATCATTTTTAACTTTAATACAGTAAAAACACTGAATATGAAGGATTTAAAATGTTTACTGAATCTAAGGTGTAATTCTATTTTATTGAAACTGCAATTTTTCATGTTAGAGCACCTTTATAAATTTACAGTGCAAGTCACTGATAATATTCAACAGAAAATCATGCTGACTTACTTTTCAAATAGCATCAGGTTCATTCAGAAAGGAACAACAGAAATGATTTAATGAATATGAGTTAAGGGATTTTAGTATGTCTTAGTATTACTATCTTAGAACTGATTGTATATATGAACTTAACTGATTTTCTGTACTAATTTTATATTCAACCGTAATAATTGTCTTATTGTTTCTTTTAAAAATTTTACTTTTTGACCCTTTTTATTTTGTATTAGGGTGTAGCCAACTAACAGTATTGTGATAGTTTCAGGTGAACAGTTTCTAATAAATATTTTAGTTGATTCTTTGAGAGTTTACAAGTATGGAATCTTATTATTTGTAAATAGCAATAATTTTACCACCTCCTTTTAAATTTTGTTATTCTTTTCAGATTTTTTTTCCCCTCTTTCCTAATTGTGTTGGCTAGTACTTGCAGGACAGTGTTAACTTACAGAGAAAATAGTTGTCATCCTTGACTTGGTCTTTGGGAATGCTTCTAATTTCCCCAGTGGGCATTATTCTGACTTTTGGTTTGAGACATATATTTTATGTTAAGGAATTTTCTAGCTTTCTGTATTTTGTTTAGCTTTTTTAAAGAAAGATTATTAAATTTTGTTAAATGCTATTTCATCATCTGTGGAGATAGCCAGATAATTTTTCATCTTACACCTCTTGATATGATAGATTATATTAAATATTGAATTCAAATGCTAAAATGTTGATTTCTAGGAAAATTTCTACTTTCTTAGTTGCAGTCATTTTGTAAGAAATTAGAAAGCTTTTCTTTCTTTTTAAATGGTCTGTAACAGTTTAAATAGTACTGGAAGTATTTGTCTGTTACAGGTTTAGTAGTATTCCATTTGAAATCTTCTGGGCTTTGTGTTTTTTGATAGCGGCTAGCTCCTAACAACTTTTAAAATTCAATAGTAGTTAATTTTTTAGGCTTTCTTTCTCTTCCAAGGTTACTTTTGTTAATTATTCTAAGTTTTAAAATATATTTACAGTGTTGTAAGAGTAGTAATCACTATCTCTGATTGATTTTTAAAATCTTGTAGCTATGATTGTTGGTTTCTTATTGTTTCTTATTTTGTATATTTGTAATTCTTTTTTGATTGGATTGTTTTTATTAGCTGTTTTATTCCAAAGAACAAGCTTAAAAAAATGACTTCTTTTTATTATTTTTTCACACTTAGGTTTACTTTATTCTTGTTACTCAAAATTAATGCTTTAATATATTTATTTTCATCCTTATTTCTTAACACAATACACGGTGCATATATTTGAGGCCATAGTATTTTCTGACTGTTTTAGTTTTATCCCACAGGAGTTAATATGTAGTGAAGTGTATTTACTTTGGTTATTTTAAGACATGATTGCTTTTTTTAAAAGTTTTTGTAATTTAAGGATTATTTCTAAATGGCAGAGTGTATTTGTGTGTTTGGTTTTTTGGCTTAGTTATTATTGCTAGTTTTTTTTTTTCACAATAATAAAAGATATTTATCAGTTTTCACAATCAATAGTCAGACAGAAAAAATAAAAGATAGTCACAGTTGCAAGCCATAATGGGAACATGATTAATCTAACAGTATAACATAATTACATACAATTTGGAAGATCAAGCAGAGTGATGTAAGTGAAAGTGCATACATGCACATGTTTTCATCCTCCCAGCCAGTCTGTCTTTTGATTGATACATTTAATCCATTTACATTTAAGGTAATTATTGATCTGTATGATCCTGTNGGAACATGATTAATCTAACAGTATAACATAATTACATACAATTTGGAAGATCAAGCAGAGTGATGTAAGTGAAAGTGCATACATGCACATGTTTTCATCCTCCCAGCCAGTCTGTCTTTTGATTGATACATTTAATCCATTTACATTTAAGGTAATTATTGATCTGTATGATCCTGTTACCATTTTCTTAATTGTTTTGGATTTATTTTCTGTAGGTCTTTTCCTTCTCTTGTGTTTCCTGCCTAGAGAAGTTCCTTTAGCATTTGTTGTAAAGCTGGTTTGGTGGTGCTGAATTCTCATAACTTTTGCTTTATCTGGAAAGCTTTGGATTTTTCTATCAAATCTAAAGGAGAGTCTTGCTGGGTAGAGTATTCTTGGTTGAAGGTTCTTCCTTTCATTGCTTTAAATATGTTGTGCTATTCCCTTCTGGCTTGCTTCTGTTGAGAAGTCAGCTGATGGCCTGATGGGAGTTCCCCTGTATGTTATTTGTCATTTCCCCCTTGTTGCTTTTCATATTTTGTCTTTGTCTTTACTTTTGTCAGTTTGATTACTGTGTGCCTTAATGTGTTCCTCCTTGGGTTTATCCGGCCTGGACTCTGTGCTTCCTGGACTTGGTTTTCTATTTCCTTTCACAGGTGAGGGAAGTTTTCAGCTATTATCTCTTCAAATATTTTCTCAGGTCCTTTCTTTCTTTCTTCTTTTTCTGGGATCCCTATAATGTGAATGTTGGTGTGTTTAATGATGTCCACTTGGGCTTCTCTGTTCACTCAGCTGGTAAAGAATCTGCCTGCAATGAGGGAGAGCTAGGTTCAATCCCTGGGTTGGGAAGATCCCCTGGAAGAAGGCAAAGGCTAACCACTCCTGTATTTTGGCCTAGAGAATTCCATGGACTGTATAGTCCATGAAGTCACAGAGTCGGACACAGCTGAGTGACTTTCACTTTCAGAGATCTCTTACGCTGTCTTTATTTCTTTTCATTCTTTTTTCTATATTCTTTTTTGCAACAGTAATTTCCACCATTCTGTCCTCCAGGTCATTTATCTGTTCTTCTGCTTCAGTTATTCTGCTATTGACTCCTTGCAACCCACTCCAGGATTCTTGCCTGGAAAATTCCACGGACGGAGGAACCTGGCAGGCTACAGTCTGTGAGGTTGCAAAGAGTCAGACACGACTGAGTGACTTCACTTCTCTTCAATATATTATTCATTTCTGTTTGTTTGCTCTTTAGTTCTTGTAGGTCTTTGGTAAATGTTTATTGCATCTTCTCCATTGTTTTCCCAAGCTCCTGGATCATTTTCACTGTCATTATTCTGAATTCTTTTTCTGGAAGGTTGCCTATTTCTACTTCATTTAATTGTTTTTCTGGGGTTTTATCTTGTCCTTTCATCTGGGAGATAACTTTCTGCTTTTTCATCATGGTTAACTTTCTAAATATGGGTTTTGCTTTAGCTGCTGTGGAACTGTGCTTCTTTCTTCTGCCCACTGATGGATGAGGCTAAGAGGCTTGTGTTAGCTTCCTGATGGGAAAAACTGGGTCTTGCTCTGGTGGGCAGGACCTTGCTCAGTAAAGCTTTAATCAAATTATCTGCTGATGAGTGGGGTTGCACTCCCTCCCTGGTAATTGTTTGGCCTGAGGTGACCCAGCCCTGGGGTCTAGAGAGTTTATGCCAAGAGGGACCTTCCTGGCCTGCTGCTGTCAGTGTCCCTGTGGTGAGGTCCTGCTGACCCAGGCCTCACAGGAGACCCTTCAACACGAGCAGGTAGTTTTGGTTCAGTCTCCTGTGGGATTACTGCCCCTTTCCTTTGGGTCTTGGTACATGCAGGATTTTGTTTGTGCTTTTCAAGACTGGAGTCTCTCTTTCTCCCAGTCCAATAGAAGTCCTATAATCAAATCCCACTGGCCTTCAAGGCCAGATTTCTTGGGGATTCCCAGTCCCTTTGTTAGATCCCCATGCTGTGCAGCCTGACATGGAGTTCAGAACCTTTGCAACAGTGGGAAAGCTTCTTTGGTATTACTGTTCCCCAGTCTGTGGGTCACCCACCCAGTGGGTGTGGGGTTTGGTTTCATTGATGTGCCACTCCCACTGTCTTGCTGTGGCTTTTTTGTCTTTGGACGTGGGGTATCTTTTTTTTGGTGAGTTCCAGTGTCCTGCTGTTGATGGTTGTTCAACAGTTAGTTGCTAGTTTGGTGCTTTCGCAGGAGAAGATGAACACACATACTTCTCCACCATTTTGAACTGAGACCCTATTTCTAGTTTTAATGTATTTCTTTCAGAGCATGTTGTTTAATAATATTATCTACTTCTTTGATCTTAGTGAGACTTTTTGGTGGCATGCTATTTGGTTACTTGCTGTGTCATGAATAGTTGAAGATAGTGTTTTTTCCCACGTGTACAGAATTTGATATTATCAGTGAAAATGACCTTGCTATGTTATATAGGTCTTCTGTATTCTAATAACAATGTACTTTTACTTCTCACTATATTTCCTTTAGTTTTCCTTTATGAGTGTTGATACTTTTCTGTGTTTGATGAGTAGATATTCCTAAACTGAAAGCACATCCTTTAAAAAATACTTTTTACTTTGAAATAATCACAGATTCATAGAAAATTGGAAAAAAACAGATATACAAGCACATACTGTCTCTCCTTCACCTAGCTTCCCCAGTGGTTACATCTTGCATAACTATAGTTAAATAACACAGCTGGGTATCGTTATTGGTTCAATTCATAGAGCCTATTCAGATTTCACTAGTTTTGCATATGCTTATTTGTGTGTATGTATTTTATATTTGTTTAGTTTTATCATATGTGTAGCTTCATATAACTGCCCCACGATTTAAATCCAGAACTGTGCAGAGTTCCTTTTTGCTTCCCCTTTATAGTCATACCAGTTCTCTTCCACCTGCCCCATTCCTAACCTCTGCCACCCCAATCTGTTTTCCATCTCTATAATTTTGTTTCAAGAATATTATAAAGTGGGATCACATACTATGTAACCTTTTGGAATTGGCTTTTTAAACTCAGCATATTCTTGAGATCCATCCAAAATGTTATATTCCTGTGATCCATTCAAAATGTTAAGTATAACAACAGTTCCTTTTTATTGCTGAGTAGTATTTCATGGCATTAATGTAGCACAGTTTGTTAGTCATCTTCTTATTGAAGGACATTTGGATGTTTTCCAGTTTTTGGCTCTCACAAATGAGGCTTCCATGAATATATGTGTACAGGTTTTTGTCTGAATGTAAGTTTTCATTTCTCTGGTGTATATACCTGAGTGTAATGTCAGAGACACATGTAAATACATGTTAACTTTTATAAGAAATTGCTGAACTTTTTTTCAGAGTGTGTGTGTATTCAGTCGCTTAGTTGTGTCCGACTCTTTGCGACCCCATAGACTGTAGCTCGCCAGGTTCCTCTGTCCATGGAATTCTTCAGGCAAGGATACTGAAGTGAATTGCCATTCCCTTCTCTAGGGGATCTTCTCAACCCAGGGANCCCAGTCTGTGGGTCACCCACCCAGTGGGTGTGGGGTTTGGTTTCATTGATGTGCCACTCCCACTGTCTTGCTGTGGCTTTTTTGTCTTTGGACGTGGGGTATCTTTTTTTTGGTGAGTTCCAGTGTCCTGCTGTTGATGGTTGTTCAACAGTTAGTTGCTAGTTTGGTGCTTTCGCAGGAGAAGATGAACACACATACTTCTCCACCATTTTGAACTGAGACCCTATTTCTAGTTTTAATGTATTTCTTTCAGAGCATGTTGTTTAATAATATTATCTACTTCTTTGATCTTAGTGAGACTTTTTGGTGGCATGCTATTTGGTTACTTGCTGTGTCATGAATAGTTGAAGATAGTGTTTTTTCCCACGTGTACAGAATTTGATATTATCAGTGAAAATGACCTTGCTATGTTATATAGGTCTTCTGTATTCTAATAACAATGTACTTTTACTTCTCACTATATTTCCTTTAGTTTTCCTTTATGAGTGTTGATACTTTTCTGTGTTTGATGAGTAGATATTCCTAAACTGAAAGCACATCCTTTAAAAAATACTTTTTACTTTGAAATAATCACAGATTCATAGAAAATTGGAAAAAAACAGATATACAAGCACATACTGTCTCTCCTTCACCTAGCTTCCCCAGTGGTTACATCTTGCATAACTATAGTTAAATAACACAGCTGGGTATCGTTATTGGTTCAATTCATAGAGCCTATTCAGATTTCACTAGTTTTGCATATGCTTATTTGTGTGTATGTATTTTATATTTGTTTAGTTTTATCATATGTGTAGCTTCATATAACTGCCCCACGATTTAAATCCAGAACTGTGCAGAGTTCCTTTTTGCTTCCCCTTTATAGTCATACCAGTTCTCTTCCACCTGCCCCATTCCTAACCTCTGCCACCCCAATCTGTTTTCCATCTCTATAATTTTGTTTCAAGAATATTATAAAGTGGGATCACATACTATGTAACCTTTTGGAATTGGCTTTTTAAACTCAGCATATTCTTGAGATCCATCCAAAATGTTATATTCCTGTGATCCATTCAAAATGTTAAGTATAACAACAGTTCCTTTTTATTGCTGAGTAGTATTTCATGGCATTAATGTAGCACAGTTTGTTAGTCATCTTCTTATTGAAGGACATTTGGATGTTTTCCAGTTTTTGGCTCTCACAAATGAGGCTTCCATGAATATATGTGTACAGGTTTTTGTCTGAATGTAAGTTTTCATTTCTCTGGTGTATATACCTGAGTGTAATGTCAGAGACACATGTAAATACATGTTAACTTTTATAAGAAATTGCTGAACTTTTTTTCAGAGTGTGTGTGTATTCAGTCGCTTAGTTGTGTCCGACTCTTTGCGACCCCATAGACTGTAGCTCGCCAGGTTCCTCTGTCCATGGAATTCTTCAGGCAAGGATACTGAAGTGAATTGCCATTCCCTTCTCTAGGGGATCTTCTCAACCCAGGGACTGAATCTGGGTCTCCTACATTGCAGGCAGATTCTTTTCCTTCTGAGCAAACAGGTTTTTTTTTTTTTTTCAAAGTAGAGGTATCTTTTTACACTTCCACTATTATGTTTAAGTGATCTAGTTTCTGTGCATCCTTGCCAGCATTTGCTATTATCACTGTTTTCTAATTTGATCATTCTGATAGATGTGTATTGATAGATCACTGTGGTTTTAACTCACATTTCCCTGATGGCTGTGATGGTCAACATCTTTTCATGTGTTTATTTTTGATTTGTATCATCTTCTCAGTGAAATTTCTATTCATGTCTGCTGTCTGATTTTCTAATTGAATTATTTATCTTTCTGCTGTTGAGTTTTGAAAGTTCTTTATGTATATTTTAGATGGAAGTTTTTTGTTGGATATATGGTTTGTAAATATTTTTTCCAGTCTGTAGTTTGTCTTTTCATTCTTATAAAGGGTTTTTCACAGAGCCAGATTTATTATTTACAATTTTCCTTTTATGGATTGTGCTTTTGTTATCAAGAACCCCTCTGTAACAGATTCACAGACTTAGGAAATGAGCTTATGTTTGACGGGGAACGGATACCTAGGGAGTTTGGGATGGGCATGTACACATTACTATATTTAAAATGGATAATCAACAAGGACCTACTGTATAGCACACAGAACTCTGCTTAATGTTATGTGGCAGCCTGGATGGTAAGGGTGGATTTAGGGGAGAGTGGATATGTGTATGTGTATGGTGGAGTCCCTTCACAGTTCACCTGAATGTATCACAACACTGTTAATGGCTATACCTCAATGCAAAATAAAAAGTTAAAAAAAAAACCAACTCCCCTGTAGCTGTAGGTCTTGAACATTTTCTTCTTTATTTGCTGTGCCTTCTTCCTTCTAACATTTTACATTTAAGTTCATAATCCATTTTGAGCCTGTTTTTAAATATAAGATATGAGGTTCCATTGAGATCCTGTCTGTCACTTTCTTTCTTTGCCTGTGGATGCCCAGTTGCTTCAGCTGTATTTGTTGGAAAGAGACTTCATCCTTTTCAATGCTATAAAATAACCTTTTTCTAGTTTGAAGCTTTGTTTGGTTGGGGGGGGTAGTCTTGAATTTAATTTTATGTCATATTATGGTCAAACCTTATTTTGTGCGTATTTGCCTACTATAGTTTTTGTCCATTGTTTTATTTTCAACCTTCAAAAAACTTAGTTTTAGGTGTCAGTTTACATTATGGGATTGGTTTTTATTTTATGATCTAGTCTGAAAGTCTTTTTCTTTTGCTCTGGTGAGCTTAGCTCATTTACATTCATTTAAATGAAAGATGTTGGTCTAAGTTTTGAAACAGTTTTCTATTTTGATTTTGGTTTTTGTAACTTACAAACAAAATCTATAGGTATGTGGTATGTTTACTTTACTTTCGTCCAGTTATTTGTAAGAGGTTTATTTGAGAGTATAGAGGCAAGTCTTCCTACACTTTGCTGCTGCTGCTCTAAGTCGCTTCAGTCGTGTCCGACTCTGTGCGACCCCATAGATGGCAGCCCGCCAGGCTCCCCTGTCCCTGGGATTCTCCAGGCAAGAACACTGGAGTGGGTTGCCATTTCCTTCTCCAATGCATGAAAGCGAAAAGTGAAAGTGAAGTCGCTCAGTCGTGTCCGACTCTTAGCGACCTCATGGATTGCAGCCTACCAGGCTCCTCCATCCATGAGATTTTCCAGGCAAGAGTACTGGAGTGGGGTGCCATTGCCTTCTCCGTCCTACATTTTAGGCTATCTATAATTTTCCTTATGATCCAGGGTTTAGTATGTTAGTTTGTTCAGGTTTTATTTGTTTCTGGCTAATAAGGTTAGGCAACTGTGTATAAAATTTTTCATAATATAAAACTCTGCCCTGCTGCCATAGAAACAGAATATTCTTTGTAAATAGGGCCTTTATGAGTGATTTCTCTTTAAGCCCTGATTTTTCTGTTTCACTGTTGGAACCAAACTGGGGAATTTCTGCCTGTAGCATGTGTATCTTGTTCTCACTGTAATAAACATGAGTTCTAACCTTTACACTTTGAGAAGTTTATCTTCCTGTCTTTTAGTGAAATAAGCAGTTTTCCTTCTCTGCTTTTATTCTTTTGAGCCCCAGCATGATCTCTATTGTTTTGTGGAACTCTTTCATATATTTTGAGAGATGAGTTTTAGCTTATCATAATTTTATCAGAAAATGAATTTGTGTTTTTATTTCCCTTCTGTTTGGATGATTTCCAAGAAGAGGAGGGGGAAATGGAGACTATGCCACTATTCTCAAAGTATAGGAGTCAGTAGAAATATCCTTAATATCTTGACAAACATGTTATTTATTGTATTGTCATAAATTATGTTTAATTATTGGGAGAACAACATCTTTGTTGGGATAACTAGAACACATATTCCTGAAGTACTTTAGTTCTTTTCCTCAATTTTATTTTAAAGAATTATCCATTTAAAAGAATTTCATTTAACTTTTCCTTAAAAAATAGCTAACTCTATTAGAGTCTGTCTTTTTAAGTCTTGAAGACTTGACACTTAGAAGTGTGTATTGTTTGACAGCTCCTTTACACCACCAATTGTTCTGATAAAAACCAAAAGAAGAATTTGTTGTCCACAAAGGGGTATTAGTAAGTTTTATTATGAAATAAGGGACTGTATTTTCACTGTTATAACTTTTACACTTTGAAAATTACATATAATTTTACAAATATCTACCATTTAAGAAAATTAATAGATTTCCTACAGAGTTTTAGTCTTTATCTCTGCAGTTCCTTCTGTGTCCTGTTTTCTTCCCCTGTACTTTTTTTTCCCACCCCCAAATCGTCTCTCAGTTTGCCACTGTTTCAGTGGGCTTGCAGTGGGGAAATATTATGGGACTTTTCTACTTTTGTAGAATCTTTGAGGGTTGTGAGTTGTATGTTTAACCTTTTTTTTCATCTCCCTTCCCTTGATAAAGAAGGCCAGTGTCTTTTTTTTTTTTTTTAGTACTAGGATAGTTGTCCAAGTACTATGTAGGAATCTGCTGCTGGTTATTTTGGTGTTTTCATATCATAAAAATAAATTGTCATAATACAAAAAACATGTACAAGTTATCTGTTGCTATGTAACAAATTGCCCCAGAACTTTGTAGCTTAACAAATGTTTATTTCCTCTTTCAGTTGTTGAGGTGCAGAATGTGGGAGCAGCTTATTAACTGGATGGTTCTGGCTCAGGGTCTTTTTTCATATATAAATTGCAGTTAAGCTATTGGCTGGGGGTACAATAATCTCAAGGCTTAACTAAGGCTGGAGAATTTACTTCTAAGCTCACACATGTAGTTGTTGGCAGGCCTCAGCTCCTTCCTGGCTGTTTGCCGGAGACCTCTGTTCTCATGAAATGGGCTTTTCTATAGAGTTCCCTGAAGGTCTTCATGTCATAGCAGCTGGCTTCTCTCAGAGTGAGTAATCCAAGAGAGAAAGATAGCAAGCTGAAGAGGAGGCCTGAGATGGGAACTGTGTATTTTTATAACCTAATCTTGAAGTGACATGCTATTACTTCTGTTATATGCTCTTGATCACACAGACCAACACTGGTGAGAGAGGGCTACATAAAGTTCAGAGTTGTGAATACCAGGAGACAGAGTTCACTGGTGATGACCTTGTAGGCTGATTCCTAAGAATAGCAATGATATATTTCAGAGTGAAGAACTAGTTTTCACACTTATTATTTGAATTTATATTTAGATACAATGTATTTCTTTTATAAAATGATAATGTTTGTATACTTATTCTGATATGTTCGATATAGAAAGGAATCTTGGTTTATTTACATTGAATTTAAGAGGTGACCTGGACAAGTCAGTGATTAGGATCATTCTTCAATTTTCTTTTAATTCTCTTAATATCATTTGATGTCTTACTAATGTAAAGCCTAAATAACTACTCATAAAATTATGAAGGAGATGTTTAGCTAAATTTACTTGTCAATTATTTATTTGATTGTAATATTTTATTTTTTCTCAAGATAGCTTGTTTGGTAAAGTTCCCTCTGATATTCAATAACAGGGAAGGAGTATCAACTTACATTTGTATAATGCTCTGGATTTGTAAAATGTGTTTTTCCTAATGTATAGAAATAGATAAAGTTTTAGAGTTCATGCTTACCTAATAAGAAGGAATTTTATAGTTTGTTCTTAATCTTTTGGAGGATTCATAGATCCATTTGAGAATGATAAGGGCAACGGTCTGTCCAGAGAAATGCACTTAGGTGCACAAAGGCAATTTCACAATTTGGAGGGACCATCAGGAGGTCCATGAATTTTAGCTTGAGAATTCCTCCTTTGAAAGCACAGGTAGATTTCTGGTGACTTCTGAAAGGAGTGCTTTTTTGTGTTCAAAATACAAAGGGAAACATTATCTCTGACTGTAATTAGAAATGTGTATTTGTTTTCATTTAATGTGGTTTCTAATTCATGTATCCTAACTATGGTTTTTGTTTCTGATTTTTTCTTCTTCTATAGCATCTGGAGCATAAGAACAGTACTTATTTTCTTCTTTTCCAAGAGAACAGAAAGAAATAGTGAGTTTAATTTTGAGGTTTTTATAAATACATTTAAAAAAACCCATCTTATATGGTACGTTGGTTTATAATTGAATGACAGGTTATGAAATGGTATACTGAAATGACAGTGTGGTACATATTGAGAAGTTGTTCACTTTAAAGCATAAGAAAGTTTATGAATGATCAGACTGCTTCTATTTTTCAGTTGTATTATTTCTGTCTTGTGCATTTAGAATTTTTTTTACTCAGTACACAAAATAAGTCATTTCTTTAGGTGAAGAGAAATTATACTGGTTATCTTTATAGAAAATTTATGTTATTAGGGAGTAAAATATAGTTAAACATCTTTTGATTTATTCTATTAGTTTCATCTATTCCTTTCAGTCTCACAGTAGTGTGGAATATATTATTACCAAAACACAAAGCATTGTGCTTTTTATACATTGATGGTATAATTATACTAAAAGAATACACATATATATTGACTACCATGCTAACTATTCATCACGATATTCCAAACACAGAAAAGCAATGTTAGAAAAATTAGAACATTTAAAATGTTCATCGTAGCAGAATTTCTTCATAAAAATAAAAAGTGAAAATGGAACTTCACAGTAAGTTTCTCAGTGGCTTATTTCTGAAGTAAAGATAGCTATTTACGGGTTGTGAGTTAATTAAATTATATAATTGCAGCAGATGAAAAAAATGTATTTAGGGAAAATACTTGCTTGGCTAGTAGCCTTTTTAGCAAGAACAATTGGTTGAAGAGTTAAGAACACTGGAAGCAACATAGTTCATTTGAAAATAAGACAGGTGATTTCAGGTGATTGTCAGTTGGCTCTTTTTTTTTTTTGGTCGCACTACTTGGCTTGTGGGATCAGTTCCCTGATCAGAGGTTGAACCTGGACCATTGCAGTGAAAGTGCTGAATCCTAACCACTGGACTGCTAGGGAATTCCCTGTCATTGCTTCTTGATGAGTTGACAGATGTTACTGATACAGCTCAATTGTAGTTAGTTTACTTGAGGCGTCAGTACTGAACTTGACGTGACTAAAGAATTAGCCTCTATAAACAGTCTGGGTAGAACATGCTGGGAGAGAATATTTTTAAAGAAGTTGGAAAAACACTAATTTAATACAACCTGAAGTGGTCTCTGCTGAGATTCATTTACAACTGTTGGTGGTAAAAATATGTGTGAAGCAGAAAAAGGTTTAGTGGATTAATTTACAAAGCTCATGAAACTGTGGTGTTTAAATTCTGTGGTTATTCACTGTGTTGCTCAACAGCAGATATCAATACTTGCAAAGCATATTTGAACCTGTCATGGGTTATTGAACTCGAATAGTCAGTGAACTCGAATAGTCAGTGAACTCGAATAACTTCATGTGCTCTCACAGACTTAATCATCATCATTTATGTGATTTTTTTTTTTATCAGAAATAGAAGTAGGGGGACTTCCCTGGTAGCCCAGTGGTTAAGAATCTGCCTTGTAACGCAAGGTTCAATCCCTAGTTGGGAAACCAATATCCCATTTGCCACGGAGCATGCACTGCAACTACTAAGCCTGCAGGCCACAACTAGGGAGTCTGTGTGCCACAAAAAAGGATCCTGCATGATTCAGTGAAGATGCTGCGTGCCACAACTAAGACCTGACACAGTCAAATAAATAAGTAAAAGAAATAGACGCAGTTGGATGGATTAGTAATAGTAGTAAAGTTTTATTATGATATTTTGAGCTCGGCCAGGATCGAAATGTTTCTGAGGCAGACTGCCTTTAATCACTGTGAATGAACTGGGCTTTGGAAATTAGGTCTTGCAGACTTGATAATGGTTCTTAATGAACTCAGCCTAACATTACAAGGTGAAGCAATCCTCATATGTGAAACCTATAAAAGTGATTTAGAAAGCAAATAACAATTTAATGATAAAAAGTAATTTTTAAAAAAGTGCTATGAAAAGTTAAGATGATCTCCATTCCCACACAGATTTGTAGCAGATACATTATATGAGCTCAAACTGCAGTTCCAGCAGTGTTTTTCACACCTCATGCAAGTACAAAGGAAATTTCCATATTTCAAAATCCATTTAACTGAAAGTGATTAATTTGCAGTGACATAATAAAGACAAATATCAAGAGAAGAATCTAAAGAATTTTATAAATGCCTTTCACACAGTGAATATGCGCAATTAAAATCATGTGGTTATCAATTGATTTAATTATTTAGCAGCACCTATCTGTGTGAAAAAATTTTCAAAAATAAAATGTGTGAAATCTCATTACAGATAAACTAACAGGTTGACTTTTGCAATCAGTTTTGGTGATAGGGGATACTAATTTTGAATCTCAATTAAGTGAAATATTATCCCCCCACCTACCTCCTAAAATTTTTCTTTTCATTGGTAGACCTATGTTATGAACAGTTGACCACAATTATTATTATATTTGAATTTTGTTATTAAAATTTTTGTGGCAATTCACTTACTCTTTTGCTTTAAAACTACCTACTTAATTTTGCGTTTTGGCCCATAAAGCCATTTACTGTCTGGCCCTTTATAGAAAAAGTTTGCTAATCTCTGCATTAGAGGCCAAATATTTGGCTTGGTCTTATCTAAGTAAAGATGATTATTCTCTTTAAAGATGTCAGCAGTTTTTTTCTCCTTTCAGTAATAAGTCAGCTATAACATTAAAGACTACTTAATACATTTTGGAAAAAATACAATAAAATCATCTTTTCAGAAGTTTATATTTCTTTGAATTTTTATGTAAATAAAATTATTTGAATTGATATTTAGATGTTTGCTACTCCAAAACTTCAATGAAGAGATAATTTTGTAAGTAAATTTAAAGAAAAATAAAGAACAATTATTTAAATTCTATTTGGTAAAATTTTAAAAAATTTATTTTTTAATTGAAGGATAATTGCTTTACAGAATTTTGTTGTTTTCTGTGAAACCTCAACCTGAATCAGCCATAGGTATACATATATCCCCTCCCTTTTGAACCTCCCTCCCATCTCCCTCCCCATCCCACCCCTCTAGGTTGATACAGAGCCCCTGTTTGAGTTTCCTGAGCCATACAGCAAATTCCCATTGGCTATCTATTTTACATATGGTGGTAAAATGATTAAATCAAGTTTTAAGTCTCCTCTTTCTTGCTGGGGTAGTATTCCTATTTATGCTAGTTCAATATTTCTAGAGAAAAACTAGAAACCTAAAATAAATTTGTAAAGCAGATACTGATGTTCATAAATTATGTAAATATATCCTTTGAAATGATTGTTTATGTTCTACCAATGCAACCTAACTAAGCATGTAAATCTTGGAAAAGTTTAATTTTTGAAAAGTAATGAGTATCATCTTCCCTATCCAAGTCCCTCCTCAGGTGTAATACTGTAGGTTTTCAAAGGTTTTCTTTTTAGTGGTCATTTTCTTGAGATCAAATAGCTTAATAAAATGTTTTTTCCTTATAAATAAAGAGAATGTTTTTATTACCATTATATAAAAAGAGAATGAGTGGGTAGGATGGTGAAGGAAAAATTATAAAAAGTAATGCTTCTGAAAATATTTAAAAATATATATTTTTTTACATTTGGGAAAAGTATTTTATTCTATGTAAAGTACATTTTTTCCCAGCCGAGCTTGTAGTATATAATATAGGCAAACATATAAGATATATGTGGGTAAAGATGAGATAACTTCTGTCTGTACACATCAGTGAGAAATCCTAAAATGAGAACGTTTTCTTGCAGTTGCTTAATGTATATCATTTGACATGATTTTTTTCTTGTATCTTAAGCACCTTAGTATCTGATTTAGTTTTGGTTTAAATCTTGTTTTCTAGATGAAGCATTGGATGATTTAAAATCCCAGAAGAAAAAAATAGTAAGTTAACTTTTATTTAAGTTAATTTGTATAAAGCTAATGAATTAAGGACTGAATAATTAATGTTTATATGCTGAAAGTAATGACTCTCTAAGGAACACATATGCTTTTAAATAGCAATTTAATGGTGAAGCTAAATTATGAATATTTTTGCTAGTAAATAATGATTGACAGGAAAAAGTAGTTAGATGGACATGAGATTCTCAGAGTCCATATCAGCTGGAAGGTGAGAAGTTAGTAAATGAATCATTTTGGAACACTAAATGAGGCAGAGGGGTAAAAAGGTGAATATCTAGATTTATTATTAGGGCCAAAAAAGGACCAAACATCATGTCAGTTCTCAGATTTTTTTTGACATAATAAGGCTAAGAGAGAGGGGAATCAAGAGGATTGACTATAAAAGAATTTTAACAATGAAAATTGGGGGTGGGGAAGAGAATATTATTTGATTTCTTCCATTATCTATCAGCAGTTCTAATTACATGGGCATCTATTGTGGGGCCAGTTAAATGCATCCTTCAGATGGGTTGGAAGGACAAAGATCAAGACAGAGGAAGGAAGGACCAACTTCAGATATTTAGAAGTTGATATTTATTAGTTTTATTACTAAGTGAATTGAACTTGGTGTTTGATTTGAATTTATATATACTTTTTTCACATAATTATTTTTGAAATATAAAAAGGATAGTTGACCGAAGTATCATGTTATATGGAAACTTATTTAATGATATTTAATCATATGCAAAATCAACTTAATGTAATTTAGTATAACATCCCAGCTGAGCTATTTAAAATCCTAAAAGCCGATGCTATTAAAGTACTGCATTCAATATGCCAGCAAATTTGGAAAACTAAGCAGAGGCCACAGGACTGGAAAAGGTCCATTTTCATTCCAGTCCCAAAAAAGACAGTGCCAAAGATTGTTCAAACTACCATACAGTTGCTTTTATTTCACATGCTAGCAAGATAATGCTCAAAATCCCTCAGGCTAGACTTCAGCAGTATGTGAACTGAGAACTTGCAGTTGTACAAGCTGGATTTAGAAAAGGCAGAAGAAACAGTGATCAAATTGGCAGCATCCGTTGGATCAGAGAGAAAGCAAAAGAATTCTAGGAAAATATCTATTTCTGCTTCATTGTCTCTACTAAAGCCTTTGACTGTGTGGATCACAACAAACTGTGGAAAATTCTTAAGAGATTGGAGTACCAGACCACCTTACCTGCCTCCTGAGAAACCTGTATGCAGGTCAAGAAGTGACAGTTAGAACTGACTGGTTCAGAATTGGGAAAGGAGTATGACAAGGCTGTATAGTGTCATCCTCCTTATTTAACTTATGCAGAGTACATCATGTGAAATGCTGGGCTGAATAAATCAGAAGCTGGAATCAAGATTGCCAGGAGAAATGTCAGCAGCATCAGATGTGCAGATGATACCACTCTAATGGCAGAAGTTTAAGAAGAACTAAAGACCATCTTGATGAGGATGAAAGAGGAAAGTAAAAAAGGTGGCTTGAAACTCAACATTAAAAAAAGTTAAGATCATGGCATCTGGTCCCATCACTTCATGGCAAATAGAAGGGGAGAAAGGAAGCAGTAACAAACTTTATTTTCTTGAGCTCCAAAATCACTGCGGTTGGTGACTTCAGCCATGAAATTAAAAAATGCTTGCTGCTTGGAAGAAAAGCTGTGACAAACCTAGATAGCCTGTTAAGGAGCCAGAGACATCACTTTGCTGACAAAGGTCAATGTAGTCAAAGCTATGGTTTTTCTAGTAGTCACGTACTGATGTGAGAGTTGGACCAAAAAGAAGGCTGAGCACTGAAGAATTGATGCTCTCAAACTGTTGCTGAAGAAGACTCTTGAGAGTCCTTTAAACTGCCAAGGGATCAAACTAGTCAATTCTAAAGGAAATCAACCCTAAATATTCATTGAAAGGACTGAGGCTGAAGCCCAAGCTCCAGTACTTTGGCCGCCTGATACGAAGAACTGACTTATTGGAAAAGACCCTGATTGAAGGAAAGATTGAAGGCAAAAGGAGAAGAGAGAGGGTGTCAGAGGAGAAGATGGTTGGATGACATCACCAGCTCAGTGGACGTGAATTTGAGCAAACTCAGGGAGATAGTGGACAGCAGAGGAGCCTGGTGTGCTGTAGTCCATGGAATGGCAAAGAGTCAGACACTTCTTAGCTACTGAACAACAACAACAACAATATAATAAGTAACAATTATGGATGAAACTAATAAAAGTTATGAAGGTTAAGGTTAATGTTAAAAATTGTTCTGTAAATTGATAAGAAAAGACACTAGTCAAGGGATTTATGTACCCAAAAAATAAAAAAGCTTTAGTTTTGGAAGGATTCCTTAATCTTTTTTGTTTGATGTCTCTCAGTGTTCTGTGAGATATTTATCAAAATTGCATTGACATTTTTGATGGTCCTAAATTGAGTTGTAAACATATTCCCACTGTATCTTATATTTCTGGCATTTTGTGTGTTATGGAGCAGCCAGAAGTTCAAAATGAGGAAATGCCAACGATTCTCAGTAATATAGAAGTTGTGATATGATTAGTTTGGTTTGCTGATGTGATGAAGAAGATCTGATAGTGTTGATGAAAGCCAAGCCCTACTTGTACCAAAATGGAGAAATACTGATTAACATAGAAAAGGGAAAGAGGAAGACAAAAGGAAAAAGGAAAAAAGAAAAGTTCTAAGTGATGAGAAGCTAATTTAATGTCAGTGGAATTACATGACCAGAAAACAGAATCTTAGAGAACATATATGACTGGGGAAAAATTCTCAGTAGAGGAACAGAACAGACTTAGAAAATTCTATGAGAGAGCAAACTAAGCTATTTACTTCTTAAATAACCCTTAATGGAATCGCAAAATAGAAAATGTGCATCTAGGTCTGCCAGTTGGGAAATTCAGTTCAAAGTTCAATTGTTTTGTATGTATAAATGGTTTATGAGGCATCAGTATTACAGAATAGTTCAGAATGGCATTTCTCTTGCAGTATGATTAGTGAAAAATAAGTTGGCTGCACTCTTAAGGGAACACAGTTTGCGTTGAATTGATTGTTGCAGGTTACAGTACTGTTGCTATTGGGAACTAGTCCCTTGTCTTTAATGCCCAAGCCCTTAAAAGAGATGCTTTGTTTCAGAAGTACTTTATACTTTGTTTAGAACAATGGGTGTTAAAGGGTGAATTTGTAGAGAGTACAGTGTTAGCTAATGATTGTACTGGTAATGAGAGGAGAAAGAAGGGACATTCATTGCTTTTCAGCGAAAACAAAATGTAACCAAATGTTTTACCCTACATTTATAGCTTTAAATATACTGACATGACAAATAACTATTAGTTTAAAACTACCCAACTCTTAACTCTTTCATTAAAAAAATTAATATAAATTGTATTTACTACTTGACATTTTATTGAAGGTGGTTTCCTCAGGGATGCATCTCTTTAATCTGGATAGATCTGTAATGTAATTTGAAACTTGTGAAAGTGTAATTTGTCGCAGTAAACATGAATTATCAATTGATTAAAAATTACTTAGAAAGGAAAATGAGTAAGAATAGTCTTTTAAAACAATGTTTTAAATCTAAGGACTTAATCTAAATATTTACTTACTAAAATAAAGCTAGGAATTAATCTTTAGTTACCTAAAAAGTCTCCCAAGTCTAGATGTGAACATTTTGCCACTCACATATCACTGTTCAACAGATAATCCATCTGTATCCATGAACATTCCATTAAAACAGTTCAAAGTCAAAATCCAGCAAAACATGAGTCAAAATGACCTCTTTAAATGGCTTCATGAGAATTCTGTGCTTTTTTCTCAGTAGTACAGATATTTCTGTGTGGTAAGTCTTTCCTGGCATTTCTCAGGAAATTTATATTTTTCCCAGTCCTGAGGAGAATTGTTTGAGAAATTGAGAATGTGGGAAGAAGTATTATAATTCTCTGAGAATTAAAAAAACAATCACTACAAATATTACTGGTTCAAAAGAATCCACTGCCAATTGAAAGCAGGAGCAAAAACAGCTGACATGGTGAGCTGTAGGCTAATGTGGACGTTTCAGGTAACGGGACAGAGGCACATAGAAGAGAAGTGGCACAATCTCCTTAGTCTTGCTTTTGTGGACGTGTTATAAGGGTGTTATGGGCCTTGTCTCTTATAATAGTGAGTTATTCTTATAAATAAATGTTGGTAAATTTATTTATTATTTTTTAAGGACTCCTTTTGTTTCCAAAGTTTATTTCATGGAATGTCACTCCTAGTATACTGTAGTATACTCTGTACAGAATCCTGTACAAAGTGACAATTTTAGCATATGATTCTGCGTGGGGCTATTAATCTCACTAGAAGTTTCAAATATATTACCCAATAATATTTGCTGGCATTTTCCAGTGTTTGAATGTTCACTATAGGCTACATATCTTTGTAAATACTTTAACAGAAGAAATACAGAGAGAGAAGTTAGTGTTATTGTGAAATATGCCTATATGAAATAAAAAAATAACTGAATTATTAAAAAAATATTGATTTCAACAGCAAAACTAAAATCAGGGTAAGCAGACAATATTTCCTGTTTCAAAATTGGGAAAGAAGTATGTCAAGGCTGTATATTGTCACCCTGGTTTTTCAGCTTATATGCAGAGTACATCATGTGAAATGAGGCTGGATAAAGCTCAACATGGAATCACGATTGCCAGAAGAAATAGCAATAACCTCAGATAGGCAGATGACACCCACCCTAATGGCAGAAAGCAAAGAGTAACTGAAGAGTCTCTTGATGAAAGTGACAGAGGAGAGGGAAAAAACTGGCTTAAAGCTCAACATTCAAAAAATGATCATGGCAGCTGGTCTCATCACTTCATGGCAAATAGATTGGGAAACAATGGAAACAGTGAGAAACTATTTTTTTGGGCTCCAAAATCACTGCGGATGGTGACTGCAGCCATGAAATTAAAAGATTCTTGCTCCTTGAAATATAAGCTCTGATATACTTAGAAATGTATTAAAAAGCAGAGACATCAGTTTGCTGACAAAGATGCATATAGTCAAAGGTATGATTTTTCTAGTAGTCATATATGGATGTGAGAGTTGTACCATAAAGAAGGATGAGTGTGGAAGAATTGACACTTTGGAACTGTGGTGCTGGAGAAGACTCTTTAGAGTTCCTTGGACAGCAAGGAGATCAAATCAGTCAATCCTAAAGGAAATCAACCCAGAATATTCATTGGCAGGACTGATGCTGAAGCTCCAGTACTTTGGCCATCTGATGAGAAGAGCTGACTCATTGGAAAGGACCCTGATGCTGGGAAAGATTGAAGGCAGGAGGAGAAGGGGATGACAGAGGATGATATAGTTGGATGGTGTCACTGATTCAGTGGCCATTAGTTTGAGCAAACTCTGGGAGATGATGAAGGACAGAATCCTGGCATGCTGCAGTCCATGGAGTTGCAAAGAGTCAGACATGCCTGAGCGACTGAACAACAGCAAGACATTATTTTATCATTTTAAAAATATGTGTTTAAATGTGAAACGTACCCTAAAGCTGTGAATTGAAGATGCTTTTGGGCACACTCTTAATAATTTGACCAAAGTCAATGCAAAACAAAAGACGTTTTTAAAGAAAATGTTATGTATTTGTATTCTGCTGCACTGAGTCTTGCTTGCTGTGTATGCGCTTTCTCTAGTTTCAGTGAGCAGGGGCTGCTCTTCATTGTAGTGTGTGGGCTCCTTGTTGCAGTAGCTTCTCTTGTTGTGTAGCATGGGCTCTTGGGCATGCAGTCTTCAGTAGCTGTAGTTTGTGGGCTTCATTGGTTGTGGTGCTTCGGCTTAGTTGCTCTGTAGCATGTGGGATCGTTCCAGACCAGGGATGAAACTGATGTCCCCTGCGTTGGCAGGAGGACTCTTAACAAATGGAGCACCAGGGAAGTCCAAAATACATTTTTCTCTTTTTAAAAATTTTATTTGTTAATATATTTTTGGCTGCATTGGGTCTTTGTTGCTGTGCGGGCTTTTCTCTAGTTATGGCAAGTGGCGCCTACTCTCTGGTTGCAGTATGCAGGCTTCTCATTGCAGTGGCTTCTCTTGTTATGGAGCATGGGCTGTAAAGCATGTGGGCTCAATAGATGTGGCTCCTGGGCTCCAGAACACAGCCTCAGTAGTTGTAGTATGTGGTCTTAAGTTGCTCCGAGGCATGTGGGATCTTCCCGACTCAGGGATTGTATCTGTGTCTCCTGCATTGACAGGTGGATTCTTTACCACTGAGCCACGAGGGAAACCCCAAAAGATGTTTTTCTACACGTGGAGTATTCATTATGAAACAAGGATCAAGAATATTGGATAGGGCAATTAATGCTTTGTGTGTTTTAAAATTTTATTTCAAGAATTATAATTTAAATATTGTAGAATTATCTCTCAAAAAAATTGACATTTATTTTGTGTTAGTATTCCCTTCTTTTAGTGTTCTCTGATGAAATTCTGTATCAGGTAGAAATAACTTTTATATGTTCTCAAAATATATAAGCTTGCCAAAATGTTGATTCATAATAAGCAATCATGTGTTTATTTTTCTCTTTTTTATATTGTTTATTTAAATTTTTGGCTGTGCTGGATCTTTGTTGCTACACAGGCTTTTTTCTAGTTGTAGCAAATGGAGGCTACTCTCTACTTGCAGTACACAGGCTTCTCATTGCTGTGGCTTCTCTTGTTGAGGAGCACAGGCTTGGGCTTTAGTATTTGTGGTACGTGGGCTCAGTAGTTGCAGCTCCCGGCTCTATAGCACAGATTCAGTTCTTACGATGCACGGGCTTAGCTACTCTGTGACATGTGGAAGCTTCCCGGACCAGGGATCAAAACTGTATCTCTTGCATTGGTAGGTGGATTCTTTACCACAGAGTATTGGGAAACAGTTACAGACTCTTCTTTTGGGCTCCAAAATCACTGCAGATGGTGACTGCAGCCATGAAATTAAAAGATGCTTACTCCTTGGAAGAAAAGCTATGACCAACCTAGACAGCATATTAAAAAGCAGAGACATTACTTTGCCAACAAAGGTCAAAGCTATTTTTTTTCCAGTGGTCATGTATGAATGTGAGAGCTGGATGATAAAGAAAACTGAACACCAAAGAATTGATGCTTTTGAACTGTGTTGTTGGAGAAGACTCTTGAGAGTCCATTGGACAGCAAGGAGATCCAATCAGTCCATCCTAAAGGAAATCAGTCTTGAATATTCATTGGAAGACTGATGCTAAAGCTGAAACTCCAATACTTTGGCCACCTGATGTGAAGAGCTGACTCATTTGAAAAGACCCTGATGCTTGGAAAGATTGAAGACAGGAGGAGAAGGGGACAACAGAGGATGAGATGGTTGCATGGCATCACCGACTGAATGGACATGAGTTTGAGTAAGCTCCAGGAGTTGGTGATGGACAGAGAGGCCTGGCATGCTGCAGTCCATGGGGTTGCAAAGAGTCGAACACGACTGAGTGACTGAACTGAACTGAACTGAACCAAGGACTCCCTCTTTATATTAAATAAAAAAACTCTGGAACTTTCAATATAATCAATATCACAGAAAAGCAATGCATTCTTTGTTACATCATTCATTATTATTTAAAGTATGTAAAGTATTTTGAAGTATACAGAGTAATTTATAATTTTGAGTATTCTGAGAGTTCCATTTCTCATTCCTGAGTCCTGGTATTAATATGTTGGGGGTTGAAAATGTGTTTGAAAGCTTGTTTCAGATCCACTCTGAAAAATTGAGGTAATCTCTGAAGATCGTGTGTTTTGTGTTAGGTGCTATTGTAGACTCTCCTATAATATTTAAATTGCACAAGAGTGTTATGAGAAAATAGTATTATCTTTTCAGCTCTACAAAAGGAGAAACTGGGGCTAACAGATTTGCTTAAAGTCTTTCTACGGCTAGTTAAGAATTTGAACCTAGATCTTTTCTGATGCTGTGGTTTCAAGTTTGTATTCTTCCCACTGATCAGATGTCTCTCTATATGAAACAAATTATTCGCTTAAAATGTAGGAATAAATATGTTCATTAAGTTATTACATGAAAAAAGATTTTTGATGCCAAGAGCTGACTCATTGGAAAAGATCCTGATGCTGGGAAAGATTGAGGGCAGGAGGAGAAGGGGACAACAGAGAATGAGATGGTTGGATGGCATCACATCGATGACTCGATGGACATGGGTTTGGGTAGACTCTGGGAGTTGGTGATCAACAGGGAGGCTTGGTGTGCTGCGGTTCATGGGGTCGCAAAGAGTCAGACATGCCCGAGTGACTGAGCTGAACTGAAATGCAAAAAAGAGTGGATTTGTATTTTTTGCTTTTTAAAATGATTTTAAGATACTTTACATGTACATAGACATAAGCATGAATATTTGCTGAATGATGTATTAGGAGTGACAATTGTTTGTTAAAGTATCATTTTAGTTTTTAGTTTCGTGTATTGTTTTAAAGATCATAGTTGTATCTAATCTTCTTTTTAAACCTACCTGTAGTCTTACTCTAGAATTGTGCTGTCCAAATCAGCCACTAGACCCATTTAGCTTTTAAAATTTATGTTATTTGGAGTAGGACCTAGATGGTCCTAGTGGTAAAGAACCTACCTGCCAGTGCAGGAGATGCTGGAGATGCAGGTTCTATCCCTGGTGAGGAAGAAGATCCCCTGGAGGAGGAAATGGCAACCCACTCCAGTATTCTTGCTGGAGAATCCCATGGACAGAGGAGCCTGGTAGGCTGCAGTACATGGGGTCCCAAAGAATTGGACATGACTGAGTGACTGAGTACAAAGTAGAATAAAAGCTACAGTTGGGTTCCTTAGTTGTACAAGCAATATTTTAAGTGATCATTTATCACATACAGTATTGTAGCTGTTGTATTGTGTACATATAAACCACTTTCATTATTACATATAATTCAGTTGTTATAACAGGGTCTGGACTATGAAAAATTAATTTGTAGAGGTCAGGGATTCAGTTCTTTGCTATTTCATGTAGATTATGTTTATTTGGGGATAGATCATATCTTGCCTTCTGTCCCCATTCCCAGTTTTTCTCCAGCCCGAAAGAAGTAATGTTACAAACATTTTCTTTACAACAGAAGTTTAGATGTGCTTGTTTTAAGACTTTATGATAATTTTGAAATTATTAGAAAAATGTTTTAGTTTCACTAAACCAAGATTAATAAATCACTCATCTAAGCACTTTTTCTTCTTAAATATTATATTGAGTTTTTAATGAGAAATCTATTAACTACTATTGTGGCAGCATATTTTAGTTACAGTTTAACTTGGTAATTGTGCTCTGCTTTACATTTTAAAATAAATGCCCTTTGTAATAATCATGACATTTAATGAATCTAAGTGGCTGTCAGTGGTCACTGTAAAGGAAAGGTTCCTCTTCCAAGTTTTGCAAAAGCATTTTCATTCTGTATATTAGCTATCTGTCATAATTATGACTGTCTTACATTAAAGTAAAACTTTTTCTGATATTGGGCTTTAACTGCTAAAATGATGCTTTTCTAGTGATTACTTTTGAAATTAAACCCACATATTAAGCCATAAAGTGACTTGAGTGCATTGTCAATAAAATGCTGTAATAATGAAGTGCTTTAATTATAGTCACTAGTGTGAGCATAGAACTCAGTAAAATTTTTACTTAAATTCTTACGGTGTTCTGTTTTTTACCTCTAAAATTGTTTGAATCTAAGTAAAAAAGGGAGAGCTTCACCTTTTAAAGTCATTTGAGCAAATTCCATGAGAGAACATGGCTGTTCTCCCAGTTACTGAATTTTCACTGAATTTTTCAGCAAGCTAATTGCTTCTGCTAATAAATAATCTAAAATCGATGCTGACAGCAGTTAATTGGCACAGAGATTTTATTTTGTAAAGCTCTTGGCTAACGACCTTCTTTAAATTAATAGCATTAAGTGCTATGAGGAAATAAATCTGAGGAATTGCCTGTCATTTGCTTGTCATGTCTAATAACTTCCAATAATGATGGCTGATAGATTTTTGCACATTCCATTATTGAAGTTGGTGCATGTAATTATTCTCCTCATTATACGTAAACAATTAACAATATTTGGTATTTCCTTGTAGTAAAGCTGTTAAATACAAGTAGTATATTAGAGGTTAGAAGCCATTTTAAATTCTGAATTTTATTGTTTGAATGTAGGAAGTCTTTCGCGCTATCTGGATGTATTATGTGCTATTTATTTTAAGCCTTGTACTTGAATACTTTTTGAATAGGATTTATAAAAATATGTAGTGTATGAGTGTTTTAAAATGTGACAATTTGTGAAAATTTTTGTTTGCAGCTTGAAGAAGTTATGGAAAAAGAAACTTATAAAACAGCTAAATTAATTCTTGAAAGGTTTGATCCAGATTCAAAGAAAGCAAAGGTAAGGTTGTAATATCACTGTTTTATTATACATTTCCCATTGTAGTAGGACACTGTAATAACATTACTGTATTTGATAGGAGTTTGAGCCACCATCTGCAGGAGCAACTGTAACTCCAAGACCTGGACAAGGTAAATAAACTTTGTAGAAACTGCTGCTGCTGTTGGAAAGATCCCTATTTACCCAAGTGAGTTCAAAAGTGTGATAGAGGTGTGAAAAAATATAAAGTGCTTTTATATTAATTTGTATTTGGTTATTTGGGATATGACTTAAAGTAGATGGCAGTGAGTTTATTTCATTTTCATTAAAGATGTTATCTGTTGAGATTAAATATATAATTGGTTACAGTCTTTTGAAATTTAAGTGATTTCACCAATATTTTGTAATTTCCCCCCTTTAAATAAGAGCCTCCTGGAATATCTGCTATTATGAAAATTCCTACATCTTTCTGATTTATTTTTGAGGAAATTAAATGAAGATTTTTGTCAAATTTGAGTTTCTTCTAAAAAAACACTTTTAGTTAGGAAGAGGAAAATAATTTAGAAATGAGAAGAATATTGAATTACTGCTATATAATAGCATTAACTCTTGCTTTTTGAGGTTATATTGCCAGATTAGTAGTGAAACCATTACTATTATATCATTAAATATATGTAATTTAAAAAATGTTATTAAGTGAGTATATAAAGAATTCCCATGACTAGTGTGTGAAAAGATATTTTTGAGTTTGCACTGGCTTCCCTTTTTGTTCTCATCTCTAAAATATAATAATACATAAGCATACCTCAGAGATATTGCAGGTTTGGTTCCAGACCACCCCCAAGAGTAAATATCATAATAAAGTGAATCACATGAATTTTTTGGTTTCCTGGTATATATTAAAGTTATGTTTACACCATACTATAGTCTGTTAAGTGTGCAATAGCAATATGTCAAGAAAAAAATATATATCCCTTAATTAAAAAATACTTTGTTGCTAAAAAATGCTAATCATCATCTGATAATTCAGAGTTGCCATAAACCTTCAATTTGTATAGTTTATTTTGTAAAAAAAAAAAAAAAAAAAAAAGAACTCCATATACGTAAAGCACAATAAAGTGAAGCACCATAAAATGAGATATGCCTGTAGTTTGTAAGGCTTTTGTTGCAATACAGAATATACTGTATTTAATTTTTACTCTTATAAATCATCAGAATTGGAGCCTGGTTTATAAAGTTAGGGTGATATTTAGAACTTTGAAAAGTCAGTACTTTTATTAATTTCCACAGTGACCAGGAGTATTAATAAGCCATAATAGTTTTAGGTATTCTAACTGGTGTAGGTATGTGGAAAGAATCTCATCTCTGCCATCTTTCATAAGTAGAATTCTGGTTAATAGAAATATTAGCCTGTTCTGATGAATATAGAAGTTTATCAAAAGTTATGTTAAAGTTTAAAGATGATTAAAATAAATTAATTTTAGGGAATTCCCTGGTGTTCCAGTGGTTAGGACTCTGTACTTCCACTGCAGAGGGAATGGGTTCAATCCCTGGCTGGGGAATTAAGATCCAGCAAGCTTCATGGCATGGCCGGAGAAAAGAAAATTATTTGCAGTGTAACACCTATGTTTATAATCAGTTTAAATTTTTTTACAATTTATACTTCTTACTAGTAATTATAAAAAATATTGTGGCTTGCAGGCCAGGTTTCTATACTTTTTTATATAACTGTTACTAACTTTACAAAGATACTTTTGAAATAACCTTTGTGAATATATTTTTAAAATGTGATATTTTGCAGAAAGCTGATGCTGTTACTTTAAATCTATTTTCTCTCATTATAAAAGAATAGATGTATGACTTTCTTAAGCACTTATTAATAATTAGGCAGTGTTAATTCATTTAAGAATCTGAACTTATCTTTCCTTAGAAACTTTTGAAACTCAAATTTTTTTTTCTTCTGATGTCATATTGTGGCTATAGAAAAACCATCTGTGGTCTCTCTGATTTGGATTCCTGAAGCACTACTTTTGGGCATTCTTTTAGGGAAAATTAACATTTAGCTATAATACAAATGAATTGTTCACTTAAAAAATTGTATTAAATAACTCATGTGTAGATGCCAGGGGGAAAAAAGAGATGAATATAGTATGGCTTTTGACCTTAAGAAGCTTATAATCTATTTTGTAAAGTATTTTTTCTGGGATACACTATTCTAGTATTCATAACTTTTCCAGGTCTGTAGATATTAATTACTATTTGGAATTTTTCCCCCTATTTAAAAAAAATTATAAACTATATCTCAACTTTATTCCCCTTACTGAGAATTATAGTTTTCATGTTAATTTGATCTTGTTACTATTAGTTTGATAGGTGACTTAGTCATACATTTTATTAAGTTTTGTTTCTGTGAGTTTAAATTTGTCTTTATTTCTTTGCTTTAAACCATTGTTAATCCCTTCCTCTCTTTCTTTTTTCCTCCCTCCCTCCCTTGCACCCTGTTACTGTTTTCTCTTACCTCCTCCTTTTTTTCGCTTTTGTTTCTTTCACCTATTTCTGAGCTTATATAATAGGAAAGGGGAAAAACTACTAGTGTTTGTATGTACATTTTGTGGCCCTTGAACAGATCTGCTCTCCAAACTGAATCTAATTGGGATGTCTTTTTTTACTACCTTTCTTTAATGTTTACTAAACCAGAACTTAGATTCATGTGTAATAGATAGCTTTCTCTCATTTTTTATTATTTAGGTGTAAATGATATATATTATGGGCTTCCCAGGAGGCGCTAGGGGTAAAGAACCTGCATGCCAGTGCAGGAGATGTAAGAGATGTGGGTTCAATCCTTGGGTTGGGAGAATCCCCTGGAGGAGAGCGTGGCAACTCATTGCAGTATTCTTGCCTGGAGAATCCCATGGATAGAAAAGCCCGGTGGGCTATAGTCCATAGGGTTGAAAAGAGTTGAACATGACTGAAGTGACTTAACACGATGTATCTTATAGTAAGATTTACTATGAAACTTGTGAATAGTATTTTTTGATTTGTTGAGGTTTAGCTCTAAAAGGAATATAGTATTTACTGACATAATACTAACCTGACTGCCAGCCTCCTACCCACCCACCTTTTTATCTCTTGTATTTATTTTTTAAAAAATTATTGAAGTATAGTTGACATACAGTATTGGTTTCAGGTGTACAACATAGTGATTCAACATTTATATGCATTAAAAAATGCTCTCCTTGGAAAGTATAGCAACCATCTGTCACCATACAAAGTTATTATACTATTATTGACTATATTCTTCATGCTGTATGTTATATTATATCCTTAAAACTTATTTATTATGTGATTGGATGTTTGTACCTTTTAATCTCTTTCACCTATTTTGACCATTGGACAACTCCCCATTTCTCTGGCAGCTACCAGTTTGTTCTCTGTATCTGAGTCTGTTTCTGTTTTGTTTGTTCGTTTTGGTTTACAGGTATGACGTATAAGTGAAATCATCTGGTTTTTGCCTTTCTTTGCCTGACTTACTTTACTTACCAGAATAACCCATAGGTCCATTCATGTTGTTGCACATGGCAAGATTTCATTCTGTTCTATGGCTGAGTAGTAGTCCATTGTATACATAAATGTATACCATATTTTCTTTATCTATGGGTGGACACTTAGTTTGCTTCCATATCTTGCTATTTGACATAATATTCCAGTGAACATAGGTGTGCATATATCTTTTCAAATTAGTATTTTTGTTTTCTTTAAATAGAAACCCAGGTGTGAAATTGCAGGATCTTCTGGTAGTTCTTTTTATTGTTTGAGCAACCTTCATATTGTTTTCTATAGTGGCTGCACCAGTTTTTCCCACCAACATGTGAGGGTTCCTTTTTCTCTTTGCCAACACTTTTTATTTGTTGTCTTTTTGGTAATAGCCATTTTGACACGTGTGAGGTGATACCTTAGCATGATTTTGATTTGCATTTCCCTGATAATTAGTGACATTAAGCAACTTTTCATGTTTCTGTTAGTCATCTGTGTGTCATCTTTGGAAAAATGTCTCTTCTGTTCCTCTGCCGATTTTTTAATTGGATTGCTTGTTTTTTTGATATTGTTGTGTATATTATTTGTATATTTTGTATATTAGCCCTTTGTTGGATATATCACTTGCAAATATTGTTTCCCAATGAAAAGGTTGCCTTTTTGTTTTGTTGTTGTTTTTCTTTGCTATGCAAAAGTTATTAGTTTGATTAGTCCTGTTTGTTTATTCTTGCTTTTGTTTCCCTTGCCTGAGGAGATAGATACAAAAAGATATACTGTTGTCAGAATTTATTGCCTATGTTTTCTTATAGGGATTTTATATTTTTAGTCTTTAATCCATTTTGAGTTTATTTTTGTATATGGTATAAGAATGTGGTCTAGTTTGATTCTTTTGCATTTAATTGTCCAATTTTCCCAACACTATTTATTGAAGAGACTTTCACCACTTGATATTTCTGCCTCCTTTGTCATAGATTAATTGACTGTAATCATGGCTTATTCCTGAGCTGTGTTCCATTCCATTGATCTATGTGACTGCTTTTGTGAGCACTGCACTATTTTGATTAGTATGTGTGCATGCATGCTCAGTCACTTTGTTGTGTCTGGCTCTTTGTGACTCCATGGACTTCAACCTGTCAGTCTCCTCTGTCCATAGGATTTCCCAGGCAAGAATACTAGAGTGGGTTGCCATTTCCTCCTCCAAGAGATCTTCCCAACCCAAAGTCTGAACCCGTGTCTCCTGCATTGGCATGCGTGCTAAGTTGCTTCAGGTGTGTCTGACTGTTTGCTACCTCATGGACTGTAGCCCACCAGGCTCCTCTGTCCATGGGATTCTGCAGGTAGGAATACTGATGTGGGTTGCCATGCCCTCCTCCAGGGGGTCTTCCTGACCCAGGGATCAAACCCACATCTCCATGTCTCCTGCTTCGGCAGGTGGGTTCTTCACTACTAGTGCCACCTGGGAAGCCCTTTGATTATTACAGCCCTGGAGTATAATTTGAACTCTAGGAGTATACTAGCTCTGTCTTTGTTCCTCTTTGCCTGTTTGGAGTCTTTTGTGGTTCCATATCAATTTTAGGATTATTTTTTCTAGTTTTGCGTAAAATGCCATTGGTATTTTGATAGAGATTGCATTGAATTTGTAGATGGCTTTTTGTAGTATGGACATTTTGAGTGTTAATTCTTCCAGCCCATGAGCATGGTATATTTTTCCATTTATTTGTTTCATTATCAATTTTTTTCATTAGTATCTTACAGTTTTCAGAATACAGGTCTTTCACCTTCTTATTTAAATTTATTCCTATTTATTTTATTCTTTTTGATGCAGTTATAAATGTGATTTTTTTCCTTTCTGATAGTACATTATTAATGTATAGAAATGAAACAGACTTCCATATATTAAATTTGTATCCTTCAACTTTATTGAACTCATAAGTTGGTTTGAAAGTTTTTTTGTGATGTCTTTAGGGTTTTGTGTATTTAATGTCATATTCTCTGCAAATAGTGACAGTTTTATTTCTTCTCTTCCAATTTGGATTCTTTTTCTTGTCTGATGGCTGTGGCTGGGACTTGCAATACATGTTGAGTAAATGTAGTGAGAGTGGGCATTTTTGTCTCTTTCCTGAACTTAGAGGAAAAGGTTTCAGCTTTTTCTGCTGAGTCTTAGCTGTGGGTTTGTCATCAGTTCAGTTCAGTCACTCAGTCGTGTCCGACTCTTTGCGACCTCATGGGCTGCAGCATGCCAGGCCTCCCTGTCCATCACCAGTTCCTGGAGTTTACTCAAACTCATGTCCATTGAGTCAGTGATGCCATCCAACCATCTCATCCCCTGTCATTCCCTTCTCCTCCTGCCTTCAATCTTTCCCAGCATCAGAGTCTTTTTCAGTGAATCAGTTCTTCACATCAAGTGGCCAAAGTATTGGCATTTCAGCTTCAACATCAGTCCTTCCAATAAATACCAGGACTGATTTCCTTTAGGATTGACTGGTTGGATCTCCTTGCAGTCCAACGGACTCTCAAGAATCTTCTCAACACCACAGTTCAAAAGCATCAATTCTTTAGCACTCAGCTTTCTTTACAGTCCTACTGTCACATCCATACATGACTACTGGAAAAATCAGAGCTTTGACTAGGTGGACCTTTGTTGGCAAAGTAGTTTCTGCTTTTTAGTATGCTGTGTAGGTTGGTCATAACTTTTCTTCCAAGGAACAACAGTCTTTTAATTTCATGGTTGCAGTCACTATCTGCAGTGATTTTGAAGCCCCCCAAAATTAAGTCGTCACTGTTTCCACTATTTCCCCATCTATTTGGCATGAAGTGATGGGACCAGACCATGATGTTAGTTTTCTGAATGTTGAATTTTAAGCTAACTTTTTTCATTCTCCTCTTTCACATTCATCAAGATGCTCTTTAGTTCTTCGCTTTCTGGCATAAGGATGATATCATCTGTATATCTGAGGTTTTTGATATTTCTCCCGGCAGTCTTGATTCCAGCTTGTGCTTCATCCAGCCCAGAATTTCTCATGATGTACTCTGCATGTAAGCTAAATAAGCAGGGTGTCATATACGGACTTTATTATATTGAAGTATATTTCCACCATACCCATTTTGTTGAGAGTTTTTATCATAAATGGATGTTGGATTTTGTCAAATGCTTTTTCTACATATATTGAGATAATCATGGTTTTATCTTTTGTCTTGTTAACATGGTGTATAACATTAATTGATTTTTGGATACTGAACCATACTTGCATCCTTGGGATAAACCCCACTTGATTGTGGTGCATGATCCTTTTAATGTATTGTTCAATTTTGTTTGCTAGTATTTTATTGAAGATGTTTGCATCTTTGTTTATCCAGGAGTATTGGCTTATAATATTTTTATAGTGTTTTTATCTGATTTTGGTATAAGGGTAAAGGGAACACTGTTGGGGAATCAATTTGGGAGTGATCCTTTTTTTGGAATAGTTTGAGAAGGATAGGTATTTACTCTTCTTTAAATGTTTGATAGAATTCTTCTGTGAAGCCATTTGGTCCTGGACTTTTGTTGGGGTTTTTCTTGATTACCAATTCAATTTCACTATTGATAACTATAGTCTGTTCATGTTTGCTATTTCTTTATGATTCAGTCTTGGGGGTGGGGTGTATGTTTCTGGGAGTTCATCCATTTCTCCTGCTTTGTGCATTTTGTGTGGTGGTGGTGGGTTAGTTGCTAAGTTGTGTCTGACTCTTGTAATCTCATAAACTGTAGTTTGCCATGCTCCTCTGTTCATGGGATTTTCCAAGCAAGAATACTGGAGTGGGTTTCCATTTCCTTCTCCAGGGCTTATTCCCAACCTAGGGAATGAACCTGGGTCTTCTACATTCCAGGTGGTCTCCTGCATTGCAGGTGGAATCTTTACCAACTGAGCCACCAGGGAAGCCTTTGTGCATTTTATTGGCTTATAATTATTCATCATAATCTTTTATGATTCTTTCTGTGGTGTTTTGGTTGTGTTGACTGTAACTTCTTTTATTTCTTATTTTATTTATTTGGGTCCTGTCTTTTTTTCTTGATGAGTCTGGCTAAAGTTTTATCAATTTTGTTTATCTTTTCAAAGAATCAGTTTTTAGTTTCACTCATTTTTATTATTTTTTAGTTTCTGTTTCATTTATTTCTGCTCTGATCTTTTTTAGTTTCTTCCTTCTGCTAACTTTGGGGTCTTGTTTATTCTTTTTTTCCCCAGTTTCTTTAGATGTAATGTTAAATGGTTTACTTGAGGTTTTTCTTACTTCTTAAGTAGGCTTGTATCATTGTAAACTTAGCTGTTAGAACTGCTTTTGCTGTGCTCCATAGATTTGATATGTTGTATTTCTGTTTTTGTTTATCTCAAGGTATTTTTTAGTTTCCCCTTTGATTTCTTTGTTGACCAGTTTGTTGTTTAGTAGCATATTGCTTAGCCTCCGTGTGTTTGTATTTTTCTATTTTTTTCTTGTAATTGTTTTCTAGTCTTATACTGTTGTGGTCAGAAAAGATGCTTGATGTAATTTCAGTCTTCTTAATTTATTGGGACTTGTTTTGTGGCCAAGCATGTGATCTATCTTGGAGAATGTTCGATATGCAATTGAATGTATTCTGCTGCTTTTGGATGGAATGTTTAGTGTATTTATATATAAAGTCTTTCTGGTATAATGTGTCATGTAAGGCCAGTGTTTTAAATTGATTTTTCTCTGGCTAATCTATCTGTTGATATAAATGGGACATTAAAGTTCCCTACTATTACTGTGTTATTGTCTCTCCCTTTATGTCTGTTTTCTATTTGCTTTATATTTTTAGATGCTTTTACGTTGGTCACATAGATATTTACAAGTGATATGACTTGTTAGATTCATCCATTTATCCTTGTGTAATGTCCTTTGTTTCTTGTTACAATTTTTGGTTTAAAGTCTGTTTTTTTCTCATGTAAGTAATTGTTGCCCCAGCTTTCTTTTTGTTTCCATTTGTATGGAATATATATTTCTATTCCTCTGCTTGCTGTCTGTAAGTATCTTTAAATCTGAAGTGTCTGGTAGACAGTTTATGTATTGGTCTTGATATTGTAATCCCTTCAGCCATCCATTGTCTTTTGATTACAGTATTTTTGTCCTTTTATATATAATTATTGTCATTTTGTTATTTGTTTCTGGTGTTTCTGTAGTTCTTCTCTGTTTCTTTCTTCTTCTCTTGAGATTTTATGGTTGTCTTTAGCATTATGTTCGGATTCTTTTTTTGTTCTCTGTGTGTATTTTGTACTTTTATTTGTTTCTGTATATGTATTATATATTGCTATCTGTTTTAAGTGATGATCTTGTTTAAAGTTCAAATGCTTTCTCAAAGCCCTTTATTTGCTTTCTCAAAGCCCTTTATTTTTTACCCGCCTACATCATATTTTATGTTTTTGATGTCATATTTCACATTTTTAATTTTGTGTATCCCTTAACTACTTATTGTAGATAAGATGACTTTACTACTTTTGCCTTTCATCCTTTCTACTAGCTTTATAAGTGACTGATCCACTTCCTCCACTATATATTTACTATTACAAGTGAGACTTTTACTTCACAATTTTCTTATTTCTAGTTTTTTTCTTTTAAATTTTCCTCCTAGAGAAGTGGCTTTAACTTTTCTTGTCAGTTCAGTCACTCAGTCATGTCTGACTCTTTGCAACTCCATGGACTACAGCATGCCAGGCTTCCCTGTCCACCACAAACTCCCAGAGCTTGCTCAAACTCATATCCATTGTGTCGGTGATGCCATCCGACTATCTCAGCCTCTCTCATCTCCTCCTGCTTTTGATCTTTCCCAGCTCAGGGTCTTTCATATGAGTCAGCTCTTTGCATCAGGTGGCCAAAGGATTGAGTTTCAACTTCAGCATCAGTCCTTCCAGTGAATATTTAAGACTGATTTCCATTAGCATTGACTGGTTGGATCTCCTTGCAGTCCAGTGGACTCTCAAGAATCTTATCCAACACCACAGTTCAAAAGCATCAATTCTCTGGCACTCAGCTTTCTTTACTGTCCAATTCTCACATCCATACATGACCACTGGAATAACCATAGCTTTGACGGGATGGACCTTTGTTGGAAAAGTAATGTCTCTTCTTTTTAATATGCTGTCTAGGTTGGTCATAGCTTTTCTTCCAAGGGGCAAGAGTCTTTTAATTGCATGGCTACCTACAGTCACCATCTGCAGTGATTTTGGAGCCCAAGAAAATAAAGTTTTTCATTGTTTCTATTGTTTCCCCATTTGCTTGCCATGAAGTGATGAGACCAGATGCCATGATCTTAGTTTTCTAAATGTTGAGTTTTAAGCCAAGTTTTCACTCTCCTCTTTCACGTTCATCAAGAGGCTCTTTAGTTTTTTGCTTTCTAGGTTATTGCTATTTCTCTTGACAATTTTGATTCCAGCTTGTGCTTCATCCAGCCCGGCATTTTGCATGATGTACTCTGCATCTAAGTTAAATAAGCAGGGTGAAAATACACAGCCTTGACGTACTCCTTCCCTGATTTGGAACCCGTCTGTTGTTCCATGTCTGGTTCTAACTGGTGCTTCTTGATCTGCATACAGGTTGCTCAGGAGACAGGTAAGGTGGTCTGGTATTCCCATCTCTTTAAAAATTTTCCCCAGTTTGTTGTGATCCACACAGTCAAAGGCTTTGGCATAGTCAATAAAGCAGAAGTAGATGTTTTTCTGGAATCCTCTTGCTTTTTCAGTGATCCAGCAGATGTTGGCAATTTGATCTCTGGTTCCTCTGCCTTTTCTGGATCCAGCTTGAACATCTAGAAGTTCATGGTTCATGTACTGTTGAATCCTGGCCTGGAGAATTCTGAGCATTACTTGGCTAGCATGCAAGAGCAGTGCAATTGTGCAGTAATTTGAGCATTCTTTGGCATTGCCTTTCTTTGGAATTAAAACTAGCCAAATTCCTTTCACTTCTTTGGGAATGAAAACTGACCTTTTCCAGTCCTGTGGCCACTGATGAGTTTTCCAAATTTGCTGGCATATTGAGTGCAACACTTTCACAGCATCATCTTTTACGATTTGAAATAGCTCAACTAGAATTCCATCATCTCCACTAGCTTTGTTGATAGTGATGATACCTAAGGCCCTTGACTTTGCATTCCAGGATATTTGGCTCTAGGTGGATGATCACACCATTCTGATTACCTGGATCATGAGGATTTTTGTTTTGTATAGTTCTTCTGTGTAATCTGTCACCTCTTCTTAATATCTTCTTCTGTTAGGTCCATACCATTGTGTCCTTTATTGTGCCCATGTTTGCATGAAATGTTCCCTTGGTAACTCTAATATTTTTGAAGAGATCTCTAATCATTCCCATTCTGTTGTTTTCCTCTGTTTCTTTGCATTGATCATGGAGAAGGGCTTTCTTACCTTGCCTTGCTATTCTTTGGAACCCTGCCTTCAAATGTATATATCTTTCCTTTTTTCTTTTAGCTTCTCTTCTTTTCTCAGCTACTTTAAGGCCTCCTCATTCAACCATTCTGCCTTTTTGAGTTTCTTTTTCTTGGGGATGGTCTTGATCTCTGCCTCCTATATAGTGTCATGAACCTCTGGCATAGTTCTTCAGGGACTCTGTCTGTCAGATCTTATCCCTTGAATCTATTTCTTACTTCCAGTGTATAGTCGTAAAGGATTTGATTTAGGTAATACTTGAATAGTCTAGTGGTTTCCCCACTTTATTCAATTTCAGTCTGACTTTTCCAATACCTTCTTGATCTGATCCACAATCAGCTCCTGGTCTCATTTTTGCTGATCAAATAGAGCTTCACCATCTTTGGTTGCAAAGAATATAATCAGTCTGATTTTGGTATTGACCATCTGGTGATGTTCATGTATAGAGTCTTCTCTTGTGTTGTTGGAAGAGGGTGTTTGCTAAGACCAGTGCATTCTCTTGGCAAAACTCTGTTAGCCTTTGCCCTGCTTCATTTTGTACTGCAAAGCCAAATTTGCCCATTACTCCAGGTGTCTCTTGTCTTCCTACTTTTGCATTCCAGTCCCCTATAATGAAAAGACATCTTTTTTGGGTGTTTGTTCTAGAAAGTCTTGTAGGTCTTCATAGAACTGGTCAGCTTCAGCTTCTTCAGCATTACTGGTTGGAGCATAGACTTGGATTACTGTAATATTGAATGGTTTGCCTTGGAAATGAACAGAGATCATTTAGTCATTTTTGAAATTGCACCCAAGTACTGCATGTCGGATTCTTGTTGACTATGAGGTCTACTTCATTTCTTCTAAGAGATTCTTGCCCACAGTAGTAGATATAATGGTCATCTGAGTTAAATTCTCCCATTCCAGTCCATTGTAGTTCTCTGATTCCTCAAATTTTGATGTTCACTCTTACTATCTTCTGTTGACCACTTCCAATTTACCTTAATTCATGGACCTAACGTTCCAGGTTCCTATGCAATATTGTTCTTTACAGCATTGGACTTTTTCCCATCACCAGGGACATCCACAACTGGGTGTTGTTTTCTCTTTGGCTCTGTCTCTTCATTCTTTTTGGTGTTATTCTCCACTCTTCTCCAGTAGCATATTGGGCACTTACTGATCTGGGAAGTTCATCTTTCCATGTCCTATCCTTTTCTGTTTTTATATTGCTCATGGTGTTCTCAAGGCAAGAAAACTGAAGTGGTTTGCCATTGCCTTCTTCAGTGGACCAACAAAAAGTTGGAGGAGTTCACTACCATTAAACCAACCTTACAAGAAAAGTTCATACTGTTTATGGGATTCTTGATACTGTAGTAGTCTTGCCTTGAGAACCCCATGAACAGTATGAACTTTTCTTGTAAGCTTGGTTTAATGATAGTGATCTCCAGCTTTTTGTTGTCTGTAAAACTCTACTTCTCCTTCAATTCTGAATGATAACCTTGCTGATTGAAGTTTCTTTTTTTCCCTCCATTACTTTGAATATATTTTGCCTCTCTTTTCTGACCTGCCAAGTTTCTGCTGAAGAGTTAGCTGATAGTCTTATGGGTAACTAGTTTTTCTCCTGTTGCTTTTAAGATTTTCTCTTTATCTTTTGACATTTTAAATATAATGTGTCTTGGTTTGGACATCATTGGGTTTATCTTCTTTGGGACTGTCTGTTCTTCCAGGACCTGGATGTTTGTTTCCTTCCTCACACTGGGGAGTTTTAGGCTGTTATTTCTTCAAATAACTTCTCTACCCTTTTGTCTGTCTCTCTTCCTTCTGGAATTCCTGTAATGTGAATGTTAGTGCACTTACTTGATATTGTCCCCTAGATCCCTTACCAGTGGTCCCCAGTGTTTTTGGCCCCTGGGATTGGTGCAGAAGATCATTTTTTCATGGACTGGGGAGGAGAGGTGGTTTCAGGATGATTCAAGCACATTACATTTATTGTACACTTTCTTTCTTTTATTATTGCATCAACTCCACCTCACATCAGACATTAGATCCCAAAGGTTTGAGACCCCTGCCTTAAACTATTCTCATTTTTCTGAGTTCTTTATCTTTTTTTCTGTTCAGCATAGGTGGTTTCCACTTCTGTGTCTTTCAGATAACCAGTCTATTCTTCTGTATCATGTTATCTCCCATTGATTCCCTCTAGTATGTTTTCCATTTGGGTAATTGTACTTCAGCTCTGATTTTTAAGCATATTTTCTGTCTCTGAAGCTCTCATTGTGGGCATCCATTCTTATTCTCAGTTTGGTGAGCATCTTTATAATTATTACCTTCAATTCTTTATCAGATGGTTTATTTCCATTTCATTTACTCATTTTTTTGAGAGTATCTTGTTCTTTCATTTGGGTCATTCTCATTTGGCCTAATTCTTTGTATTTGTTTCTTTGTGTTAGGTGGGCCCATTACATTTCTTGATCTTGGAGAAGTGGTCTTATGTAGGAGGTGTCCAGGTACATGCTTTCTTCTGTCCATCAGAAGATGCTTCAGGGATATACCCTTTGTGGACTATGTGCACCTTTCTGTTGTTGCAAGACCAACTGATATGGGTTTGCTGGTATGTGGAGCTGGTCCCTGGGCCCAGATAGCTGAGATGACCTGCTTTATGTTATTACTAGGGGTACATTGGTGGACAGTGCAGGCTCTTCACATCTGGCTCTGAGGCCTGCTGCCATGCAATTTCTGTTAGCACACTGGTAGGTGAGGCAGGCCCCTGATGTTAATAAGCTCAAGAGAGGTTTCCAAAATGGCACCTGTCACTTCTAGTGTCATCAAGGTAATATGAGATCACAAAAGTGGCTGCTGACAACATCTCATTACTCAGGGGGAGTCCCAGCAGAATGTTTCTGAAGATCAGCAGGTAGGTCTGATCCTGGCATCTTTCACACTGCTGTCTTGTGCTTAATTTAGGGTTATGTGTGTTTTTTCCTACACCTTTAAAGAGCTATGTCTCAGTTTCCTACTCCCTTCTGGCTCTCCCAAATGTGAGCCCTGTTGGTTTTCAAAGTCAGACATTTTGGGGGCTTATCATGGTACAGGACTCATGGGCTGGGGAGCCCAGTGTGCGGATTGGACTTCTCAGTCCTTGGGGAGGACCTCTATAGTTGTGATTTTCTTCCCCATTGTGGGTTGCCACACTGGGGTGGTGGGGAGGGTCCTGAATAGACTGTGTCTCTGCCCCTCCTACCTGCTTTTTTGTGGCTTCTTTATATCTTAGTTATGGGAAATCTTCTCTTCTTGTCTTTTGGTCATTCTCAGAGATGGTTACTCTCTAAGTAGTTGTAATTTTGGTGTGCCTGTGGGAGGAGGTGAGCACATGCTCATCCTACTTTGTACTCTTGATATAGGCCCTCTTCCCCCTTTTTAGTAGATTGAATCTTTTTGAACATTTTTAGATTTACATAAAATTTACAAAGCAATAGCTTTGTAAAGAGTTCCCATATACCTTTGCACTGCCTTCTCCTTATTATTAATGTCTTACATTAATGTAATACATTTGTTAAAATTGATGGACCAGTAACAAAATTGATGAACCAATAATTCACTATTATTAACCTAAAGTCCATGGTTTATAATAATTTCCTTAGTTTTTCCCTAATGTTCTTTCTCTGTTCCAGGATCTCACTCAGGATATCACATTATATTTAGTTGTTATGTTTATTAGGTTTCATTTGGCTGTGCCAGTTTCTCGGACTTTTCTTTGGTTTTGATAATCTTAACTGTTTGACCCTGACCCTTTTTTAAAAAGGAATTTTAATCAGTGAATACTTAATCTTAGAAAATCAGTATTGTCATTTGATATGAAGTTATTGAGTTGGCCAAAAACTTCCATTATATCTTATGGAAATGAACATGTTGGCCAATCCAATATAAATGACAAAAAAATAGGTATATGTGTATATATGTGTGTGTGCTCAGTTGCTCAGCTCTCTGTGAGCTCATTGACTGTAACCCACTAGGCTCCTCTGTTCATGAAAATTTCCAGACAAGAATACTGGAGTGGGTTGCCATTTTCTACTCCAAGGGATTCTCTCAACCTGGGGATTGAACCCATATCTCTTGCATCTCCTGCATTGGCATGCGGATTCTTTACAACTGTGCCACCTGGGGAGCCCGTGTGTATATACACATATATGTATTAAATAGAGTGATACGGTTACTATATGTGCAGCATTTATTTTAGTTCTATAGAAATAATGGACTGAGAAGTGGAAGAATTTTATATCCTTACTGGATTAAAAAGTAATGGAGTTTGGATTTAGTGAAAAACCGAATTTGCCATAGTGTGGATTCCTGAATAGCTTCTCTAGGATAAATTAATATAGATATTTGGGGCTAGTGAAAAATTAAATTTCTTTTAAAGGTTTTAATTGGTATAGGGGAATAAATGTGACCTGTATATGCTAATCTGATTTTTGTTTTGTTTTATTTTGTTTTAAAATAAATGTTTAGTGAGTATGTACTGCCAGGCATTGTTTAAGGCCCTGAGTTCATAGTAGTCAACAAAAGATAGTTAAAAAAAAATCACCTTTTGTGCATTTGGTGGGGGTGGACAATTTTTTAAATCAATTTATTTGTATAGTGTTGGAGGAAAATGATAGAAGGATAATGTATAGGTAGTGTCTCGAGTGAGAACGGGGTTTTAATGTCACACAAGGCTGTCAGGGAGGGCCACAGTGAGGAGGTAACATTGATCAAGGTTATGAAAGAGGGTTTCCCTAGTGGCTCAGATGGTCAAGAATATGCCAGCAATGTGGGAGACCTGGGTTTAATCCTTGGGTCAGAAAGATGCCCTGGAGAAGAAACTGGCAACCTACTCTGGTATTATTGCCTAGAGAATCCCATGGACAGAGAAGCCTGGTGGACTACAGAAGAGCCTGGTGGGCTACAGTCCATGGAGTCGCAGAGTCGGGCATGACTGGGCGACTAACACTTAGTTACTTACTTACCATCTCAGTAAATACCTTGCCAGTTACTCAGGCCAAAATCTTGGAAGTTATCTCTGACTTCTCTGTCTCTGACCCCAACCATACCCAATCCATCAGGAGCTCTTTTGGGTTCCAACTTTAAAATATATGCAGAATCTTAAACTACTCCTATGTTACTAAAAGGTTCAGGTCACATCAGTGCTTTCCTAGGTAACTACAACTCCACTCTTGTTTCCCCTTGCAGCCCCAACACAGTCACCTTTCTTTTAAAATATAATTTAAAATCATGTCAATCCTCAGCTCGAAACAAAAGACAAAAAAACCTTTTTTAAAAACTGAAGTTCTTACAGTGGTCTGCATTCTACAAGATCCCACATGATACGATCCTTTGCTGCCTCTTTTATTGCCTCTCTTACTATTCTCCCAATTGTTCAACCCAGTCCCAGCCGTATTGGCCTCCACACTATTTCTAGAGTAATCCAGGCATGTTTTGTATTCAGTTTTTGCACTTAATGATCCCTCTGTCTGGAATGTAACTTCCCTTAGATATCTGCCATGACTCATCCCCTCACCTCTTTCATGTGTGTTTGTATGTTTGTGTGTTAGCTGCTCATTCATGTCTGACTCTTTGCGACCCCATGGACTGCAGCCCACCAGGCTCTTCTGTCCATGAGATTTTCCAGGCAAGGATACTGGAGTGGGTTGCCATTTCCTTCTCCAGGGGATCTTCCTGACCCAGGGATTGAACCCAGGTCTCCTGCACTGCAGGCAGATTCTTTACCAACTGAGTTGCAAGGGAAGCCCCACTGAGATGGTAGAAATTACAAAAGAAGCACTTTTTGAATGGGGGTTCAGATGAGGTGATGAAGGTGAGGTGAAGGTTCAGATGAGGTGTTCTTCAGATGAAGAACAGGGTTTGATTTTGGATATGTATCTTTGAGATGCCTGTTAGACAGATGTCCAAGTAGGGATTCTAAGGAAGTAGTTGAATACAAGTCTGGCAAACAGGAATTATCTGGATTAGAGGTACAAATTTGGGTGTCATCAGTTTGTGGATTATATTAAAACCATGAAACTAGATGAGGTTATCAAGGATGTTAATGTGGAGAAAGAAGAGAAAGGACCAAGGCCACCCTTGGGCACTCTAACATTAAGATATTTGGAGTAATGAAGAACTGGAAAAAAAAACTGAGAAATGGTCAGTGAGAGAGGAAACCCAAAGTATGTGGTGTCCTGAACACTAATTGAAGGGTTTCTAGGTAATGATCATTTGTGATAAATACTGCTGCCAAATAAGTTGAGGGTCTAGAATTGGCCATTGATTTTAGCAATTTTGAGGAACTTGATGACCTTGAAAAGAATAGTTTTGGTGGAGGAATGGATTCATTAGAGTAGATTTAAGAAAGGGAGTAGAGAAGTTGTAAACAATGAGAAGGGACAATTCTTTTGAGTAGAGACTTGAAAACCATGGGTAGCTGGAGCATTTTGTATGTATGTATGTATGGGTGAACATGATGTGTGAAAGAAATGATAGCATGTTTATGTGCTACTTGGAATGGCCTAGAAGACATAGATGATTGATGATGGAGAGACAGCTGCAGTTGGTGGAGAACCATCCATGAGGAGGCAAGAAGGAATGGGATTTAGTGTACAAGTGTGGAGTTGGCTCTTGATAGGAGTGTGCTCACGTCATCTGTATTAGGAAGGCAGACAGAGAACTTAGGCAGTTATAGGTAGGTGATTGGAATTGTTTTCTGATTGTTTTTATTTTCTTAATGAGAGTGAGGATGAGGAAAATGTTGTTGAGGGACCTGAAGAGAAGGAATAAAATAATTTTCAGAATGTAGGAATACCAGGGGACATTTATGTCCACTTAAAGTTAATAGTTATGTATTTAAAGCATAGTTGTCTGAATGTTTTCCAGTTTAGCTGTATGAGTGCAGGCGTGGAGTAGGCAGAGAGTTGATTTTGAGCAGGGTTGGGATTTAGTGGAATGGATTTTCAAAGGGCAAGGAGATGAAGTTGTATGCAAGGAGGTAATTATAGTGATGTGTTATTGAATCTGAGATGATCATAAAGGAAATGATATAACAGGGAGATGATGGACAGTCAAAAGGTATTGGTAGTATTATTAATAATACAGGGATTTGCAGTCTTCAGTCTGAAAATCTGGGCCAAGATCTGTTTTCTGTGGTGCTTGAGCTTAGAGTTACACATTTTAAAGTGTTCCAAGGGACTTCCCTAGGCATTGAGTGGTTAAGACTCTGTGCTCCCAATGCAGGGTGAATGGGTTTAATCCCTGGTGGAGGAAAGGAACTAAAATCCCCATACTATACACCCCCCCCCCAAAAAAAAAGTGTTCCAAAAAAATCCCAAAAAACACAGAATTAAGAATATGCAACAGAAATACGTATGTGATCTACAAAGTCTTAAATATTTACTATATGATCTTTTACCAAAAAAGTTTGCTGACCTCTTTAATGATTAATGGATTATAGATCCCCTTATTCTGGAAGAGATGGCAACACCAGACCACCTGATCTGCTTCCTGAGAAATCTGTATGCAGGTCAGGAAGCAACAGTTAGAACAAGACATGGAACAACAGATTGGTTCCAAATTGGGAAAGGAAGTACGTCAAGGTTGTATATTGTCACCATGCTTATTTAACTTCTATGCAGAGTACATCATGAGAAGTGCTGGGCTGGAGGAAGCACAAGCTGGAATCAAGATTGCCCAGGAGGAATGTAAATAATCTCAGATATGCAGATGACACCACCCTTATGGCAGAAAGCGAAGAAGAACTAAAGAACTTCTTGATGGAAGTGAAAAAGGAGAGTGAAAAAGTTGGCTTAAAGCTCAACATTCTGAAAACTAAGATCATGGCATCCAGTTCCATCATTTCATAGCACTTTCATGGGAAAACAGTGGAAACAGTGGCTGACTTTAATGCCTTGGGCTCCAAAATCACTGCAGATTGTGACTGCAACCATGAAACCAAAAGACTCTTGCTCCTTGGAAGAAAAGTTATGACCAACCTAGACAACATATTAAAAAGCAGAGACATCACTGTGCCAACAAAGGTCCATCTAGTCAAGGTTCTAGTTTTTGCAGTAGTCATGTATGGATGTGAGAGTTGGACTATAAAGAAAACTGAGCACTGAAGAATTGATGCTTTTGAACTGGTGTTTGAGAAGACTCTTGAGAGTCTGTTGGACTGCAAGGAGATCCAACCAATCAATCCTAAAAAGTCAGTCCTGAATATTTGTTGGAAGGACTGATGCTGAAGCTGAAACTCCAATACTTTGGCCACCTGATGCGAAGAACTAACTCATTTGAAAAGACCCTGATGCTTGGAAAGATTGAAGGTGGGAGGAGAAGGGGACAACAGAGGTGGAGATGATTGTATGACATCACTGACTCGATGAGTTTGAGTAAACTCCAGGAGTTGGTGATGGACAGGGAAGCCTGGTGTGCCGCGGTCCATGGGGTTGAAAAGAGTCTGACACGACTGATCGACTGAGCTGAACTGAACTGAACTGAGATCCCCTTGGAATTGAAAGAGTCATAGAGGAAGGAAGTAGGAAATGTAAGTGTGATTTGAGAGTGGGTTGCTTGAACTTGAGTGGAGTTCAGTTATCTTTAATGGCAAGGTTCTAGAACTAGGTTATTACCGTAACAGTGAATGACTGAAGCAGGAAGGCTGATAGAATTTTTGGAGGATGTCATCTGATAGCTGAAAATAAACCCTTAACAGATCCTCTTATATTTGTTTTAAAGGGAAGGCATTCATACATTCTCTTTTACCTTTATATATAACCCTGCATCTCTACTGGTGAAGTTAATAAAAGAAGGTCAGTCAAAAGTCAAAATCGTGCCACAGCTAAGTTTGAAATCAGAAAGTTTTGAAAAAAAATTTAATGGTTCTGGCAAATGGATTACAACTTAAGTAGGTTTTTACAGTTTACTCACTTGTGTTCTGTGGCATATATGGAAGATGAAAGTAGAAATCATTAATCGTTTTTGCTTTTGTTAGTAAACATAATGATATTTCATATTATGATGTTTCAGGGGACGTACATTTGATTAAGAAAATCTGGGAAGACATAAAATAGCAAATTCACTTTTTGGGGTGTTCTTAGATGTTATAGCTGTGCTTTTATTTATTGTATTACAAAACACTCCACAACGTAGTGGCTTACAAAATGGACATGGGTTTGGGTGGACTCCGGGAGTTGGTGATGGACAGGGAGGCCTGGCGTACTGCGTTTCACAGGGTCGCAGAGAGTCAGACACGACTGAGCGACTGGACTGAACAGAAAACAACATTCATTTGTTCTGCTCATGAATTTACAATTTTGGCAGAGTTTGGTAGAAATATCTCGTCTCTACCCGACATGGGTTGGAACTAACTGATTGGGGATGGAGGAACTACTCCCAGGATGGCTTACTCACATGACTGACAAGTTGATGCTGGCCATTGGTTCCTCTCCTCATGGATCTCTTTAGTGGAGCCACTTGGACTTTCCTAATCTGGTGGCTAGATTCTAAGAGCAAGCTGCCCAAGAGACAGACAGTAGTTTTGAAAACTAGAACCTATGTTCTCTTGGTCAGACAGCAGTAGTACAGATTCAAGGGAGGAGACACAGGCATTCTCTTTCTTCCATTTTAATGGAGGCAACTCAAATAATTTTGGACTTTTATTTTTAAAATGCCACATATACCTTAATACAGGTAACAAAGGCATTTCTGCTGCTGCTGCTGCTAAGTCACTTCAGTCTTATCCGACTCTGTGTGACCCCATAGATGGCAGCCCACCAGGCTACCCCGTCCCTGGGATTCTCCAGGCAAGAACACTGGAGTGGGTTGCCATTTCCTTCTCCAAAAGGCATTTCTACCCCCATTCATTTTTCAGTGTTTGTCTTAAATGCCACCATTACCACAAAACCTTTCTTCAGCCCATCTCTGAGTTTAATATCCTCCTTCCTGAACCCTCCATAGTACCTTAGTAGTTCCTTTTTTTGTGGCATTTACCTTGAGTTAGTGTAGTTTGTAATTTTGTGTTATCTTTGCTTGCCACTTTTATACACAACTCTGAATCCCATTCTGAAGTGCCTTACTCATAGTGTTTGTTTAATAAATGTGTTGTTAAAGGAAATAAAAGGAAACTTTTTAAAAAAGAACTCATAAATTTTGTTTGAATGTTATAAAAAAATGTGACTAACCAAATGAGACGTTGACGAACCGCAAGGTGCAGGTTGTTTAACGTTGAGAGATAAGAGAGAACTAGAAATAAATTATCAAGGTGATGAAGAAAAGTAAATGTTTAGATAAATTGAAAGTGCATTTTGCTTTATAGTTCTTTAAAAAGCAGAGCAACAAAAAGTGAACTCAGCTAAATGTTGGCATGTCATATGCACTATTAGAAAATAATAATATTTGAAAACGTTTGCAAAAGAAAGCTTTTTTGTATGGTCTCCTGAAATTAGGCTGAAATTCTCAATGTAGCGGGCAACAAATAGGACATGACTGAGCAACTTGAGAGTCCCTTGGACTGCAAGGAGATCCAGCTAGTCCATTCTAAAGGAGATCAGCCCTGGGTGTTGTTTGGAAGGAANGTTGTATATTGTCACCATGCTTATTTAACTTCTATGCAGAGTACATCATGAGAAGTGCTGGGCTGGAGGAAGCACAAGCTGGAATCAAGATTGCCCAGGAGGAATGTAAATAATCTCAGATATGCAGATGACACCACCCTTATGGCAGAAAGCGAAGAAGAACTAAAGAACTTCTTGATGGAAGTGAAAAAGGAGAGTGAAAAAGTTGGCTTAAAGCTCAACATTCTGAAAACTAAGATCATGGCATCCAGTTCCATCATTTCATAGCACTTTCATGGGAAAACAGTGGAAACAGTGGCTGACTTTAATGCCTTGGGCTCCAAAATCACTGCAGATTGTGACTGCAACCATGAAACCAAAAGACTCTTGCTCCTTGGAAGAAAAGTTATGACCAACCTAGACAACATATTAAAAAGCAGAGACATCACTGTGCCAACAAAGGTCCATCTAGTCAAGGTTCTAGTTTTTGCAGTAGTCATGTATGGATGTGAGAGTTGGACTATAAAGAAAACTGAGCACTGAAGAATTGATGCTTTTGAACTGGTGTTTGAGAAGACTCTTGAGAGTCTGTTGGACTGCAAGGAGATCCAACCAATCAATCCTAAAAAGTCAGTCCTGAATATTTGTTGGAAGGACTGATGCTGAAGCTGAAACTCCAATACTTTGGCCACCTGATGCGAAGAACTAACTCATTTGAAAAGACCCTGATGCTTGGAAAGATTGAAGGTGGGAGGAGAAGGGGACAACAGAGGTGGAGATGATTGTATGACATCACTGACTCGATGAGTTTGAGTAAACTCCAGGAGTTGGTGATGGACAGGGAAGCCTGGTGTGCCGCGGTCCATGGGGTTGAAAAGAGTCTGACACGACTGATCGACTGAGCTGAACTGAACTGAACTGAGATCCCCTTGGAATTGAAAGAGTCATAGAGGAAGGAAGTAGGAAATGTAAGTGTGATTTGAGAGTGGGTTGCTTGAACTTGAGTGGAGTTCAGTTATCTTTAATGGCAAGGTTCTAGAACTAGGTTATTACCGTAACAGTGAATGACTGAAGCAGGAAGGCTGATAGAATTTTTGGAGGATGTCATCTGATAGCTGAAAATAAACCCTTAACAGATCCTCTTATATTTGTTTTAAAGGGAAGGCATTCATACATTCTCTTTTACCTTTATATATAACCCTGCATCTCTACTGGTGAAGTTAATAAAAGAAGGTCAGTCAAAAGTCAAAATCGTGCCACAGCTAAGTTTGAAATCAGAAAGTTTTGAAAAAAAATTTAATGGTTCTGGCAAATGGATTACAACTTAAGTAGGTTTTTACAGTTTACTCACTTGTGTTCTGTGGCATATATGGAAGATGAAAGTAGAAATCATTAATCGTTTTTGCTTTTGTTAGTAAACATAATGATATTTCATATTATGATGTTTCAGGGGACGTACATTTGATTAAGAAAATCTGGGAAGACATAAAATAGCAAATTCACTTTTTGGGGTGTTCTTAGATGTTATAGCTGTGCTTTTATTTATTGTATTACAAAACACTCCACAACGTAGTGGCTTACAAAATGGACATGGGTTTGGGTGGACTCCGGGAGTTGGTGATGGACAGGGAGGCCTGGCGTACTGCGTTTCACAGGGTCGCAGAGAGTCAGACACGACTGAGCGACTGGACTGAACAGAAAACAACATTCATTTGTTCTGCTCATGAATTTACAATTTTGGCAGAGTTTGGTAGAAATATCTCGTCTCTACCCGACATGGGTTGGAACTAACTGATTGGGGATGGAGGAACTACTCCCAGGATGGCTTACTCACATGACTGACAAGTTGATGCTGGCCATTGGTTCCTCTCCTCATGGATCTCTTTAGTGGAGCCACTTGGACTTTCCTAATCTGGTGGCTAGATTCTAAGAGCAAGCTGCCCAAGAGACAGACAGTAGTTTTGAAAACTAGAACCTATGTTCTCTTGGTCAGACAGCAGTAGTACAGATTCAAGGGAGGAGACACAGGCATTCTCTTTCTTCCATTTTAATGGAGGCAACTCAAATAATTTTGGACTTTTATTTTTAAAATGCCACATATACCTTAATACAGGTAACAAAGGCATTTCTGCTGCTGCTGCTGCTAAGTCACTTCAGTCTTATCCGACTCTGTGTGACCCCATAGATGGCAGCCCACCAGGCTACCCCGTCCCTGGGATTCTCCAGGCAAGAACACTGGAGTGGGTTGCCATTTCCTTCTCCAAAAGGCATTTCTACCCCCATTCATTTTTCAGTGTTTGTCTTAAATGCCACCATTACCACAAAACCTTTCTTCAGCCCATCTCTGAGTTTAATATCCTCCTTCCTGAACCCTCCATAGTACCTTAGTAGTTCCTTTTTTTGTGGCATTTACCTTGAGTTAGTGTAGTTTGTAATTTTGTGTTATCTTTGCTTGCCACTTTTATACACAACTCTGAATCCCATTCTGAAGTGCCTTACTCATAGTGTTTGTTTAATAAATGTGTTGTTAAAGGAAATAAAAGGAAACTTTTTAAAAAAGAACTCATAAATTTTGTTTGAATGTTATAAAAAAATGTGACTAACCAAATGAGACGTTGACGAACCGCAAGGTGCAGGTTGTTTAACGTTGAGAGATAAGAGAGAACTAGAAATAAATTATCAAGGTGATGAAGAAAAGTAAATGTTTAGATAAATTGAAAGTGCATTTTGCTTTATAGTTCTTTAAAAAGCAGAGCAACAAAAAGTGAACTCAGCTAAATGTTGGCATGTCATATGCACTATTAGAAAATAATAATATTTGAAAACGTTTGCAAAAGAAAGCTTTTTTGTATGGTCTCCTGAAATTAGGCTGAAATTCTCAATGTAGCGGGCAACAAATAGGACATGACTGAGCAACTTGAGAGTCCCTTGGACTGCAAGGAGATCCAGCTAGTCCATTCTAAAGGAGATCAGCCCTGGGTGTTGTTTGGAAGGAATGATGCTAAAGCTGAAACTTCAGTCCTTTGGCCACTGCATGCGAAGAGTTGACTCATTGGAAAAGACTCTGGTGCTGGGAGGAATTGGGGGCAGGAGGAAAAGCTGGATGGCATCACCGACTCGATGGATATGAGTCTGAGTGAACTCCAGGAGTTAGTGATGGACAGGGAGGCCTGGCATGCTGCGATTCACGGGGTCGCAAAGAGTTGGACACAACTGAGCAACTGAACTGAACTGAGCAACTAACACTTTCACTTTCACTCTGTATGTAAGTTAAATAACCAGGGTGACAATATACAGCCTTGACATATTCCTTTCTTCATTTCGAACCAGTCTGTTGTTCCCTGTCTAGTTGCTTCTTGACCTGCATAGAGGTTTCTCAGGAGGCAGGTAGGGTGGTCTGGAATTCCCATCTCTTTCAGAATTTTCCAGTTTGCTGTTATCAACACAAAGGCTTTAGCATAGTTAATAAGGCAGAAGTAGATGTTTTTCTGGAATTCCCTTGCTTTCTCTATGATTTAGTGGATATTAGCAGTTTGGTCTGGTTCTTCTGCCTTTTCTAAATCTAGCTGGTACATCTGAAAGTTCTAAGTTCACATACTGTTGAAGTCTAGCTTGAAGGATTTTGAGTATTACCTTGCTAGCATGTGAAAGGAGTGCAGTTGTGCAGTAGCTTGAACATTCTTTGGCATTGCCCTTTTTTGGACTTGGAATAAAAACAGGTTGTATAAGCTACCGCACAATTGATGCTTTTGAATGCGGTGTTGGAAAAGACTCTTTTGAGAGTCCCTTGGACTGCAGGGAGATCAAGCCAGTCAATACTAATGGAAGTCAACCCTGAGTATTCATGGGAAGAACTGATACTGAAGCTGAAGCTCCCGTACTTTGGCCACCTGATGAGAAGAGCTGACTCATTGGAAAGACCCTGATGCTGGGAAAGATTGAAGGCAGCAGGAGAAGGGAATGACAGAGGATGAAATGGTTGGATGGCATCACTAACTTAATGGACATGAGTTTGAGCAAATGAAGGATAGGGAAGCCTGGCGTGCTGCAGTCCATGGGATCACAAAGAGTCAGACACAACTTAGGGATTGAGTAACAGCAGCAACAAAGGGATAATTATGAAAGATTTTGTATGCAACATTACAGAGCTTGGGACTTTATTTTATATGCAACATGGAAAGCCACTGGAGGCTTTGTGTTTTAGAAACAACAACTTTTTTGTTTGTTTTTGGTTATTTTGGTAACATGGATAATGTATTCCAGAATGCCAGGCTGAATACCTGGAGATGAATTAGAATACCAGCTAATACAGGTAAAAGATAAGGGCCTGCACTAGATAAATTATTGCAGCAATGTTGGAAGAGATTTAAGAGAGAATTCAGACTTAAGAGTAGATTGACAGGACTTGATGGTGATTAGATTTGAAAAGTGTGGAGTGGAAGGAGGAGTAAGGGTTTTTGGCTTGGGCAGCTGTTTAGATGTTAGTATTTTAAGCAAGATAAGGAACGTTAAGAATTGAAGTAGATTTGTGTCAAAGATAATAAATTTGCTTTTGTATCTGTTGAGTGGGAGTTAAATCCAGGTGATATAACGTATAGATAGTTAATTATTTCAAGTGGAGCTGAGAAAAAAGTTGAGTTTATAGATACAGATTAGGAGTCATTGGGAAGTATAAGTGATATTTATTAAAACTATGCGATCAAGTGAAATTTTCTCTCCAGGGAGAGAAAATGGAGTAAGAAAACCTGCAAGAACGTTAGCATTTAAGGGTAGATGGAGAAAGAGCATCCCAGGGGAAAAAAAATGATAAGAATTAAAAGTAGAACTAAACTGACATCTAGAAAGTTGAAGCATAAGTAGAGATGATACCCTCTGCCATATTCTGCAAAGGGTCAAGTGGATAGAAGAGAAATGAGTCCATTGAATCTGACAGGATGTATAACAGAGTGAGAGTACCTGTTATAAAACCTTGGATTTGAATCCTGGCTCCATCTCTTATTATATTGTAAGACTTTTGAGAAGGTACTTGACTTCTGAGCTTTGGTTTTTTTTGAAAACAGTGATAGGCGTTATCACAAAAAGTTGGCCTGAGTGCTGTATGAAATTAGTAAATGCAAGTAAAATGCCTCATATAGTTCCTAGCAAATAGTAGGGATTTGATAAAATGTATATATAATAACAAAAATCCCATGGACAGAGGAGCCTGGCAGACTATAGTTAATGGGATCACAAAAGTTGGACACGACTTAGTGATGAAACCATTGCCACCATGTATAATAACAGTAATGATGATAAGTTGGTAACCAAAGCAATAGTACTTCAAGTGGTAGGTGATACTTTGGTAGATAAGGAGGAGGATAGAAACCATATTGCATTGGGTTGAAGAATGAACTGTTAGGAGAGTTTCTCTTTTCTTTTTTCCCTTAAAGCTTTGCCTCTATGGGAAGAAGAAGGTTATGGAGTCATTTTTGTTAATAAAAGGCCATTGATGTATTGAGAAAACAAATTGGATAGAAAAGTAGGGCAGAAGCTGAATTTAAAGGAGCTTAGTATGAGTAGAATGTGAAGAAGATGATATAGTGAATATAGACTTTAGACCATTTGTAAAAGGAGGAGATACCAGATGCATGATCTTTATTATTTTATTTAAAGGAATCATCAATTTAAACAAGAGAGACCTGAATTTATATAAATTCAAAAGTAGAAACTCTCCTGAAAATGTATCTCTGTGTTCCACCTAACTGCATCTCATGATCACATTTATAAAGAACCAAATTCCCCTGAATTTAAGTGTCCACATCTGCATTATAATCATTCATAGACTTAAAGATGTTTTTCTGTTCGTTGCTAAAATCTTAGTCATTGAAATTTCTTTGTATGACGCTTAGGACTGAACATGATAGTTCAGAAAGCCTTTAACTAGTATTAGGGAAAATATGAGGATTGTCTTTGAAGTTCTGCCAACACTCTTTTAAAGAAATTTGAAACCCAGAGTGGATAAAAGACTTTCAGTTCACGTGAGGAAATGGTGGGATCAGCTAGGATGAAAATATAGGCCTCCTAACTGTTGTATGATGTTTTTGCTACTACAGCTTAATACCAAAACAAAGACAAAACCTTCTACCTGTATGTATAAGGAATCATTATTTAAAAATCTGATAAATTAAGGGATAATTATTGGTATTATAGAACATTTATCTCAAGAAGTATTTAATAGCAAGCTAGAGTAATAGATTTAAATTTTATATAATACATTTAAACAAGTTCACAAATAACTCTAGGAAAACATTTAATTTGCAAACTAATATCTATATTTTGTTTTATAATTACTTTAGAAATTCTAGATTGCTCAGCTTTAGATTTGTTATACAAGCCGGAACCTTTATACAACCTTTTATATGTATACCACTTCTAATAGTTATTAAGTACTTTTCTTATGCTCTGGCTAAGCTCTTTGTGTTGATTATCTCATTTATTCTTTATAACAACCGTAAGAGGTTAAGTATTCTCATTATGAGGAAACTGAACTGAGAGATGTCATCAACTTGGAAAAGCCTTCCTGCACAGCTAATAAACAGGGTGGAATTAAACTTTAAATCCAGACAATTTGATTCCAAAATTTATGTTTTTAACAACATAAAACATATTCTGTGTCATTACTTAAAACTTTGTTTTCTTCCTTTTTTTTTTTAATCATAAAATAGTAGTTTACAATCTCATTTTGATTCTGTTTGATTCATTTTGAATTTAAAATTGGGCTTCCCAAGTGGTGCTAGTGGTAAAGAACCTGCCTGCAAATGCAGGAAACATTAAGAGATGCTGGTTCAATCCCTGGTTCAGGAAGATCCCCTGGAGGAGGGCATGACAACCCACTCCAATATTCTTGCCTAGAGAATCCCATGGACAGTGGGGCCTAGCAGGCTACAATCCATACGGTCTCAGAAAGTCGGACATGGCTGAAGCAAATGTCCTCATACTTAGTGTGATTTTTATTGAATTATTGATTGGTCATCGATAAGGATGTCTTCTAGTCAAGAGGTAACTTTATGGGATAGTCCTTGTACCTAACAAGACTTATATGAAGTGCTTGGTAAATGTTGTTAGGGGATAGTATTTTACGTTTGAATATGGGAAATGTTCAATATATCCAATATGACTATTTTGTTGAATGTGAGAAACTTTTTAAGAGATTTAGTAATACAAAGCATTTGTAAATGGCACATAGCTAAAAGTAGATAAATCTTAGCTATGTTTCATTGAGACTACCAGAATATTTTATAGTACTTTACCAAATATAGACTTGGTATTGTATTGCTAGCTGTTTTCAACCATAGTCATTGTAACTCTTTGTTACCTTCTTTTCCTTTGTAAATACTGAAACTATGTTTTCTCCCTTTCCTGACTCTTTTGTGTCAGTTTTCCCTTTTGTCTGCCTAATTTTAGATTTAGAAATAATATGAAGCCAAATCTTTTTTTATGGAATGCTGGATATGGTGTTCCTTTTAGTTATAGACCTTACCTTTCAAGTAGCATATGAGTGACGTTAAAAGTGTGCTTTAGTTAATTTTCGCTGGGTAAATGCATGCTCAGAGGAAGCAGTCTCAAGTCTGTTCAAGAAGTTAAAGACTTTTAAGATAGTCTAATAAATGTTAAGCATTTATCTGGAAGAAAAATAACATTTTTGAGTTGAAAGTGAAGTGAAAGTCACATAGTCGTATCCTACTCTTTGTGATGCCATGGACTGTATCCTGCCCAGCTCCTCTGTCCATGGAATTCTCCAGGCAAGGATATCCTCCTCCAGGGAATTGTCCTGACCCAGCGATGGAACCTGTGTCTCCTGCATTGCAGGCAGATTCTTTACCAACTGAGCCACTAGGGAAGCCCTTTGGAGTTATGTTTTACCTAAAAATCTGCTAAAGAAATGATTTAAAATGTTGATGCCTTGTTTTTTAAATTAATTCCAGTAATCAGATCCTTATATGATTTCACTGATATCAGTACCTTTTGTAGAATTTAATGGCTTTCCTAATGTGTAACCATCTTTTAAGAAGTTCCTTGTGAGTAAAAGATAATTAAGTGACCAGTTAATTTGCTGGAATTAATTAGGATATAATTAATATAGGTAAAGTTCAAAATTTTTCTATAAACTATAAGGAAAATAGCCAAATATAAGGACATATCCGTCATTATAGTGATAACATGCTTGTAATTTATTATTGCAGTGGCTAGGTTAGAGACTAAATTAAGAACCAATGGGGGGAAAAAAAAAAGAACCAATGGAAAATTTGTTGGTCCCAGTAATTACAGCTAAATGGTGATTTGAAAATACTTAACTGTATGAAAGCACTGTCATCTGAAATTTGTATTCAGTAAATGTGATCTGTCAACTTAAAGAAATTATCTTACTTAATTCTCATAACAATTCTAAGTTAGGATATTATCCTAATTTTGCAAATAAATAGAGGCTTAACAAAGTTAACCCATCTGGGGTCATGGAGCTGTAGCTGAGATTCTAACCAAACCTTTTTGACTGCAGGACCCAGGTTCTTAATAGTTGACGAGGCTATAATAAACTGAAATCTGGTGCTCAAGTTGTGATTGCAATGAGCTGTTTATGAAAATCTTTAACTGTCAAATGGAGTCCAAATCTAAAGTATTTTGCTTCTGAAACTGCATTTTTTACCAATCATGCCAATTAAAATTTATTAATAACTTCTTTAGTTTTAGCTTACCATTTCAGGATTTGTAATAATTTAAGGTGATATGTAGAATTACAAAGTTAGAAGTCCATCTTTATTTGAGATCATACCATCAACATTCAAGTAAGGTATTGGTGAGAATGGGAAATGATAGAATTGAATTTTATGTTACTGGGTACAGAGGGGGATTGTGAAACTTTCTGTAGAGGACAGATAGTAAATATAGTGAATGACTTTGAGAGCCATATGGTCTCTAGTGTGTTTACTCAGACTCTTCTGTAACAGCCATAGACAGTATGTAAAGAACCGTGTTATGGTGTTTCAGTGAAAAACTACAAAAAGAGGCGGCAGCCTGGATTTGACTCATTTACCAACTTCTTGTAATTTCTGCATCAAAAAGATAAAGTTTGTTATTCTCATGTATTGTTTGTGCAGAGTGAAAGTTTTCCTCTGTTGAATGTATTGACAAAAAAAAGTTTACCCCGAAAGATAGCAGTATAAAGGAGAATAGAAATGATACCTTTCTTCAGCTTTTCTATGACTCCTTAGATTAATTGCTTCATAAATTACATGACAATTCCAGATATACTTATTTGCTCATTTCTTAGCATTACCATTTTTTTGTCTTGAAAAACCAATTCTGAAGTTTTCACTGGTGTTTTCACTGATTCTGATAAACTTTCTTTATCATAACTTGGGAGGGATTTATTATAAGAAGATACAATGCATAATTGGGTGATTTTATTTTATTTTATTTGAATTTATTTTGAAAAATAGTATCAGTAGGTAGACTTAGATCAAGACTTATGTAAATATATACATGTAGTTGAATTTTAGGTTCAGAAATGGAGTACTCTGTAGTCAGTTTTCAGTGTTACATTGTACAGATTTCTTATTTATAAGCAGTTTGACCTTGTAGATGATTTCTAGTGCTGCAAAGCTTTATTGAATGTAAGTCATTTGTGATATTGACTGATGGTGGTATGCTAAATGTTGAACCTAATATGTACTTTTTATTCTTATTTTCAGAGATTCGTCAGCGAACTGCTGCTCAAAGAAACCTTTCTCCAACACCAGCAGGCTCCAGCCAGGGCCCTCCTCTGCAAATTCCTGTTTCTCCTGGACCACCAAAGGACACTTCAGCCCCTGGTGGACCCCCAGAAAGAACTGTTACTCCAGCCCTATCATCAAATGTGTTACCAAGACGTTTTGGATCCCCCGCTACTTCAGTGCCTGGAATGGGTAAACAGAGCACTTAATGTTATTTACAGTTTATATTGTTTTCTCTGGTTACCAATAAAACGGGCCATTTTCAGACAGTGTGGAAATGGCATTTCATTTGGAAATAGCAGAGCAGTTATCTGATTAAGCAGGAGTTCCATATTCAATTAGCCATAACTCTTTACAGCTGGCACCTTGTGATACTGAAACCTATTTCTTGAGCTCATTTAACTGTTATGGCTTCTTTGTTTAAATGGCAATAAAACTTTGTAGTATTCTTTAGTCAACAGTATAGCTTATCTTTTTATATTCAGCTTTAGAATGGCTCCAGATTTATATAAAATGAGAATAGAAGAGAACATTTTGGGAATGTATTCATGCTTTTTGCTAAACACTTCATCTATATTTTTAAACTTGACAGATTAACATTTCAGGAAGAATATTCATGTACTGTAGTGTGTAATACTACTAATGTTAATGTGAGCTTGGTAGATTTTTTCTTTTTTTAAGCCATAGAGCCTCAATATTTTCTGATAGATAATTTAACATAAAGTCCTATTGAATTAACATACTGCCTTTACTACTATTTCATCTCTTTGGATTCTCCTTTTTCAGTTTTGTAGATCTCTAGGGGAAGATCCCATTTTAGGAGTGTAATAGATTATATTACCCTGTAACTTTCTTTTGGAGTATGATTGGGACATGAAAGTCTTCTTCTTCAGCAGATCACATTATTGTATGTAGAGTCCCATGTCAGATTCTTAAATATGATAATAAATCATTTATTTTTGGATATTTGATTTTAATTAAGGTTAATTTCATATTTCATGACTAATTACATATAATTTATGACTTTGAGCCTCGTCAGAAGTTGATATTAGATATTCAGGGCATTTACATAGTCTTAATAAAATCAGTAAGCAATCTAAATGTTACTAATACTGTAGATTTTTTCCCCCTCCTTTTTCTTCAAAAACAGCATAAGATTTTAGAAAACTAAAAAACTATTAATTTATAAATATATTAAGAAAGCTAACTACAAATGAAATGAATACAAATCATAACTTTTAATTGTTGGTTATTAAAAAAATAATTTTAAACAACATATAATGATGTCACTCAGGGCAACTGTATATTTTGTGAAATTGAGTAAATTAGTTGAAAAATTTTCATCTGTCAGTTGTTACTGGTTGATTTGAGATACCCATGACTTGTAAAGTAAAGCTCTTAATTGTTTAATGGAAGAACTATTTTTGTGAGGATACATTTTGTATATCTAACTATTTTTAAAGAAATTAGAGTTTATCAACTTATACAGAGTAATAAAAACTATATAATAGCACATGTAAGAGCAGGGTTTCAATAGCCTACCATTTCATGATCATGTAAACATAGTATATTTTACTAAAGTTGTTAAGTAGTTTCTGTGTAAAAGACTTTGTATTTAAGTTGTACATTGCCAAAAATGTGAGTGAACTAAGTGATTTCTTATAGAGAAGATTAATAATTCATTTTTTCATTATGCCATATTTGTGAAAGAGAATCAATTTAATGTGTATTACCACAGGGCTCCCATATGTTTGAAAATTAATAACCAGCAGGTACTTGATAATTTGCCAAGCTGTGTAAAAATGACCAATATTCCTACAATGATTGCTCTTGATGTTTGTATTAATTACTGTTACCCGTAACAGCATGAATACAAAGATGTGTTATTTTAAAAGTTATTAATATGCAAGGGAGTTAAGATATTTTTATGAAATCTGTTGTTTTATTTATCCAGAGTCCTTTATGGACATTTTAATTTTAAGCATGTAGAAGTAAAATACTCCAGCAAAAGTTAAGCTGCCTTAAATACTTTCAAAAGTTAATTTGGTGTACTTATTTAAGTTGAAAATTTGATAATGAGGGATGACACTTAATGTCTGCATTCAAGTTTATTTTTTGATGCTAATAATTGAATGTTAAGTATGACTCTACCTAACATTAGCCAAAGAAATGCCAGTAGCCAGTGAAATGTGAAAAATGCACTTGATTCCTAATACTGAAAATTTATTCTAGAACCTAGTTTCGTTTATTAGCTATAATTCTGTATCATTCCCCCCTTTTTAAGATGGTAACAGCCTTAAGATTTGTGACTATTTACAACGTAAATCTCTTATCTTTTAGAATAGTAATATCATATTGCTGCACTAAAGCAATTTTTTAATGCTTTAAAGGTTTTGTAACAGTCATTTTGAAGACCTTTAATCCATGTATTGGAGGGCTTGATTGAACAAAACCTCGTTTTGTTTGGAAGTCTTCTACAAGGTCTCCATGTAAACGTCCATTGCTGCCTCTTACTTTTATCTGGCCTTGTTTTACAAAGGCAAACATCACATCTTGTTTATTTTATTCTCTAACTTTCTTCTCAGTGCCGTCTGTGTAGTCTCTAATTTTAGAATATCTCCTGCAAACAGTTCTCTTTCAGTTTTCAGAGATTGTGGAGTTACAATTCATAATTTTGAATGTATAACTTAATTTTTCTTACTGTTTTATATAATGTAATCATTAACTAAATTCTGTTATTCCTCTACTCCTGACTCTCCAGTCATCATCTCTGATACTGGCTAATTTGTTATAGGAATACAATGTATCTCTCCATTTGTTTAGAGCTTCTCTAGACTTCACTTTCACTTTTCACTTTCATGCATTGGAGAAGGAAATGGCAACCCACTCCAGTGTTCTTGCCTGGAGAATCCCAGGGATGGGGGAGCCTGGTGGGCTGCCATCTATGGGGTCGCACAGAGTCAGACACGACTGAAGCGACTCAGCAGCAGCAGCAGCAGCAGTTTCTCTTAGCAATGTTTTGCAGTGTTTATAGCTTTTGTACCTTTTTTGATTAAATGTACATCTGATTATTTCATGTTTTTATCCTAGTTTAAATACTTTATTAACTGTTTCCATTGTTCACTGGTAACGTACACAGAAATTGATTTTTGTATAGTGATCTTATATCCTGTAATATTGCTAAAGTCACTGGTTCTTATAACTTTTATATAGACTCCATAATATGTCCTGAACAGGCTTCAGATTGTTGGTGACTGAATACAATTCTACTTCTTCCTTTTAAATGTAGATTCCTTTCTTTTTCTTGCCTTATTACACTAGGTAGAATTTTCAGTGCAGTGTTAAATAGAAGTGGTGAGAGCAGACGTCCTTGACTTATTGCTGATCTTAGGAGGAAAGCATTTACTTTTTTATCATTCAACTCAGTGTAAGCTATAGGTTTTTTTTTTTTTTTTAATAGATAGCCTCTATCAGATTGAGGAGAAGTACCCTTCCATTCCTAGTTAGCTGAAGGTTTTTATCAGTAACAGACGATGGATTTTTTCGAATCCTTTTTTTTTACATCTATTGAGATGCTCTTATAGAGTTTTAGTTTTGTTTTTTTTTAATATCACTATTTCATATGGTGAAATACGTTGATTGATTTTTTTATTCCAATGTTAGTCTTTTTTAATATAAATTTATTTAATTGGAGGTTAATTACTTTACAATATTGTATTGGTTTCTATTGTATTGTATTATATTGTTTGTATTGTATTGTATTGCCATACATCAATATGAATCCGCCACAGGTATACACGTGTTCCCCATCCTGAACCCCTCTCCCTCCTCCCTCCCCATACCATCCCTATGGGTCGTCCCAGTGCACCATCCCCAAGCATCCAATATCCTGCATCAAACCTGGACTGGTGATTCGTTTCTTATATGACATTATACATGTTTCAGTGCCATTCTCCCAAATCATCCCACCCTCTCCCTCTCCCACAGAGTCCAAAAGACTGTTCTATACATCTGTGTCTCTTTTGCTGTCTCGCATACAGGGTTATTGTTACCATCTTTCTAAATTTCATATATATACATTAGTATACTGTATTGGTGTTTTTCTTTCTGGCTTACTTTACTCTGTATAATAGGCTCCAGTTTCATCCACCTCATTAACATTGACATTTTTTAGACATTAAACCACTGGACTTTCCTGAGGTAAATTTGACTTGGTCATGATGTTTTAATATTTATATATATTATTGGGTTCAGTATGTTAAAATTTTGTTAGAAATGTGTACATCAGTTTTCCTTAAAGATACTGATCTGTTTTGTTTTTGCTTTCTGGTTTTTTTCTTGTAATTTTTTTGGTTTTCTTGTAATTTTTTTGGTCTGGTTTTGGTATAAGAGCATTGCTGGCCTCAGTATGAGAAAGCATTTTCTTGTCTTTAGTATATGGACGAGTTTGTATAGAATTGGTATTATTTCTTAGTAATAAATTTAAATGTTACAGGTTGAGGTGGCTAGGCCTGGCGTTTTCTTTGTGGAAGGTTTTTTCTTTTTTAAAAAAAATTCAAGTTTTTAAAAGAAAAAACTACAGACTAATATCCTTATAGATGCAAAATTCTTAACAAAATTTTAGCAAGTTGAAGTTTCTGTTTCTTGTTGAGTAAGTTGTGGTAGTTTGGTAGACTTGAGGAATTTGTTTCTCCTAATTTACAAAATTTATTGGCATAAAGTTATTCATAATATACCCTTATTATTCTTTGAATATCTTTACTATCTGGATTTATGTCATTTCTCTCATTGTTAATATTAATATTTTGTATCTTTCCTTTTTATCCTGATTAGTCAGACTAGAGCTTTATCAGTTTGGTCTTCTCAAAGAACTTTCTTTTCTCGATTATTCTATTATATTTTTATTAATTTCCACTCTGATCTTTATTATTTCATTTATTCTGTTTACTTTGGGTTTCATTTGCTCTTTCCTTTTAGGTTCTTAAGTAGAAACTGAATTCATGGATTTTAGATCTATCCTCGCTTGTAGGTGTTTAGCAATATAGGTACTTAGTGCTATAAATTTTCCTCTACGTATTGTTTTAGTTGCATATCATAAATTTGATATGTTGGTTTTTTTGTTCTCATTCAGTTAAAAATACTTTCTAATTTCTTTATTTTTCTTAAAGCTTGGATTATTTATATATTTTTTGAGTCTTCAAATATTTGAGTATTTTCCTGATGTCTTTTTGTTGCTTATTTCTAGCTTAATTATGTTGTGGTCAGAAAACATACTTTGTATTATTGAATCTTCTTGAATGTATTGAGACTTATTTTATGTTTCAGACTATCATTTGTCTTGGTACATGCTTTATGTTCACTTGGAAAGAATATATGTTTTGTTCCTGCTGGGTCAAATGGCTGTAAATATTGATTGCATCAAATTGGTTAAGTAGATAGTATTACATATCGTTAATGATTTTTTTGTCTGTTTATTCTGTCAGTGCTTGAGAGAATGCTGTTGAAATCTCCAGCTATAACTGTGTATTTATTTCTTTTTGTATTTTTTTAGTTTTTGCATAGTGTGTTTTGCAACTCTGTTATAATGCACATACATCATAGGTTTAGGATTATTATGTCCTCTTGACTCCTTGTCATTATGAAATTACACTTTTATCCCTGTTAATATTCTTTGCTCTAGAATCTACTTTGATTGTTGTTAATACAGGTGCTCTAGGTTTCTTTTGAATAGTGTTAGCGTATTTATGTAGTTTTCCCTGTCATTTACCTTTAGTCTATTTGTGTTTTTATATTTAAAATGGATTTTTTGTAAGCAACATCTATTGGGTCTTGCTTTTTTATCTGTTCTGACAATCTTTGCCCTATAGTGAGGATGCTCAGGCCACTTACATTTAATGTAATGATTGGTATGTTTAAGTTTGAGTTCAAATCTTTTATTGTGCTAGTTTTCTATTTGTCCCATTTGTTCTGCTACCTTTATTGTTTTCTGCTTCTTGTGGGATGAGTATCTTTTATGATTGCTTTTAATCATTTATTTTTTGTTGCCTTATTAGCTATAGTGCTTTTTTGTTGTTATTTTAGTGGGTACTTTAGAGTTTGCAGTATGTATCATTAATTTATCATAGTTCATCTCAAATGGTATGACACCAGTTCTCACACAGATTAAGAATCAAACTGCAGTACACTTAATGTTGCTCTCCCCTTGGCCTTTGTGGTATTGTTGTCATACATTTTACTTATACATGTGTTATAAACCCCACAAGGAATTACAGATATATCCTCCACATTTTGAAAGTTCACTTTACACCACTTTGTTTTTATGAAAGACCTACATTAGTGCCTGTTTCCACTAATTGAAAGAATCGGAAGAAGGTTTTCGCTTTTACAAAAAAAGATGAAAAGCGAAAATAGCGTTCAGCATTTGTTTTGCAGCGAGCCGTTGTAGAGGCAGCGTGCATCCTGAGCAGCGAGAGTGGCACCACCAAGCTCCTTCCCTGGGAACTACACTCAGCATCTCATCATCAAGCCGCCATAGCTTTGAACTTTGTCTGTGAGCATCTGTGCTTTGTCTCAATTTATTTTGTGCATCCGTTAGCAAGATGTGTCCTAAGGTAATTGCTTCTTCACTTTATGCCATTTTGGCTTACAAAAGCTTTCATGGGAACTTTTGGATAGCAAGGGAAACCTGTATTACTTTTTCTTTAAGCCATCAATTGTTTGTTAAAGTGATATAAATAATGTTTTATATATTTACCCACATGGTAACCATTTCAGGTACTCCTTCTTTTGTGTGATCCAGCTTTCTGTCTGGTGTCATTTTCCTTCTGCGTGAAGGATTTCTTTTAACATTTCTTGTAGTACAATTCTTTTAGTGATGAATTCTTTCAGTTTTGTATGTCTGAAAAAAGTCTTCATTTTGCCTTCATTTTTAAAAGATGTCTTCACTAATACAGATAATTTCACTAATTTGATAGTTTTTCTTTCAGAACTTTTAAGATATTGTTTTATTGTTTTCTCGCTTGTTTATTTTCTTAGGAGTAATCTGTCATTCTTTGTTTCTCTGTACTAATGTATCTTTTTCTGACTGCTTTTAAGATTTTCTGTCACTGGTTTTAAGATGGTTGATAATGCTGTATCTTGGTGCAAAATTATTTCTTGTACTTAGGGTTTGTTGATATTCTTGGGTCTGTATGTTTTCAGTTTTCATCAGGTTTTGAAAATTTTTGTGCATTATTTTTTTGAGTCAGTTTTTTTTCCTCTCCTATTCTGAACTCCAATTATACGTATACTAGATGCTTGAGGTTGATACACAGCTCACTGATGATTTGTTCATTTAAAAATCTTTTTAGTGTTTATGTTTCACTTTGCATGGCTTCTATTGCTGTCTTCAGATTTACTAATTTTTTTGTAATGTCCAAACTGCTGTTCATTTCATCTGTGAATTTTTAAATCTAAGACATTGTAGATTTCATCTGTAGAGGTTCAGTTTGGATCTTTTATAAATTTTTTTCATATCTCTGCTTAATATATTACAGTTTTCATCTAGATTCTCAAGCATATGGAATATAGTCATAATAAGTGTTTTAATATGTTTGTCTCTTAATGCTATCATCTCCATCATTTCTGGGTCACTTTTGATTGATTCTTCTCATTATGGGTTTTATTTTCTTGTCAATTTGCATGACTAATAACTTTTTATCTGATGTCAGACATTGTAAATTTTGCTGTATTGGGTACAGGATATTTTAAAATTACTCTACAAGGCCTCTCTGAATATTTACCCAGTGACTTGTGAGTTACGAAGTTTTCCATCCTGGCTGGTGGGAACATGTGATATTTTTGGCCCCATGTGAGCACTGGTACCTTTAGTATTTTGGGAGCAGTTCTTTCTCTGTCCTCAGGTAGTTTTTCTCATTTGCATCCTGGGCAGATCTTTGGTGTTCTGGGTCTCTGCATTCCCTCCTCTCTGGTACTGTTCCCAGTGAACTCAACCTGCCTTGGCCTCTCCAGTGTTCCAGCCTCTCTTCAACTCAGGGAGACTAATGAACTTCACCTGGATTTACTCTGCCTGAATTGGTACCTGGAAAACTCTCCAGACAATAAGTTGGGGCAGTTGTAGGGCTCATCTTATTTGCTGTATGTGTCTCAGGGATCTTTAGCCTACATTACTTGATATCCAGTGTCTCTAAAACCATTGCATAATGTATTTTACATGATATTTTAGTTGTTTTAAATGGTAGATTAAATCTGACTCTGATTACTGTATTATGGTACAAAGTGGAAGTCTCCTAGTTTATTATTACATAAACTTTTAAGAGTCTGAGCATTTAAAAAATTAATTTGTACAGAACTCAACATAGTTTTATTCCTTAATAGATTATGTTACTGGTTCTAATATAGCACATATATAAATATATTTTTGTAGTGTAGTATTTTAATGAAAATTTGAATACAGAGATGATAGTATCATTTTTGTTTTGTTAAAATCATTAAAAAAACTCTTAACAAGCATAAGTAGTTCTTGGCAACTGAATTGAAGTTTAAATGTATCTCACACATATACATTTTGTGTATATTTATTTACTAGGTCTTCATCCTCCTGGTCCACCTTTAGCAAGACCCATTCTGCCTCGAGAACGAGGTGCTCTGGATAGAATTGTTGAATATTTAGTTGGTGACGGTCCACAGAACAGGTAATGTTTACTAGGGTGTAGCTAAATGAAAATGAAGAAAGTTTATTGGTCAGAGTGTGTGTGTGTGTGTACACACATGTACACATGCACTACATGTTTTCTGATTTGGTACTTGATTCCTGATTTTAGAACATAATGGAGTATTTTATGGCCCTGCCAAAGAGTACATACTCAGTTATTTTTCAGTAGTAGATTATCTAGATAAAGTATTTGGATAAATATTTTAAATTGTATTATATATAACAAAAAAATATTGTAACTGCTATGTTATAATGCTGCTATAACATTTTTAGAGAATTTGAATCATTTTGTTGAATCTTTTGAATTTGAAGAGTTTGTAAATAGTGAAAAGTTTGTAGGTTATAAGAAATGGAGTATTATAGATATGAGTACTGGATGTAATGATAGTGATAATTTTAATAACAGTGAGGACAGCTTCATGTATTTGACACTTAGAGTTCCAGAATGGTTCTCCAGTTATTTTAATTGATCCTTATAATAACTCTAGGATTATAAGTACAATATGAGCAGAGCAATTGTCATAGTATAGACTTTTAATTAATTCTTAGGGTATTTTAAGAATAGATATTTGAAAAGGTTATTGGTTAACATTGTCTTAATAAAGAGACTAGAATTTAATATTAATGTGAAAAATTATATGTTCTTCAAAACAGAATGTTGTTTGATAGGGCCAGGTATTTATTATTTACTCAGAGAACAGAAAGGGTATATAAATGGAAAACGTGGAAGATGTTTAAGTGTAACTGGGATAGCTAAGAAATCATGATATACAGAAATTAACCTTTGGACTGGACTCAGTTCTGTTCAGTCGCGCAGTTGTGTCCGACTCTTTCAGTTCAGTTCAGTCGCTCAGTCGTGTCCAACTCTTTGCGACCCCATGAATCGCAGCACGCCAGGCCTCCCTGTCCATCACCAACTCCCAGAGTTCAGTCAGGCTCACGCCCATTGAGTCAGTGATGCCATCCAGCCATCTCATCCTCGGTCGTCCCCTTCTCCTCCTGCCCCCAATCCCTCCCAGCATCAGTCTTTTCCAGTGAGTCACTCTTTGCATGAGGTGGCCAAAGTACTGGAGCTTCAGCTTTAGCATCATTCCTTCCAAAGAAATGCCAGGGCTGATTTCCTTCTGGTTGGATCTCCTTGCAGTCCAAGGGACTCTCAAGAGTCTTCTCCAACACCACAGTTCAAAAGCATCAATTCTTTGGCGCTCAGCCTTCTTCACAGTCCAACTCTCACATTCATACATGACTACTGGAAAAACCGTAGCCTTGACTAGACAGACCTTAGTTGGCAAAGTAAGATTTCTGCTTTTGAATATGCTATCTAGGTTGGTCATAACTTTTCTTCCAAGGAGTAAGCGTCTTTTAATTTCATGGCTGCAGTCACCATCTGCAGTGATTTTGGAGCCCCCCAAAATAAAGTCTGCCACTGTTTCCACTGTTTCCCCATCTATTTGCCATGAAGTGATGGGACCAGATGCCATCATCTTCGTTTTCTGAATGTTGAGCTTTAAGGACTGGACTAAACAAAATTAAATTCATTTCTTAATAAGGTTTTAATAATACTCATTTGTGAATCTCTAAGAGGCTTCATCTTTTCCACTCTGTCTGATCACAGATTTGGGGTCTATCATCCCCAGGAATATGTGTTAGGAAACATTAAAATTTAAGTGTTCTGTTATCAAATACATTTCTGCTTACTAAGAAAATTTTATTTGACTGTTTCTTAGTTTATTTTTAATTTGATATATAATATTTTAAAATAATTGAAATTTTGACTGTTGTCATAAAGAGTGTTGTTTATTGTTTACAAAGTAATATCTGTTATGGCACATCTAGCTACATTAAATGCTGTGTAATCTAACTGTGTACTTTAGCTGTGATGGCTAAAGTAGCTTCTGCTTGTTTTGTCTGCATTTGTAACTAATGTGTTTATTTTTCCTTTTGCTGTAGGTATGCCCTTATATGTCAGCAGTGTTTTTCTCATAATGGCATGGCTTTGAAAGAAGAATTTGAGTACATTGGTAAGAATTATTTGACAGTTAGATTTAAAATATTATACTCTTAAATATTTCATTCTATGCCAGTTGCCATGTAATGCCATTTTGTTTTAGGTATTGCTCTGTATATGTTGTTCAGGCATATTATAGAATACACAGCAAAGCAGAAAAGACAACTCGGGTATTTTCTTCATACAGTGTACAGCTTCTAGGCTAGCTGTTCTTAAACTTTCACTGTGCATCAGAATTAACCTGAAGAGCTTTTAAACATTGTGATGCCCAGGTTCCACCTACAAATAATCTGCTTTAGTTGATCTGAGGTGGGGCCCAGGCATCAGCCTTTTTTTTTAAGCTCTTTAGAATATTTTCATGTGCAGCTACTATTTAAAAATATTGAACTAAATTAATCATGCTTCTCAAATATATATAATATGCAACATTTTGGGGGGCAGATGAGTAAAATTCTGGCTTTTAAGATACCTCATGATGACTAGAAGTGTAATTTCTATAATACATTTAGATCATTGTTATTGTTTTGCTGTTAGTTAACCTGCTGTGTAACTTAGTATCTTTTCTGCTTTAAATTGGTATTATAATTCTAATAATAATTTTAAAATATGCTTTAAAATAAACTTTGGTTAGAACACCTGCCATATTATTAAAAACATGTGTAATTTCACAAGGAATAAATGGCTTTTGAAAGATTCTTTGTAAAAATAACTTTGAGGGTTACTTTATTAGTCCTTAAAGTTTCTTTGGTTTATGGTATTTTTTTTTTTTTTTTAATTCTCTACAGCTTTTCGTTGTGCCTACTGTTTTTTCTTGAATCCTGCTAGAAAAACCAGACCTCAGGCTCCAAAACTTCCAGAATTTAGTTTTGAAAAGAGGCAGGCATTGGAAGGCTCAAGTACAGTTGGTTCCTTGCCCTCAGGAAGTGTAATTTCATCAGAGAAGCAGATCAATGAAGGTATGAATATGTTAATTAAAAAGTTTTATCTCTTGATAATGTTTGCTTTCAATAATAAAAGCATAATTGTTTTAGACAATGGATCAGATTTTGCAGCATGCGTATATCAGGTATTGCTCTGATATTATGGCCTCCTATGCAGTTGGTTTGATGTGTTTGAGTTTTAAAATATATATTGTGTTAAGCAGGATCTAGAAATAGCTTGGTAAATATTGTTTATGGAGTTATCTTTTTAATTAACTGTTGGGAGATTTGACTAGTAATACTTTCATGGAATTATTTTTCAATTTATGTAAATGAAACAGATTTAAGATAATTATGAAGCCACTACTCATAAGGGTCAATTTCTTATAATAATTATAGTTAACACTGATAAATATAGGTTTGTGCCTTACCATTTCTATGACTAGAAGTTACTTGAAAACAGGAAGATCTGAAGTTGAAAAGTCAGCCTTACATTCTTTGGATGACTATATTGACAGGACTGGTGTTCCTTTGAAACAGACAATTTATCAAGGTCCACAGGATTTAATATTGCTGATGAATGCCTTTGTTGTAAAGCAAACTTATTTTAAAGAAATGGAAGTTAACAAGATTCATTGATTTTTAGAACTAATCTTTCAGTTCTGTTTTAGGAATTCCTAAGGAAGTTTCATGAAAAAATGGAAAAGATGTGATGGAATATCTGACTATTAATTGTCAACTATTTCTTGTTGTTAATATTGGGTGAGGAACTATTTGTTAAGCAGCTCTGAATTATGAAGATTGCTAAAGTTATGACGCAGTCCCTGATATTTTGGTGCTTCACCCCGTACAGGAAAAAAAAATCCATATGGGAAGTTTTGTTCACATAGTTTAAGGTAGCAGTCAGTATTGATTCTTTCAACTTCTAGAGTTATCATTTACATATATTTGATTTCTTTATAAAAATCACTGAGTAACGAATACAGTATTGTAAAGCAAAACAAACTAAAAAAAAAGAATCACTGATTAGTGGAAAAAGTGCTTTAACTGAGAATAATATACAAGGCAGTGAATTTTCACATATCTGAAGTTTGGTATGAGAATTTGACTGTGTTTTTTTTTAAACTTTGAAGAATGAGCCTAAAATATATGTGTTGACTTGGGCTTGGCTTTTGGCTTACTAACAAATATCAAAATGAATTTGAACACAGATAGCCATAACAAGAGGCCTATGTACTTCAACGCTGAATCGTTGTATTTGTCTTCTCCATGTCTGCAACATCAACTCCAAACACAATGTCAGACTTTTTTCTTTTGCTTAAGTCATGCTCTGAGCTGCATGCTGTCACATGCAAATCATCTGCCTTGCCATTGCAGCCTCTTGGAACTGAAAATTAAAGAATTCCAACTTGAAGATGCCTAGAGGAAAAATTGGAGTCCCTGCCATGAGTAAATGCTTATGAAAGCTAAAGTGAATATTTGAAAGCCAATAGTTGGGACAAAAAAAGAAAAAACAGCCAACAAAATAGATATCTTGATAATGAGTCCCATGCTTTTATCTTCTGCTAAGGTCAAGATGCAAAGTTAGCAAACCACACCCAGCTATACCTTTCCTTCTCATCTAATCTAGGAGGAGCAATACCCCAGATGTCTCATTTTCTTCAGAAACCTCTGGAATGAAGTCTAACTGGCTCAAACTCAACCCTAATAAGGTAACGTTAATAGATGAAGACATTGAGGCAGGGTGTGATAGCTCCACAATGCTATAAACTGAAGCAACAATTCCATTTGGTTAAGATAGTCACTATAGTAGTAACTTCTTCATTCTTCTTTTTGGATTCATCAAAATGGCTATTATGAGCATCGTTTTACTACTTTGGTTTGTCAGAAGACAAAATTTTTTCCAAGACTCCTGTCTCTCAACACTGTGATATACGGTTATCAGTTTCAAGCTGGATTCCATTAGTAAATGGCGGGAAGTATTTCTGATGAAGAGATAAAGCTGCTTTATTTAAACACTGGTGGCGTACCTTTATGATTAAATTGAACTGCGAAGTGAGGAGTATATCATCTCAATCAGCTACTCCCTCTGTTGACAGCCAATGCGATGAAGGGCTTAGATTGCTGATTTCTACACATCTGTGTAGAATAATTACACAAAACTTAGAGTCTGAAAGAAAAACTTTCCTGTTTTAATTTTTATATAGTTTTAAAAGTATTGAACCAGCTTCTTGAGATTGCGTTACTGAATTTACAGATGGAACCAAAAGGTAACTTTCTTTTGTCTTAATGTTTTTTTCAAAGAATAATTCATAACCACTTATGTGAATCTAGAATTAATACAAGAAATCCTTTTTTCAATTTATGATGCAAGACTTTAAATTTTATCTTAATTCTACTGGAATATTTTGCATTTAGGATGAGGCATAAGGCTTTTGAAATTTTTGGACCACTCTTGGAACAACACATGAAACCTTGGAAAGTTGTCATCAAAGAAGGAGTGCTAGAAGAAAGAAATCCCTCCTGTTAACTGCTCATTTGAATTCCTAAAATTTTTTCTAAAACTATGTACACAGATGTTTTGGCAATAAACTATTAGAGAAAACAAAATAATTAAGATTGTCACTTTATTCTAAGAGCATACTAAATATGGTATGTCAAAGTAATGAGCTGGTTTTTAGTTTCTTTGGTTTCTTTTATTGTGAAATGAATAGTACAGAAATATTTGAGTGTCTGCTAAGCCATGTTAAAGTCAGTTTATCAGATTTTCTTCTTTTTTAAATGTGCTTTTCAAAATAATTGATTCATAGCATTCTTTTTGTTAGATATGGTAATAATTAGAGTATAAGGTTACACTATTAATATTCCAGTATAGTGATTTGGAGTTAGCATGTTTAAAAAACGTTAATATTGTTTTCGTTGTTCAGTTATATTTCGTTAGATCTTACGTAATTATTTTAGTAGAATATAGCTTTTATTCACTGGAAATAACTTACTAGTAATAAAACTCATGGCATCTACTTAGTACTATCAAAAATAGCAAGTAAAATTTATATAAGGTGAAATTTATCTTGATAATCTGATTTTTGCTCTTCCCTTTCTTTTGTTTCAGCAATATACTGTTACCATTAGGTTATGTTGAACTAGGGAAAGTTCTATTTTTAGTTTTTGCTTGTTACGTACTTTAGGAAATTGTACTATTTGGTAATATAGATTTTATTGAATTTTATGTATCAGATCAGAAAAATTGATGTCTTTATTTTTAGCTATGTGTAGCTTACTCAGGATGTAAACTTGCCTATATTATGTTTTTTCATGCTTGTTTTGGACATAGAGATCTTTTAGCCTGTTGGTTTCCTTTTCTGAAACACCTTCACCTAATAGTTTTACATTATTGCTTAATAATGGCATTCTAATGACTCATCTAATGGATTTGTTCACAAATGGTAAATAATTACACAACATTTTTATGTTTAAAATGAGCTGTTTTCTCATAGGTGGTTATCATTTATTTGAATTTTATTCATTGAGCCAGTAAGTTGCATTTGGGGATGAAATTTGTGTCTTTGGTCCTTGAGTATAAGTTGGCTATTTTTCTTAAGGCAGAAAAATCTTTAAAAAACTTTAAAATCTATGAATTAAAGACAAATTTCCATTTTAATTTAACAAATTTCCTTTGGGTGAGTTTTATAGTCTGTACATTTAGTAGGTACTGATATGTTAGCAAGGCAAAATTTTTTTAAAGTTATTGTAAAAATGAATAAGAAGTAAGAATCTAAATCACCAAAATATTAGGGGTTTTGGAATACATAATATAAATAGAATTATGTATTTTGCTGCAGAAATTATGTGTTTCTTTTGGACACGTATGAAATTGTTTTGTTAACTATTCTTTAATTTTTTTTAGAGAATTATCCTTTCAAGAGCTAGAATAAAAACCCTAAAGGGACAGTGGTCTTCTTAAATGTTTTTGCATGCTTGTGGTTTATGGGTGAGGCAGTGGCAGTGTTCATTAAACAGTTACATTCAGTTTTATGAGGTTGAGCTATCTAGCTGAATTGAAGCTTTACCCAAACAACCAGAAGCCAATTGTTACAATTTGGTGGGAAAAGCTTTTCTCTCAAGAATATTGGGGTAGGAGAGTAGAAAGGGAAGGAGTCAGGTAAGGAACAAATCCCATGGATTATTTTTGTTTTATCACATTGTGATAGATTGTTTTCTTGGCATTACAGATGTCAAAGGTGATTTTAAAAATTTTCCTACAGATGGAATTAGGTTATTCAGGTAACCTTGTATTAATTTTAGTCTTAAACTGGTGCTGCCCAGGGGAGGGTAGACCTGTTTAATTAGTGTGAACATGAAATATGGTTTCTCTTTTGGTATTTTATGCCCAAATATTGACATCTACTGTAATGAATTTTATACCAGCAAGCTATTATATATAAACTACAGCCTCACAGAAAAAATGTACTGCTTTTATCAGAACAGGCAAATGATACTCTCCCACAGAAATAAAGTAAGTACTTTTGGAATATATTTAATAATCTTTTTATAAAGTTCTGTGTTTTAGTTATTGAATTGGTATGTAATTAAATCTCTGTTAATCTTGTGCACCTAGTTCACTTAAAGCTTGTTGGGATGACCTCTCACAAAATGACATACATACATTGACTATCTATGTTGTTTAGATTAGCTGATATCTGCATTATTGGTATCATGACACATACCAAATTTTTGTAGCGTTAACTGCTGTTAATATTACTTTTCCACAGATTAACCTGGCGGAAGAAAAGTAGTCATTAATAAGCTTTTGTTCTCAAACCCTATTCATCATTTCACCATTTTTTAGTCTTCTGTATATTTTCTGAAATACAATATAGTATTGATGAGCAAATTTTGTATATAATGCCATTTTCTAATTATGAAAATAATTGACTTTCGTAGAATTCACATGGTATTTCTTAGAATTCACCTCTATATATGTTAACAAAATTAAGTATTATAATTTTTCTCTTTGTATTAACTGCTTCTTTAAGATCCCAGAATTTTAAAATTTGCATTGTGTTTGACTGGTGATGTGTCTGTTTCTGAAAATAATTACATCACAAAGCTTTAATATGATAAAGCATAACTTTGATACCTCTCTTGTTTAATACTGAGTTAATCTGTCAAACAGATAACAAACTATGTGGGCCCATGTTCACTGAAGCATGCTTATTGATGAGTTGAGTCCTGAGTTCTGAGCTTTTTGTTTTTTCATTTCGTGTAACTTTATTGGAGGGTTTACTAAATCATAACCACTTGTAAAATTCTTGGCAAGTAAGTATTGCTCTATAGCCAGAGAGTTGTAGAAGACAGTGACTCTTAAAATTCTACCCTGGATAAATTCTGTGAAGGTAGAATTACAAATGGTTATTGACTTCCCTTGTGGCCCAGCTGGTAAAGAATCCACCTGCAATGCGGGAGACCTGGGTTCAATCCCTGGGTTGAGAAGATCCCCTGGAGAAGGGAAGGGCTATCTACTCCAGTATTCTGGCCTGGAAAATTCCATGGACTGTATAGTCCATGGGGTCGCAAAGAGTTGGACATGACTGAGTGACTTTCACTTATTGACTCCTGAAGTTTTCCACGGAAGAGTTTGCTTGCCCTTGTAGCAGAAATGGTCTGTACATGTCCATACAGTTTCATTTCACTTTCTGCTTTTCCTTTGACCACTGGATATAACACGACTCGACCTCCTGCTTTTCAACTTTGGATTTTTGTAAGATTCCAAGTGGTGCACAGTGCCATTTTATGTTCCTTTTGCAATAAAAATAGCATTTTTGTGACATGTGAACATTCCTCATCTTTTTGTGAGCATATGAAATTTCCATACAGTAAACCTCATTAACTTGGATGTCCCTAGCTATGCAATTTTGGCTTTTTGTTCTACATATAAAAAGAAAGAAAGAGATTGTAATTAATTCCATAAACTAGAGTCAAAAATACCTGTTTAAAAATAAGTTAAAAAATTATTTTCAACTCCACATAGAGTATGTGATATAATTTGTATTTATTAAAACTGATATAAAACCATGAATTTATAAAACCTCCATGTCAACATGTGTACATATTTTCTTTAAAAAGTATTAATTTTGTTATCAAAATGCTGGCATTATATGCTAAGTTGCTTTGGTTGTGTCCAACTCTTTGTGGCTCTATGGACTATAGCCCACCTGACTCCTCTGTCCATGGGATTCTCCAGCAAGAATACTGGAGTGGGTTACTATTCTACAAGGAACAAAACTAGAATTTTTTACCAGTGTAAACTGGCCTGTCCTCCAGATTTTTTAATCAATAGCATTTGTAATATAAGGGATCATCTGTGAGGGTATGAAAATCTCCTTACTTGCTTTGTTGATGTAGTTTAACCATATTTCTCCTAGCAGTAATATTAGTTGCTATTTATTACAGAAACAAAACAAAGAAACACCTCAAAGTTAGGTGTTTATCTTTAATTTGGAAATTGAGTGGCCCAAAACTCTGCTCCTGTCATTTCCTTCCTTTTGCTATTCTTTAAACTTTGAAGAATTAAAGTTATTATTATTAAATTATTTTTAACAGATATGAGTTTAATGAAACTCAAAAGAGAGCTTGAAAGGAGTAAATTTTCAGGTTAGGAACCAATGCCCTTACTTGGCCTCTGCTAATGGAGACAGAGGCAAAAGACTTCCCTTTCGCTCCCTAGCATTCAAGGTGTGTAGCATATTCTGACCCAGAGGTTTAAATCCCAAGGACTTGTCTTGGGATGAAGGAAGGATGAAGGAAGACTTGTCTTGACTTTGGAAAAGGTGGATCCAGACCCCCACAGTCATGGATAATAGAGATGTAAATCAGTGTGGGAAATCACACCACCTATACACACATATGCACCCTACAAAGGTACACATTTATACATCGGTCACAGTGTTGCCTGGACGCAAGAGAGACTAGTTCCTTCAGGAAACATAATCTGGGAGTTAGTGCATTTACTGTTTTTGCTGGGCTGTTGTCTTATATAATTCTATTGAAATTTTGATATATTCAGACATTCAGCTTTCAAATCCATCTTTAGGAAAGTTCTTAAGTATTAAAGTTCATTTTTGTGAACGATGGGACTTTAGGTAAAATTATGTTTATGGGTATGTTTCCCCCAGATTGTTTTTTCCTTCATTCATACCATTTCATATATGGTATGCTATAGGGATAGGCTTCCAAAGTGGCTCAGTGGTAAAGAATATGCCTGCCAATGCAGGAGACATGTGTTTGATCCTTGGGTTGGGAATATGCCCTGGAGAAGGGCATGGCAACCCACTCCAGTATTCTTGCTTGGAAGATCCCATGAACAGAAGAGCCTGGCGATCTACAGTCCATAGGATTGCAAAAGAGTCAACATGACTTAGCGACTGAGTATGTGTGCCTGATGTACTTAAGTACATTAAAAAGATATATTTTAAGGATAATGTTAGACTATTCTGTTTTTTAGTTTCTTTGCACGTGCTTATCTTATTTAGTAGTTATTAACATTGGCTATTGCTAAAGTTTTTACTCTTTATCTTTTCAGAATCTTTAGAAGAACAAGATGTTCTAGATAATAGTACAGAACAGACAGATGACAAAATACCAGATACAGAGCAGACAGACCCGGTGATTGAACAAGCATCTGGCATAGAGGAACCAGAGGAGAAACAGGAAGAGACGGAGAATGAAGAAACCTCAGTGAGCGAAGACAAGTCAGCAGTTGCCAGAGCTGATGCTGTTCCTAAACCTGAACTGAGTGGAGAGTCTTTGACAATGCAGTAAATGGTTCCATGTGCCTTCAACTGGATATTTGTAGTCTTGCTGATGTCAGTTATTGCTTTTTTAGGTGTTGCTTTCTTTTTTTTCACCCCCCTCAAAGACATGCTTGGTATCGTTTGAATTTCAGATTGCCTAGCTATTTTGTCAAAGTTATGTCTACTGGGTATTAAAATTAAAAGCAAATGGTGTCAGTAAAGTAAAATCCTTTTGAATGTACAGAAACCCACACTGTTTAGACAATGTTTAGGTATTTTTTTCTGTTCTAAAAGTAAACAAATATAACAGAAGTTTTGTTTTCTACTTGTGACCTGTAAATACATTTGGCATAGGAAGAACCTTGGTTAGGAATAAGTTCTAATAGCATTTGTTTTAAGGAATGAAACAATTAAGATTTTTAATACTTCATTATTAAAATGGATAGAATTTTAACTCTTGTGATATTTGCCAGGGGGTAAAATATCTATTTAGGCATTTACATCAAGAGGTATGAAAGTTATTACAGTAACAATATAGGCATTTGTGTGAATTCTCAGTAAGAATGCAGTTGAACAGTCAAGTGCAGTGTTACTTTTGATGTCTCTTATTTTGCAGCTGGGCCAGAGGTACCTGATGTATACAGTTAGCTTATGTTTACATATTAACATATAGGAAATATCTCTGCACTTGACTGTACTTGAATTTTGAACATTATTTATATTTGTAAAATAATGCTGATATTATAAATGAATTTTGTGCTCTTATGTGTATTTTTGTTAAGGAAAATAAAGATGATCTGGCAGCAATTTCTTTTTTGTCAAATATCTAGACTACTTCAGACAATATCTTGGTAGATGACTTAGGTACTTGAAAAGTCTTAGTAGGAAGAGCTCACAATTCAGTAAATCTATAAATTATGCTGAGAAAAAATTATGATCTTTTTATTCAAATGTGTTACCTTTCAAGTTCAGAGAATTAGTGACATTTAGAGGTTCTAATCAGAGGTTAGATTTTTCTGATTCAGGAAAACCTTAGGCCATTTGTAGTTTTTAATTTTGAGAGACATAGTTTTGTGAGAATAGGCAGTTAATTACTAGTAGTTCATTGGATTTAATATGTGTATTAAAGACTAACTGGCAATTTTTTTGACCCAAAATAGTAATTCTTGTTGTTATCTTTTCTATCTTCTTTTTATCTATTACTAAGAAAAAACTATCAAGTTATGCCAAAGGAAGGAATACACAGGAATGGTGTATATGGCAAGTATTTCTAAGTTATATATGGTTTGTTAAAAATTAAATAAAATACCATTTGTTATTTAAAAATTCATCTTTATGATTTAATATCTTATATCTGATAGGTTTTTTAAAGGAACCCAAATGTGTTAATAGTCTGAGAGTTTTTTCAAGATTACAAGATTGGGTTTGAATTCTAGCTCTGCAGTCTTGGGCAAGTCACCTGACCTCACTGAGGTCATGTTTTTTCATCTTTAAAACTGGAAGAATGCCTACTTTTTGGAGTATGAGGACAATAAAAAGTAATTTATTTAGTGGGCCTAGCTGACTGTCTGATAGTAGATATTTATACTCTTGATATCTTTGTGAAATGTGGAAGGGCTCTGAATTCTCCTTCTTGCAGATAAGGAAATGAAAAAACAATATGAAATATAATTTGGCTGATCAGAATCAAGCCAAAGTTTTCTGCATAGGTTTTCTTTATCATATACATGTATGTAAATGCATAGATTAAGGCAATAGGAACCTGAAACTGGAATATAATACTACTGCAGAATATAGTCTTTTTTCTTTTTTGATGAAGCCCATCAGTATTTTTGGTGTAGCCCATCAGTATTTTTGGTGTGTGTGTGTGTTATTGGCCCGTAACACTTTAGTAACACTTTGCTGAGTCTTCTTGTTATAAAACATTCAAATTCTGAAAAATGAGTAATCTCAGAGAAATATAATTTAGTGATAGAATTAAATAGATATCAGAAGTATCTATAGAAGAAGGTTAAAATAGGTAAATTAATGTAATGGGTAACATGCTGTAATCATGTAGTACCTATTAAAATAGAAAAGTTTCTTCTGATATTATAATAAACAATTAATGGTTGAAGAATGGTATAATGTCCTATTTTTGATTATTAAGACTAGCGTAAATGAGGAAAAGCAAACTAACCAGTGCTGTGAGCTAAAGTAACCTTCACTTCCCTACTTACTAATGCTCAACAGGTCATCATCTAAACTTCTCTCTATGCCCTTAGCATAATCTACAAACATGTCTGGCTTTTCTCTCCATCTCTCTTCCACCATTATGCTGTAGCCTTAGGGTGTCTTTTCTATTCTCTAACTAAGCTAAACCCTTTCCCACCTTAGGTCTCAGTTTAAATGTTCTTTCCTTAGAGAGATGCCCTCCCAAGGTCCGTATCCAAAGCTGGTCTCTGTCTTTTACTCGATCCTGTCACTTTATCTGTTATTATAATCTGTGAGTATTTTATCTGTTTATTAGTTTACTGTATTCTTCAAGACTTAAAAGTCTTTGTGTGCAAGGTTCTGTCTTATTTACCTTTGTATCTCCAGAGCCTGGTACAGTGTTTGACACATTTATTATTTATTATGTGAATGAATAACTTTGTTGCTAAATTCAGCAAAAACTCAGTTCTTACCTTATTCCATTGACACTCCTGGATGCTCCTTTTAGTTTGAAACACTTTTTTTCATTTGGCTTTTGAGTTCTCACACTATTGTTCTCTTATTCCTCTGCCGCTTTTCTCTCAGTGTCCTTTGCAGGTTTCTCTTCCTCTGCCCATCATTTACATGTTGATGTTTCACCTTTCTACCTTGTCAGCATTTCTTCACTCTGTGTCTTCTCTCTAAAGGCTCTCATCAACCCCCATGGACTTAATTACCATCTGTCTCTCTCATTCTCACATCTTCAGCCTTGATCTCTTTCCTTCACTTATAGAGTGATAGATACACCTGCCTACTGGAATGAATGTCTCTCCCAATCAATTTATTAAAAAGTGAACACTATTTTCTCCTTCAAAACCTTAAAAAAGTTTCTATGTTTCAGTTTAATTTCTGTGTTTCTCATCTTATCAAATAGTGCTACTATGCAAGCTAGAAACTAGAGTTTTTTCCCTTTTTCCTGTACCTTAACTGTCAATTTCTGTTTCCTAAGCATCTTTCAGTTATATCCTCATTTCTCTGTCCCATTAACGTTACATTAATGATAGTAAACATTTGCATTCTTACTACGTACCAAGCAACATGCTAACTGTTGTGTGAGTATTATTTGTTCCTTGGCAACAACCCTGTGAGGATTTTATTTTCTCTGGATTATAGATAGGAAAACATGTTATAGAGAGTAAGCAACTGGATAAGTGAAAAATCTGAGATTTGAATGCAGGCAAACGACTTCAGGTGGCTCCGACCATAAAGAATCTGTCTGCAATGCAGGAAACCCAGGTTCAATCCTTGGGTCAGAAAATTCCCTGGAGGAAAGAATGGCTACCCACTCCAGTATTCTTGTCTGGAGAATTCCATGGATGGAGCAGCCTTGTGGGCTGCAGTCCATGGGGTTGCAAAGAGTCAGACACAACTGAGCAACTAACACATACACAGACATATGACTTTAGAAGGCTTACTTCTTATTACTGTTGTACTGCCTTCTAATTCAGGCCTCCTTCATCTCAAAACTGTTTCTTAACAGGTTTCCTTGTTTCCAGTCTTGTCCATGGCTATCTATTCTGTCTACTTCAACCTGAAAGAGTTTTCATAAGTGGAAAACAAATGGTGTCGTACCATTGCTTAAACCCTTTAATTATTCCTCATTGTTCTTAGGATGAGGTCTAAAGTTACCCATACGGCTTACAAAGCCTGTGTAACTTTGCTCCTAGTTTCTTCTGGCATTTCTCACTGCAACTGCTGCCACTGTTCCTCTGCCCCGTACCCGCACACTTTTAGGACAGCTATACTGTTTTCTCTGTTTGCAAATGCAGTGTTTTTTCCTAATCCCCTAGTCTCCTGGTGCTCTTCCTCTGCCTGGGATATCTTCCCACTTACACAGACAGGAGGACAGTCAGTTGTTGGATTCTAGTGAAATAGTTCCCGTCAGAATCCAAGTTTAGAAATCTTGCTAATTATTAAGCTATGCTCTTTATTCTTGTACTTGGTCTTTCTCATTACCAGGCAAGAATACAGGAGTGGGTGGCCATTCCCTTCTCTGGGAGATCTTCCAAAACCAGGGATCAAATCTGGGTCTCCAGCATCGCAGGCATATTCTTTACTGTCTGTGCCACTGGGGAAGCCCAATGCATTGGACACACAATCACTATTGTTTGCTGAACATAACTGAATCTGAAGAGCTATCGTTCATGTAGTGAGGGAGAGGTTCTAATTATATATGATTTTCATTAAACATTGTATGCTGGGTGCTGGAAATACTAAATGTCTTATATGAAGTCATGGGGAGAGTTAGCGCCTAAGCAAGTCAGAACTCGAATCTCAGCTCTTAATGTGGGATGCTTTATATTAAACCACTGTTTTTATACTGCCAGTCATTATTGGTGCTAGAGTTTATGTATTTAAAATATGTAACATGTTTATTTCCAGCTGACAGTAACTACATAACTATCTTAAAACTTATTTTTTCCTTTATATTACCTTATAGTATTACTCTGCAATAATGCCTGTTGGATTGTGCTCAAATCAGTTAGTGGAAGGGTCAAAGAATGAGGATAATTTGTGGAATTATAGCAATTTTGAGACAGTTATGGATACAGATCTGCTTTAGAAAATTGAAAAAATAATGTGGTGTCATTATCTAGTATAACATCAATTCATTGTAAGAATTGTAGAAGAGATTTATATATAGTTTATGAACTCTTAGAGCTATTAAAATAATAAAAGTATTTACATGAAGACAGACCAAGATAGAGATGATTGTGAATTGATGATCTACCAAATCTTACAATTTGTAGTTTGACTTGTTTTAGAATTATTACCTAAATATATTGACTCTACCAAATTAGTATATTGTTACCCTGGTAATTTAACTTATATGCAGAGTATATCATGTGAAACGCTGGGCTAGATGAAACACAGGCTGGAATCAAGATTGCCAGGAGAAATACCAATAACCTCAAATATGCAGATGACACCACCCTCATGGCAGAAAGCGAAGAGGAACTAAAGAGCCTCTTGATGAAAGTGAAAGAGGAGAGTGAAAAAGCTGGCTTCAAACTCAACATTCAAAAATAGGTCATGGCATCTGATCTTGTCACTTCATGGCAAATAGAGGGGAAAAAATGGAAACTGACAGACTTCATTTTCTTGGGCTCCCAAATCACTGCAGATGGTGATTGCAGCTATGAAATTAAAAGACGCTTGCTCCTTGGAAGAGAAGCTATGGCCAACCTAGACAGCATATTAAAAAGCAGAGACATTACTTTGGGAACAAAGGTCCATCTGGTCAAAGCTCTGGTTTTTCCAGTAGTCATGTATGGATGGGAGAGTTGGACTATAAAGAAGGAAGGCTGAGTGCCAGAGAGCTGATTTTTTTGAACTGTGGTGGAGAAAACTCTTGAGAGTCTGTTGGACTGCAAGGAGATCATTCCTGAATATTCACTGGAAGGACTGATGGTGAAGTTGAAACTCCAATACTTTGGTCACGTGATGCAAAGAGCCACCTCACTGGAAAAGATCCGGATGCTGAGAAAGATTGAAAGCAGAAAGAGAAGGCAATGACAGAGGATGAGATGATTGGATGGCATCACCGACTCAATGGACATGAGTTTGAGCACACTCTGGGAGATAATGAAACGGAAGCCTGGTGTGCTGCATTCCATGGGGTTGCGGAAAGTTGGACACAACAGAGCGACTGAACACCACCACCAAATTAGTAAAGCAATAAAACAAAGAGTTTTTGTTGTTAACTGCAAACAATAAACTAGTGTCATAGTTTTAAATAGTTCATTGCTAGAGCTTCAGTTTCTGTCTCAGTGAAACCCAGTTGAAATAATCACACAGTAACATGGTCAGAGATAAAGAGGAACAGCTGCTAGAAAAAAGACAGGAACCCTCTCTAGTCAGTCCTCCTCATGGTCACTTGGTCAGTTGACTTTATTATGCACACACAGAAAAACAGAAGCAAATGAGACTGGTTAACAAGTGTGCTGGTGACCTTCTTTAAAGTGATTTGTATCCACAGATTCAGGCTCTTGAGTTTAGACTGATAAACATAAATATATAGAAAAGTATGTTTATTAGAATATAACCATAAGAATACAAATTATTAATAAAATTATAAGTTTATAAATTATAAAATTATGAATAAAATTATTAATGAGTACAGAATTTGTATCAATCCATAATTGTGTCAGCCTAATTTCTTTCCTCCTTGGAAACTAATCTACATTTTCAACTTTAATACAATTTAAAAATGCCTTTAAAAATTATTTATTAGATAGTATGTGTCCCCCCAGTTACCTTTATCAGTTAACCTTTGTATGAAACTTAGATTGCATTCAATTTCCTATTCTTTTTCCTCCAAAGCTTCTGTTATATGTAGTTTATACTACTCATGAGTTTTAGGAAAAGAAAATACTATCCACTTTCATAGCTCTATATTACTTGATGTTTTTTAAAACCTAGATTTTCTGTTTTATGCATTTTTCTCCTTTTAAAAAAATATTTATGCTTCCCCCCCCCCCCTTTTTTTTTTGGCAGCAAAATTGATAGAATCTGGAAGCACTCTGACAAGATTAAAAAGAGTTCTCAAAATCTCCCCCATAAATTAGTTTAAGTTCTTATTCCAGGATTATATGAGAATAGGCCAAATTTTCAACTGCCAAAGACGTTTACCAGATCCCTGGCACTTGATTTAGGAAAACTGGGAAAAATTTATTTTTGTGAAAATATTTCTATCTTAAGTCTGGTTTTGAAGGATGAAGAAAGTGGGGAATTAAATGAACGGGTTTTTTTTTTTTTTTTGAATACCTGTTCTTAGTCAGGCCCTGTGCCCTGGATACTTTCATATACATTCTCATATAGTCTCACACAGCCATGTGAGGGGCTGGAATCCTGTCAAGCAGGGATTAAATGAATTCCTGAAGATTACTTAATTTACGGATATTGTAAATGGAATTGAAACCTAGGATCTCTAAGTTCTGTCCTTTTCACTACCTGTGAGCTTCCTCCTCCTCTGTTGGCTGAAAGAAATAGACTCAGGCTCTTTGGTTTCTCATTTTTGTGATAACTCAATTGTTACTTCTTCAGGGCCGTCTTCTCTTAACCTAACACTTGTCAGACTTTCCACTCTGACGTACCCTCCTCTTGAAATTCTTTCATAATATTATCTTTTGCACCAGACTGTGAACTCGTTGAAGTCAAGGCCATATCTGGTTTTGCTTATTACATTCCCAGTGCCTGGTGTATTGAAGAGACAATAAATTATCTGTTTAGTAGTATGCATGAACCCACACATATACATAATGGGAAATACTGCTATAGTCTTAAGTGCAGATTTTATAGTGTGAAGGATTTTGCAAATCTCAAATTATTTGAATTATTGAGAAGGGAAATGGCCAGAAAGTTTGTTTCTCACAACTTAGGAAAATTTCGACTGATACTTTTGTCTTTTTTTCCCCTTTTTTAAAAGTCCATTGTCCACATTGCTGTTGGAGCGTTCTAAAACACAAATTTCAAAAATTACTGTCAGGCTCATTTATGTCTGGCCACCTCCTTAGGTGGCTTGTAAGCATGCCCTTCTTTTCTGGCCTTGTCTCCTACTATTCTCCCTCACCTGACCACACTTCTGAGAGGTGCCTTGCACTGATCTTCCATGATGCTACTCTTGTCAACTCTCATTTCCTGAAGAGCTAACTCTGTAATCCGAGTGACTTCCTCGACCTACCTAAGCAGTTACTTGCTTTTGTTCCTATTGTTCTTTATATACCATGTAGAACTTGTAATCTTCTGACCTCTTGTTTATTGTCTGCCTCCCTCGTTTGATTGGTAACACAGAAGAAAGGCCATGTTGCTCAGTGTTGTATTTCTCAGTTTTGCACTCATCCAACAGAACAGCACAGATTAAAACAAAACTGAAACCCCATGGTGTCAGCTAACTGTTTAGAGAATTGATTCCTGTGATAGACCTGAGTTGATCAGACCTGAGTTGATCAGTTGTGTATGCCACTTCTATTTGAAACTCCTACAAATACAGGAATTGGGGATAGAAAGTGAGAAGGACTAGCTCAAGATGTGAGAAAATGGAAACTGTGAGCACCTTGACGGTGGGGAGGATTCATTTGTTTTGAATTGTTAATGTCTGAGATAGATGCTTAATAACTGAATGAACCAAGCTGAAGATGGCCTAAGAGCTGGTGTGCTGAGAGGGCAACACAGAGTCAGAGCTCTTTCTTGATTCATGTGAGTCCGTTATTTGGATATGATTTTTAAATTGTACCTGTAATTTGAGTTCTTTAGCAAATTTCCATTCTTGAAGATCCCTACTCTCCCCACCCTCGATCCCATATTTTAATTACCTATGGAATGGTGCTTTTTAAAAATCTCATTTTTATGTTTATTTTCTCATTTCTGACCATTTAATGTTGCAACTGACATTAAGTTAGAATTTTCTGGATTAAGCTCCTGGTTTTGGACATTGTATCTGTTGGAGCCCAGACACAAAAACATCTTAAAGTTGAGTACTTTCTTCAAAAAGTCATTAAACATGAGGTATACTGTCAGCTTTTTTTTTTCCTGAAAATGAGAAAGGCTACTTGTGCCTTAATGTCTATAGCAAGAATTATAAAGGCTTTGCCTACCTGCCAAGAGTTGACATATTTTATTAAATTACAAGTAGTAGGGTTTAAAAAAAAAAAAAACCTTTCCTAGGAATAGATGAAATCAAGTTTTGGAATGAATTTGTATTCTCAATTATGGGTCTTCATACAGCCAAAGAATACATGACTTTTCAGAATAGGATGTTGTGAATTTTATAAAAGGAACTGAGTATTGACTGAAATAAAATTTATATGCTTGGAACATGCTTTGGGTGGATGTTATAGACTCGTTTCAACATGATTTTTTTTTGGTTTTTAAAGACCTGAATTCTTTTTGATGTTTGTATGATCTTTCTTCAACAGGGCAATCTCCTGTAGTTGTGCTTGATTCAAGTAAATGGTCTTTTATTTGTTTAATACAGTCACAGTCCTTACTGAAGAGTGGGGATTTTTCCTTTCCTGCTGCCATTTCCCCCTTACCCCCACCCTTAACCCTGCCACACCTCCTCCCCTCCCCCAACCAGCAAAGGCAGGGGCAGCAGCTGTTCAGGTTTTAGTAGATTCTGCTAAGACCAATTTACCCTAGCAAACAATTGTTAGCAATAGTTTGAAGCAAACATGAATGTTCAGCACTCCTTTTAGGACAAGATGGCACAAGACTGCTAAATTGTGAGTCAAGACAGTAGTGCCGTGGGCAGAGGAGAAGAGGAGCAGAGGACTTGCCTTGTAATGAAGAAGCAGAATTCTGGACTGCCTTGTGTAGATGAGTAACAAGAGGTATATGGCTGACACTTCTGTTTTCAACAGTGCCTCCTCCAATAGACATGTAAAGAATTCAATTTGTGCATTATAGGTTTTATTGTCTATAAAGTGATTTATGTCTTTATCTCTGCATTATTGCCCACAAGATACTGCCCTCTGTCAGAAGGGCTGTGCTATCTAATTTTTTAGACCTTTGTCTTCATTACTACAGCAATTTTAGCTTGTGATCATTGTGCTAGCCCTCACTGATAAGCTAAGACACTGCAAGATTCATGGTACTGACATCTAACCTTGCTACTGGCTTCTTGACCCTTCTGCTTCCGAAACATGGGTTCATTTTTTTTTTTTAAACCCAAGGTAGAACTCTATCTATTTTTCACACACATTGTGGGCAGTTTAAAGGTTGGTCAGAATCAAATATTGTGCTTTCAGATTTGATAATGTATGAGTACAGAAGGATGACCTTTGATACATGGTTATACATCAACATGACATGAGCAGTAAATGCAGCAATTACCTTTACCTCATTGAAATGATACTTTAGTTTTCATCTTCAGAGCAATTACTGCAAAAAAAAAAATGCATTTAAGTTCTTAGAACATTTGCAAAATAAGTATCTTGGAAACAGTCCTAATTTATGAACTTATTTTCAGTATGAGTTTGGTGTTCATAGGATGAAATAGTTCACTATCAAAAGATCTTGACATGATAATGTTAGGTTTCTGTAAATCTACTTTGTGTTTTATAAATACATGATTTTTCAAAAGGATTAAATGCTGCTTCTGTACAAGAGGTTTACCATTTGTGGTTTGAAACACTGAAGTCGGTGCCCAGTGGTCATCTAAAGGAGTATTTAGTGGTGATAAGGATCTTTATGATATGATCATACACAGCTGCATGTAGCTTCTACCACTGTTTATGGGATTGTTGCCCCAGTGTGTTAATTTAAATATTCATTTCTCCATTAATGAATGCCCCCTGTGTGTCAGGCACTGGAGATGTAGAATGAGTGTGACATGGACCCTACTCTCAGGGAGTTTACTGTCTACTCAATGGTTAATCTAATAGGTCTTAAGTTCTATCTTAAGTCTCAAGATGAAGACGCAGTAAGTTGACTTAGTAAGTCCTAAGTGAAGTATTCATAGGACTTAAAAAGTTAGGAGACCAGGTTTGCATTTTGACTCAGCCAATTTCCAGTAGTATGACCTTGTGGGGAAGTTAGGTAATCTCTCTAAACCTTGGTTTCCTTGACTGTCGAGAAATGATATGTGATGCATAGAGCTGCTGTGAAAATTAAATAGGGAAAGTGTACTAGAATGGGAAACTTCCTTTTCTACTTCCCATCCTTTCTTTATCTCTTCCTACACCTCTCATCCAGTTTACTGTTTCTCTAAAAATTTCTCTCTTTCTGGTATAGAGGTTGTTAACAAGGATCCAGGGAGTCCAAGGGCCTCTGGAAATTTTCTGCAGAATTTTATGTGTGTATGTGCACATTTTTCTAGGAAGAGAATACATAACTTTCATCTAATTTTCAAAGGGAATCACAAGTCAGTAGAGCAGAAATGGTGCAGCTCTCTTCTAAGTGAATAGCTAACTACCAAAGATACTAGTTAACATTAATGTTTAATAATATAAAAACAATAACAATTGAATCTCAAGATCCTTTTCTTTGTGCATTAAAGAATCCATCAAATTATCCCCATGGACAGAAGCTATATGTGAGGTACATAGCAGCAGTGCCACAGCAGTGGCAAAATTAGTATAAAAATGGAACTGAAGTTCAGTGTGTGAGTCTTGCATATTTTAAAATTTCTGATAGCTTTATCAGTGATCACTTTTAGACATAAGAATTGCTTAAAACTCATCAGGTTAGTGAGACTGCATGTTGAAAATAAGATATAGGGGTATTGTAAGGAATCACAAGGTATCTTACTGGTTTTGATGTTATAAATAAAGTTTCACCACCTTACCCCAAACAGATACTTGTTCCCTCCCCTCAACCCAGGAACTTCCTGCTCATGAAATGATGTCATAAAATTAGCTTTTCACCAATACTTGTCTGTCTTCCTCTCTTGGTTTTTAATACAGGAAATCTAAAGTACAATGATCAAAATTTCAAAAGCTATTTTCACTGCATTTATCACTGTGATACATTAACTGCTTTCTCTTCCTTAGGTTCCCTTTTACTCTTTACCTTTTAGCTTATGTATGTACTTTATAAATTGATAGAAACACAGTTGCATTCTTTACTGTTTTTTGTCTGTGCTGGGTATTCACAGCCTCTTCTCTGGTTGCGGTGAGCGCGGCTACTCTCTAGTTGCAGTGCGCGGGCTTCTCACTGCAGTGGCTCTTCTTTTCATGGGGCACAGGCTCTAGGGCGCACAGGCTTCGGTAGTTATGGCTCCTGGGCTCCAGAGCATAGGCTCAGTAATTGTGGCACACGAGCTTAGTTGCTCTGTGGCATTTGCTCTTCCTGGATGGATAAGGGATGGAAGCTGTGTCTCCTGCATTGGCAGGTGGATTCTTTACCACTGAGCCACCAGGGAAGCACCCCCTGCCCTATCCCCACGTATTCTTAAACCAAACTGTGAGCAAGAGGCTCTCTGTGGTGTTCCACTTGTTTAGCTTTTCTCACATGAACTGTTATGAAAATCTTGAGTCAATTATTGACCATTCCATAGCACCTGAAGCCATGGGCATTTGGTCACTGGGAAGAGGTTTGAACCCTTAACCCTTTACAGGCCATGAACAGCTGTCAAGTGGTAATGAGTTTTTCCTTTACACTCAAGCAAAAGCAGGCCGAAGGCTTGAATGCCTGGTTTTACTCCTTTCCCTATTATCTCTGCTAACCTTAAGTTTGAGTTTGTACATTTGCTTTGTAGGTCTAAACCTTTTGCATTTTCAAGTGAGTTTCATCCCAGAATTAATTATGACAGTGAAAAAAAGTAGATGATCAAAATGTTCAGGAGTGGGCAAGTTTTTAAATAATGCATTTAAATATTTTTGAAGTATTTTTAATAATGAAAGAAAATACTCAAGATTTGACATTAAGAGAAACATGGATATAAAGTTACAAGGTGTATATAGAGTCTGGTCTCATATACAAGTATATGAAAATAAAACTATATAAATATAGATCTATCTATAAATAGATATATGAGAGGGAGGGGTTTATACAAATATAACAGATTTTAACTGATCATATTGGGTTGTAGTATGTGTTACTCTGTTTTTTCATCTTTTCCCCCAAACTTTCCCAAACTGAATATCAAGAATGTGCATTACTTTTAGAAAGTCTAATTTTTAAATTAAAAATCTAGAGTAATGAGCTCCAACAAATCACTCTGTTACAGAAAGATTTTTAATTCAAGTTAATAGTTCTGTTATTCCCAAATTCAGAACATTTTTGTATGTGCAAATTCTGGGGAAACAGTTCATTTTCAAAAAAGGCAGAGAAAAAAGTGAGTTTATCTGGGCAGTAAAAATATAGAGACCTCTGTTAAGTTACTTTGGAATAAAGAATAGAAATGAATGTTTTATAAAAAAAAAATATGAAGTTAGAAATTAGGAAGGAATCTGAGAAACTTCGATTTTTTTTCTTTCAGTAGCTTGAATAAAGCACTCTCCACCTATGTAGAATGGTTTGGAAGCCCTGGTACATCTACATACTTTCTCCTCCTTCCTTTATTTGCACAAAGCCATACATAGCTCCAGAGAAGGCAATGGCACCCCACTCCAGTACTCTTGCCTGGAAAATCCCATGGGTGGAGGAGCCTGGTAGGCCACAGTCCATGGGGTCACGAAGAGTCAGACACGACTGAGCGACTTCACTTTCACTTTTCACTTTCATGTATTGGAGAAGGAAATGGCAACCCACTCCAATGTTCTTGCCTGGAGAATCCCAGGGATGGGGGAGCCTGGTGGGCTGCTGTCTATGGGGTCGCACAGAGTCAGACACGACTGAAGTGACTTAGCAGTATACACAGCTCATTAATTCCTTTAATTAAGAGGAATGAATCAAAAGGTTTTTGTCTTCTAATAAGTAGTTGCTTTATTTTTATGTAATATGACACCATAATCTTTAATCTTCCCTTAATATATTTCTTTGGAAATCTCACAAGTTATGGAGATTGCTTCTTATGTATGGTTAAATAAGTTCCTGAAACTGGGTTCTGAAAAACATTTGGAAATAATCACAAATACAGAATATAGTGATGGGTCTTAGTGCAGTTTGCTCTAGAATCGTCATATGATAGCAGTTATAGCAAAATCTGACTCAAGCTTCCCAAACTGAGAATTTGTGGCAATTTGTGAGAGAGATGAGAATGAATTTCATGATTTAGAGAATTAGATAGGTAAATTTATAATACATTTAGAGCTTTGTAGAAATATTTACTTTTGGGGTAGTTATTTTAAATGTCTGTTTATGTACAGCAGTGTACCTGGAGGCCCCTCTGATCTGCTGGTTTTCTACTAGGGAAACCGTAATTGACTGAAAGTTTAATATATATCCAACCTGCTGTAAGACATTTTATATATACAGTGTAATTTGATCCTTAGAAGAATTCTTTGAAATAGAAAATTATTTATCTCCATTCTTTAGATAAGGAAATTGAGATTCCAGGAAATTCAGTAACGCGTTAAAGGTCACACAGCTGATAAGTGGCAAACACAGGATTTGAACCTAGGTTGATCCATAAATGAACCTTCCCTGGTGGCTCATAGGGTAAAAGAGTCTGCCTGCAGTGTAGAAGACCTGGGTTCGATCCCTGGGTCAGGAAGGTCTCCTGGAGAAGGAAATAGCAACCCACTCCAGTATCCTTGGCCTGGAAAATTCCGTGGATGGAGGAGCCTGGCAGGCTATAGTCCATGCGGTCACAAAGAGTCAGACACGACTGAGCGACTTCACTTGATCCACAAATGTTTCACTATATTGCACCACTTCCAGTCTTACCTATTTGTTCAAATTTACTTTTTACCAGCAATATTCTCTTTACCTTGTATACATTAAAGTGATTAAAATATCCTGTAAAAATGTTCCATAGTAATACTCTGAGGGAAATCTTGAAGAGTTCTTTTGGTAAGATGAATACTCCTTGGGTTGTCCAGATTTTGTGAAATAGTATCGGAGATGTTACTATTATTTTAGAAGCTAAAAAAGAATATGGTACTGCTTGCTGGCTCCTCCTCTGCTTAGTTAGGGGCAGGATGCATTCTTTCCGCTTTCACTGTTAGCTCTCTTTTGTGCTACCATACAGAGTTGAGCTGATTCATGACAAAAACAGGTGTAGAAGGTGAAAAGGTGATTACTAGTTGCTCTGCAGATAAATTACCTTTTTATTCTTGGTATTATGTGAATTTCTAAAACCAACATTCAAATTCTTTGATTCTGTGCCGTTTAAAAAATTGTCTTCCCATTGAGATTTTTACTGAAAGCACTGAGAAATATTTAAAAAAGATGTCTATCAAAATTTTTTTTTGAGTACATGTCAAATAGTTATTTGATAAGGATGAATATTTTTCTGGATCTCACTATCACTGAGGGACCAATTGTCTCTTACATACCTTCAACTCTCACTTAGAATGGTGCTTGGCCAGCAGTATGTTCTTCATGAGTGTTTGCTGAACTGGAATTGTTTCTTAGCAGGACACTGTGCCTCTGATATAGATTATCTTATCATCTCTGAAATTTAATATTTTTGAATGAAATGAAGAACCCTTGATTTTGAATTTCTTTGTGCCTCTAGGTCTTCAACTGATGCCAGGGGGGGAAGGGTATGGACTGCTGCTGTCCACAGCTCCCACACCTTGGATTTTACCTAGAGGTCTAGGCGTTGATGACCAGCTGCCTTTCTCTATTTAACCTTTGGTTACATGCACTGGCCTCATGAAGGTCCTCACACTAGTCAGCTGCCTTTCTAGGCCCTTTCCCCTTCCTTCTCCCTTCCTTCTGTGATCATCCTTTGCTGACCTGCATCCTCAGGACTTTGCATGTCCTGTTCTATTGAACTTGGAGTATCAGCTTTCCCCCAGTCCTTTATGGATTTTGCATGTAGTTTTCATGACTCTGATTCTTTATGTGTAATAAGAATATTCTTTCTACAAACTTCTACTAACACATGTTGCTGTTAGACATTATCACCAGATGTTTGGGAAGGCAGGTAAGGAAGTAGTTCTGGGCTGTAAAATTCAGGCCCTCCCAGGAGATTTAGGAGGAAGTGGGATGTCTTGTTGTTTCCAGTCACTTTAACAGGCCCGGCCTCTCTTGATGTTTCCCAAGAGTAATCTGAGGCCACCTCCATCAGCTTTCACAGGATGTGACATCTCTCCTAGCAGCCTAGGGAGTGCTGGTTTTCACGCTATATTCCACAAATCTCAACAAGTCCTGTCATCCCTCAAACATTTGACTTATCTTCTAATGTGGGTGTGTAGTAACTTTAAAAAATGTATACACAATGTATTTAACAATTTTTAACACTGAAGGCCACTAATTTGTGTTCTCAGTGATAGAATGATTTCATAATACATAAATGTAAATTAGAATTTATAAAATAAATTCATTTGTAACAGATATTGGCAGTCTCTGTGGGCAGCCTTTAATCTCACTCCATGCTGTTCAGACATGAGCTCTATACTTCTTTCAGATTGCAGCCTCTCTCATCTCTCCTCTGGCTTATTTGTTGCAGGCACTCATTCACTCTACTTACAATCCATTCCTAGCAGCAGGCAACGTAAGCCTACTAGGAGGGTGTGATGACTCCTCTACTCAAAAACTTTCCCATATTTTCCCATCCTTTTGTCCCAGGTGTCACTAGTGGTGAAGAACCTGCCTGACAATGCAGGAGTTCCATCCCTGGGTTGGCAAGATCCCGTGGAGGCGGGGATGGCAACCCACTTCAGTATTGTTGCCTGGAGAATCCCATGGACGGAGGAGCCTGGCGGGGTACATAGGGTTGAGACCGAAGTGACTTAGCATGCATATTATTGTTTTATTTTTTAATTGAGATATAATTGACATGTAGCATTGTATAAGTTTAAGATGTACAATGTGTTGATTTGATATAAATTATAAAATGATTACCACTATACTATTAGCTACTTTTCCATCCTATCAAATGGTTACTATTTCTTTTTGTGGTGAGAAAGCTAAGATCTACTCTCTTAGCAATGTTCTAGCATATGATACAGCATCATTAGCTACAAGCACCATGCTGTGTATTAGATCCCCCTAATTGTTCATCTATCTCTAGAAGTGTATAACTTTTGACCATTATCTCCCCATTTCTCCCGCCATCCCCAAACCCTGGTAACAACCACTCGACTCTCTGTTTCTCTGAGTTTGTCTTTTTAAGACTGTCTATTAAGTGATATCATACAGTATTTGTCTTTCTCTGGCTTATTTCACTTCAAACAGTGCCCTCAGGGTCCATTCATGTTGTTGTAAAGGGCAGGATTCTTTCCTATTTATGGGTGGATGATATTTCATTATGTATATAACACATCATTTTTGTCCATTCATCTGTGACAGGCATTGAGGTCCATAGTTTAGGTTCACAGTTCCCCATATTACCTAGAGTAAAAGCCCAAGACATTGCAATGACTTATAAAGTCCTACACTACCTACCCTCACCCCTGCTTGATGTTCCTATTCTAATTATCCCATTTCTCTTTGGCTTTGCTGCCCTCCTTGGTCTTCCTCCAACATGCCAGTCATACTCCTGCCTCAGAGCCTTTTTTCTTAATGGTCCTGTCTTAAACATTTTTGCTTAGCTGGACACTCCAACCTCAGGTCTTTACTCAAATATCAACCTGCCTTTCCTAATCTGACAGCACCTTCCTTAAAATATCCCTCCATTCCCTTTCCTGCTTTTTTTTTCTTCTATTAAAATTGTCTAAGACTTCACTATTGTCATTAACATTCAATAGCAGTATTATCACCATCTAATGTACTATATATTTGGCATCTGCATTTTGCAATTCTTCCCCCTGTAGAAAGTAATCCATTTTGCCAGTTTTTGAATGTTTTATTCCCTGCTATATTCCCTGTAGATAGCAGTTGCTAGTTATCAATAAATATTTGTGTTCTCTAGGAATAATCCACAAGCCCCAGAACATTAGTAAATAAACTAGATTTTTCTGGGAATTTGCAGGGAGAGATGGACAAGATGGTTTATGTCCAAGGGGGAGATTCTCCTTTCAGTTACTCCTTTCCTGAGAGTAGAGACCAAATTGTTTTCACTTGAGAGATGCTCTCCCTGGATATCACTATAAATAGAAGCTTTTTAGGTCAGTACAACATATGATCAAGCAGATTAAGTGATAATGTTTATGAGGATCTGAGAATGAAATGTGCCATAATGCACAAGTCAACTGGATTTTGGAGGAAAAAGGATTTATGAAAATTCTTTTTAACATTATCTGAAATGCAATGATCTAGATAAGCTAAATAAGTATTTTTCCTCTATTTTTCCTAACCCCCAACTACCTCCCTCCTCATCTCCATCCCCATCCCCCAGCTGATGAAGTAAAGCCAAACTTATTGCCCAAATGGTGAATTACCTAAGTCATTTGCTTTTACCTCATGACTTTTCTTGGAGAAGGAAATGGCAACCCACTCCACTATTCTTGCCTAGAGAATCCTTTGGATGCAGGAGTCTGGTGGGCTGCTGTCCATGGGGCCATGCTGAGTCTGATATGACTGAAGTGACTTAGCATGCATGCATGCATTGGAGAAGGAAATGGCAACCCACTCCAGTATTCTTGCCTGGAGAATCCAAGGGACAGAGGAACCTGGTGGGCTGCTGTCTATGGGGTCACACAGAGTCAGACACGACTGAAGCGACTTAGCAGCAGCAGCATGTCTTTTCTGTTTATAGGCTTTTGGCCAATTCTGTTGTTCCCCACCTGGAATGGCAATATGAAAACAATTAAGGTAATTAACATCACTTATGGGAAAAAGTTGGGTGGGGAAGAAAACAATTGTTGACTAAAAGGAAATTTAAAGGGTCTGCATGGATTGTCTCTCCATGTATTTTGTTAGCACATATAATTGATAGCAATATTAAGGCATTAAAAATATTTACTTCCTGGTTTGCATTATTAGCTCACATGTATTTCATTAACACACATGAGCAAGAGTGATACATAGCAACAAGTGAGCTTTCTTTACCAGCCATTGTGCAAAGTTAGCATGTAGCTATTTTTAAGGCTGGTCTCCTAGTATATGTAAATATAAACACCTCTGTATGCTACGGTGACATCTTTAAGTAATTGAAAGCTTGGCATGAAAGTTGTGTCAGCCTAAAGACTACTCTCAGTTAAAAGGTTAATCCTTTTAATAGTTAAATAGGCTGCCCTCTCAGACACATCTCAGAGAAGAGAATTTATTAGGTTTAATTTCATTGGGTATGCAAGGTAAATAACCTCATTAAAACTAAAATGTAAAGGAGATGCAATACTATTCAAATAGGGCAAAAAGGGGCCAACAAGGTAAAACAAAAAGCAGTTATGGAAAGTCAACCACTGCTTTTATTTTGTGTTTCATACTTTTTGCTGAATAAGCAGATTAAAAGGGTGAACTGCTTAGCATCAAGAAAAGCCTAAAGGAAAAAGGCCTGGATAAATTCTTTTGGTGAAAAAGCAACAGATTAGAGCATAGCCTGTTGGCCATGCATTAGCTGAATAATCTCAAAGAGTGGAAATGCTGGTTTCCATGAGTGTTCTTCAAAGGGCTATAAATGAAGTGATCCTTCCTGGATCTAAAACCCTAATAGACCTTAAACACTTGTTTTCCTAAAGCATGGGTACCCCTGATGGATGACTTGACTGTCTTTTTATTTGACTAAGCCCCCTTGTTATGTTGGAATTTCAAGATCATTATTTTTCTATGAAAAATTCCTCTTCCACATAAGGTACTGAGCAACGCCCTAGAACTAGAATATCTCTCATGCGGCCCCATGGACTGTAGCTGCCAGGTTCCTCTGCCCATGGAATTTTCCAGGCAAGAATACTAAAGAGGGGTGCCATTTCCTACTCCAGGGCATCTTCCTGACCCCAGGATTAAAACTGCGTCTCTTGCACCTCCTGCATTGGCAGGTGGAATCTTTACCACTTGCACCACCTGGGAAACCCTTTGGTCTCCTACCTATCAGTATCTACATTTATTGTCATTTCATCTGTTTTGTTATTGTTTTTAGTTGCTCAGTCATATCTGACTCTTTTATACCATGGACTAGCCCTCTGGACTCTGTGGGATTTCCCATGGAGAAATTTCCCATGGAGTGGTCCATGGGATTTCCCAGGCAAGAATACTGGAATGGGTTGCCGTTTCCTTCTCTAGGGGTCTTTCTGACCCAGCTATAGAACCCACATCTCCTACATTGGCAGGTGGATTCTTTACCACTGAGCCACCAGGAAAGCCCTATTGTAGTTTACCTACAGTTTTTCCAGGGGAATCTGTAGTGGTTCTAAAATAAGAATTAGCTTTTATGCAACTGGTATTTAGGAGAATGAGGCCAGTATAACTCAGAAGTCATGTTGGTCATACATGATTTCCCTCAGATTATTAATGTTTTGCATCACTAAACAATAGCAGTTGAATGCGGCAAGTTAGAAGAACATAGAATATAGAAAGTAAAAGTGTTGCTCAATTGTGTCTGTCTCTTTGCAACCTCGCGGACTGTAGCTTGCCAGGCTGCTCTGTCCATGGAAATCTCCAAGGCAAATATACTGGAGTGGGTAGCCATTCCTTTCTCCAGGGGAACTTCTTGACCCAAGGATCTAACAGTGGTCTATTGCATTGCAGGCAGATTCTTTACCATCTGAGCCACCAGAGAAGCCCCATAGAAATAGGACTTACGGCCAACCTATGTGGAAAAGAAGACCAACCTGTGAACAGCTTGGCTATGTGCTTTGTCTTAGAAGTGCTGAGTGTGTGGTTCTCTCTGATCCTTGGGTATTTTGCTCGTCTCCTCAAATGAGCAGCCTCTGTCTTTTATTTTATCGCTTCTAGCAAGCTGTCTAGTTTCTCTCTCTCTCTTTTATTGTGGTAAAAAATATATATCTTTTTTTTAAAAGAGGTAAAAATTCCTGTATTTACAGTAGTCTTTTAGGAAGTTAACTTGAGCTTTAAAAAAACTGAAAATATTTTTATTAGGTTTATTATTCCTTGTGTTGGTATTTTTATTACAAAGTTGCTTAAATTTGGAGTGGTTTGCTACTACTTTTTTCCCTATAAATCCTGTGACTGCAGAATGGAATTATCTTTTGAAACACATACATCTCTTATAACAGTTGCTGCTGCTGCTAAGTCGCTTCAGTCGTGTCCAACTCTGTGCGACCCCATAGATGGCAGGCCACCAGGCTCCCCCATCCCTGGAATTCTCCAGGCAAGAACACTAGAGTGGGTTGCCATTTCCTTCTCCAGTGCATAAAAGTGAAAAAGTGAAAGTGAAGTCGCTTAGTCGTGTCCAACTCTTGGCGACCCCATGGACTGCAGCCTACCAGGCTCCTCCGTCCATGGGATTTTCCAGGCAAGAGTACTGGAGTGGGGTGCCATTTCCTTCTCCACTTTTATAGCAGAAGAGCTTTTATTTCATTTTCTTAATGCATGTTGCATGGATGTCATAACTGATCATGTTCAGGACTTGTCCTAGGAAGCTGCACTAAGGTTGGAGCTGCTGCTGCTGCTGCTAAGTAGCGTAGGATCATCTATAAAGAACATAACAGGAAGAAGTTCCAAGGGTCAGCCAGGAAACTTGCTGAAGTTTTTTTTTTTTTTAATTTATTTATTTTTAAATTGAAGGCTAATTGCTTTACAGAATTGTGTTGGTTTCTGCCAAACATCAACATGAATCTTGCTGAAGTTTTGTAGGTTCACAAATGTCAAAGTTCGGAAGCCTCACAACTATCACTCTTGGTGCAATGTTCTTATTCCTCTGGCCTCTCCTGCTTCCAATGAATCAGTTCAGTTCAGTTGCTCAGTTGTGTGCGACTCTTTGCCACCCCATGGACTGCAGCATGGCAGGCCTCCCTGTCATCACCAACTCCCGGAGTTTACTCAAACTCATGTCCACTGAGTCAGTGATGCCATCTAACCATCTCATCCTCTGTCGTCCCTTTCTCCTTCTGCCCCCAATCTTTCCTAGCATCAAGGTATTTTCCAATGAGCTAACTCTTCGCATGAGGTGGCCACAGTATTAGAGTTTCAGCTTCAGCATCAGTACTTCCAATAAATATTCAGGACTGATCTCCTTTAGGATGGACTGGTTGTATCTCCTTGCTGTCCAAGGGACTCTCAAGAGTCTTCTCCAACACCACAGTTCAAAAGCATCAATTCTTTGGCACTCAGGTTTCTTTATAGTCCAGCTCTCACATCCATACATGACTACTGGAAAAACCAGAGCTTTCACTAGCCGGACCTTTGTTGGCAAAGAAATGTCTCTGCTTTTTAATATGCTGTCTAGGTTGTTAATAACTTTTCTTCCAAGGAGCAAGCATCTTTTAATTTCATGGCTGCAGTCACCATCTGCAGTGACTTTGGAGCCCCCAAAGTCTGACACTGTTTCCATTGTTTCCCCATCTATTTGCTAT
>SJYA01000440.1:1770422-1778207 GCA_006410615.1 Neotragus moschatus | reverse complement strand
TCTCCTCTTTCACTTTCATCAAGAGGCTCTTCAGTTCTTCTTTGTTTTCTGCCGTAAGGGTGGTGTCATCTGCATATCTGAGGTTATTGGTATTTCTCCTGGCAACCTTGATTCCAACTTTTCTTCATCCAGCTCAGTGTTTCTCATGATGTACTCTGCGTATAAGTTAAATAAGCAGGGTGACAATATACAGCCTTGACGTACTCCTTTTCCTATTTGGAACCAGTCTGTTGTTCCATGTCCAGTTCTAACTGTTGCTTCCTGACCTGCATATGGATTTCTCAGGAGGAAGGTAAGGTGGTCTGGTATTCCCATTTCTTTAAGAATTTTCCACAGTTTGTTGTGATCCACACAAATCTTTGGCATAGTCAATAAAACAGAAATAGATGTTTTTCTGGAACTCTCTTGCTTTTTTGATGATCCAGCGGATGTTGGCAATTTGATTTCTGGTTCCTCTGCCTTTGCTAAAAGCTTGAATTCTGGAAGTTCATGGTTCATGTACTATTGAAACCTGGCTTGGAGAATTTTAAGCATTACTTTGCTAGCATGTGAGATGAGTGCTGTGAAAGTGCTACACTCAGTATGCCAACAAATTTTGAAAACTCAGCAGTGGCCACAGGACTGGAAGAGGTCATTTATCATTCCAATCGCAAAGAAAGGCAATGCCAAAGAATGCTCAAATTACCGCACAATTGCACTCATCTCGCAAAGAGTTGGACATGACTGAGCAACTGAACTGAACTGAACTGATGCTTATAGGGTGACTTCTCTGAACTTTCCTGCAACCAGTAAAAATATTTTTGGTGTCAAGAATATAGTTTGCTTAACGCACAATGAAGCTCTTTTCTAAACCCTTTTCAGTTACAAAATAATTCTATATTTTCCAAGTGGGATTTTTATTTCCATCTCCCCACCCCCAGCCCTCCCCTGCACTCAGGCCTCTTGCTCTGTCCTGTGATGCTTTCACTCATTACTAACTGGGCAGGTCACATGGACATGATCTCATGGATGCTATTTCAGTTCAATAAACATATATTGAACACCTATGACATGTAGGGCATTCTGCTAAGGAGTTTCAGTTAAGTCTCCCAGATCAGAAATTGGTGTCTTAGAGACCCTCTAAAAGGCAATGCATTAACCCAAGAGAGCAACCAGATGAAACAGAGCCTCAAGTATTCCTGAAACATCTCCTTAAATCTCTTCAGGGACCCACCCTCATATTTTCCTGGATGACCTACTCGCTATAGTGTCTGCAAATAAGCTAGGAGCCAAGAGAAGAAAAGTGGGGAGCTGATGGGCATCCATACTTCAGAAGCTATTCCTTTATTCAGTAACTGGTTTCATCCTTGACATTAGTTTAATGATTTGTGTGTGCTGGGCAAGTATATGTTCAATTATTCTGCAAAGGACCATGAAAACTTCAGTGTCCCAATAACTAAAATTCTCTGTGTTGCAAAGCCACCAAGCTGGCCTGGGATAATGAAATTCCCATGAAATTGAATTGATCCTCAAATTATTGCTTAAATGATGAGACAGTAGAAGTTAAGAGAATATTAATGCTAACGATAGTTCTTCAGCTAATGCTATGAGACCAGTTGCAAAGTGGATTAAGCATACTATGAAAAAAGCCATTATGCTCATCTTTTTGTAGATGCATGATTTGTTTTACTCTTAAAACATTTGAGGTTTAAAGTTTTTATACCATGCTCTATGAATAGAAGTGTAATGAGGTTGAAAACCAAAATAGTACCACTATTAGAAAAAGAAAAAGAAAAAAGGAGCTCTGGTTGAATGCTGCCCATTTGAATCCCTTTTTCTAAAAATCTAATTTTTTTATTACTTGTCTCATTAACCCCAAGACTTAGAAATTTGAATGGTGTCTGAGTAAAATGAGTGACAGTGCAAAATATTTTTAAAGGGCTAGTCTTTCTGTTGATCTTCTCTTAAACATTTTAAAATTAAAATGTTCTTACAGGATAAAACTATTTGGATATGTAAGTGATTTATCCCTAAGTTTGAATCTACCTGTCTTAAATGTATACTGAGCTTTTATTTATGCTTTGAAAATATAGTAGATAAAAAGCATAAGTGTTTCTGATATTATGTTTTGTCATCTCCAGCCAAGAAGATTGAAATCTTGAGAAACAATTTTCTGAAGAAATGAAATCGTATGCCCTCCTGAACCCTTGGGGGAAAATAGCCTCTCTGTTTGCTCAGAATATGAAACAGTAAAACAGTGCAAGTAAAACAGCCAGCCATGCCATGCGTGTCACATTTCCATTTGTATTGTTTGAAATGATGTTTTTAAAAGATTTTCTGGGGTTTTATTTATTTAAGAAGTAACTGGTACAAATAATATTTGCACAATCTCGCTGGTGTAAGAATTTCCAAATCAAATGTATTTATTTTCTGGGGCCAGAAGAGATTGGTTTGTAACTCTTGTGATCTACAACTAAATAGAGAACATGTAAAAAAGGTTTTGGAAGTGCTCTATAGAAGTAACATTTCTGAAAAGATAAAGAGAAGCTTCCAACATCCTTGTCTCCTAGACTGTTAGGGGAGTCCTCAGTAGACTCACTGACTTCAAAAGCTAGGCAGAAAGAATAACTTACAGAGGAAGGGGAAGTTTTTAAAAGGCAAGAAATGAAAAAAAAATTTAACTGCTATGCTTCTCAGAGAGAAGATTATCACATTTAGAGGGAAGAATTTAGAGTGAAGAATTGTCCCTTCTCATCCCTCAAGGTCATGAATGTCCCCCTTGGGCCTGATGATAATCTAGATAATTCAGTACAGTTGAGGCTGGAATGGAAGATTCTGTAAAAGTCTAAAGTAATATTTTTTGCTTTTTAAACAAGTTGACATAATACATCCAAACACTTCTGGGGACACATCCCTTGTTATCAGATCTTGGACTTAGGGGGAAGAGATTTTCTTCTCCTTATAAATTTAAAAGATTAAAAAATTTTACTTTGCAGTTTAACTGTATTATAAAATTATAACAGTACGTAACTGAGGAAGATCACTTGTCAGAAGTGGTTTGTCAATAATTAAAGAAGAAGTCTATCTCCATATTTATATTCAAATATTATTTCTGATGCCAAGTAGTTTTTTAAGTTGGATCACTCACCTTAATCAACAATCTTGGCTCCAGATATTTTGATCATTCCAAAACTCTAGATCTACCTCCAGTGATAAATGTTTGGTACCATTAGGAATATTTAGAGGATAGGTGGTAAGCTGTGAAGGCCATCTCCCTAATGGAGTTCCAATGCTGCGTTGAGACAGCCTCACAGACTAAGTGTGTGGTCCTAGGTTGATGGCTTTAAATGAAAAAGCACACATTTGGGCTTTAGACTCTGGTATATTTATTTAAAAATCAGTTGCTTTACTGTGGAGTCATAACTTGTGTACCATTTGACTTAGAAATGCATCTCCTCCAGATTTCTTGAGTGCTCAGAAAGCTGCCATGGTTTAAAGCACATAGGATCACTTAGCCCTAAATTTCTGGCATCAGAGAGGGATGGTCTCAATAAGAGTAGTTGAAGTTGAACCACTTGCCAACATGAACTAAATTATCTGTTGCCAATCACTACCTTTAGAAAAGGGTCCCCACCCACCCATTTCCTACTATTGTGTATATGTAAATAATATTTTACATAGTGACACAGCAGCCTTGTTTGCCAGTTGTTTATAAAAGGTTTCTGAGTATTTTTATGTAAATTAATTCTTTATGCTTGTGTTAGTAAGTTTTTGATTGCAAGTGGTAGTACTCCAGCTGGTTTGAGAAAGAGGGGAATGTTTTGGAAGGTTATAGGTTTATCTTACATGAACTAAATTCAGTTGCGGAGCTATGTGGCTAGACCTTAGGGACAACAGGATCTAGATATTCAAATGCCCTCAGAGCTCCTGCTCTCTCCAACTCTGAAACGTGTTTCTTTCTGACTGTTGGTTTTGCCCTCCACTGCTGTAGAACAATGTCTTCCATGTGGCTGAGAACACATGGCTGATGCCAAGTCTTGTATCTCATAGCTCCTGCCATTGGATTTATCAACTGTCACTTCTCAGTTGTAGTTCAGTCAAGCTCACAGACAGGCACACCTCTAGATCCATCCGTTCAGTTCATTCACTCAGTCATATACGACTCTTTGCGACCCCATGAATTGCAGCACTCCAGGCTTCCCTGTCCATCACCAACTCCCGGAGTTCACCCAAACTCATGTCCATCGAGTCGGTGATGCCATCCAGCCATCTCATGCTTTGTTGTCCCCTTCTCCTCCTGCTCCCAATCCCTCCCAGCATCAAGGTCTTTTCCAATGAGTCAACTCTTCACATGAGGAGGCCAAAGTATTGGAGTTTCAGCTTCAGCATCAGTCCTTCCAAAGAACACCCAGGACTGATCTCCTTTAGGATGGACTAGTTGGATCTCCTTGCAGTCCAAGGGACTCTCAAGAGTCTTCTCCAACACCACAGTTCAGAAGCATCAATTCTTCGGTGCTCAGCTTTCTTTATAGTCCAACTCTCACATCCATACATGACCACTGGAAAAATCATAGCCTTGACTAGATGGACCTTTGTTGGCAAAGTAATATCTCTGCTTTTGAATATGCTGTCTAGGTTGGTCATAACTTTCCTTCCAAGGAGTAAGTGTCTTTTAATTTCATGGCTGCAATCACTATCTGCAGTGATTTTGGAGCCCCCCAAAACAAAGTCTGCCACGGTTTCCACTGTTTCCCCATCTATTTCCCATGAAGTGATGGGACCAGATGCCATGATTTTAGTTTTCTGAATGTTGCATCAGTGGTGACCAAATGTCTCATGCAAGAACATGGCAGTCCCCACTAGGTGGTGGTGGGGAGAGAAGTTCTCAAGACAAGGGAAGAAAATATGATAGCAGTCCATCACAATTTCCAACCAGAAATAGAAGAGCCCTAAGGACAGAGGTGGTAGTATGTTGAGTAGAATGTTTTAAGGGCTCAATGCATGTTCAAGGATGACTGCTTTCCAGATAACTTTTAGGGCTTGAAAAATATAGCTGTTCCAACTATAGAATTGGTTAGAGCAAATCTCCCACATTTCCTTGACCTCACCACATAGGTTATCTGTGGTGACACTAGAGTTAAGCATGTGGGCTCTGGAGCCAGACATCCTGAGTTGAAATCTTCCCTTCTGGCTCTGTGCCCATGGGCAAGTTACTTATCCCCTGTATCTCAATTTCCTCATCTGTTAAATGGAGTTAGGACCTTCATCAGAGGCATATCTAATTGTAAAGTAAAAAATAAAAAATAAAGAGCAAATAAAATAAAATGAAAAGGTTAAAAATAAATAAATATGGCCATCCTACCTGGGAAAAAAAAAGATTCAATAAAGTTTTAATACCTGTACCTGACAAATGTAATGAGTTAGATGTTGTTACTCTTCTCACAGTTACATAATTAGAAACAGAAACGGCAGGGAAAACGTCTGTGTGTCTGCATATGCTGTTCTTTCTACTGGGATGGCCTTTTTCCTGCTCTCCTGACATGCCAATCTCTAACAAAACCAGAGCTTCAGCTTCTTTCTTCTGGTTGCTCAAAGCATACTAAAGGCAGAGAACACAGACACACTGCTGTGGGCTGTGGGGTTGCTGATGCTGCTCTTCCTATGTCTTTTCCTATATCTTTGAGAGTATGTACTGTGTGTGTTTCATTTACATATTTTAGAGGTTAGCAGATGACAGAAGACAAGTTTTTGGTAGGATGACTAAAACCATGCACATTTCAATTTTCTCTCATTGGCATTGCCTCTGCCATTCTACTTGGCATTTCTTCCTTCAATTCTTGTTTTGTTGAAATCCTATCAACCCTTAAAATTGCAGTTCAAATGCTGTATTTAGAATCAGGCATTCTCTGAACAGGCCAGGTCTCTGCAATCTCTTAATACACCTTCCTCCTCAGTCACTTAGCACTTTTGTGTATTGAACATGTTGGTTTGCCTGAAAGCAAAGAAGACAGAGAAGTTTTGTTCTTATAGTTGCCTAAGAAAATTATTTAGTCAAATAAATGTAACTTTTTGCTTATGTGTAGACCATATGTAGTCAGCTCTGACTTTAAAAATATCAGTTTAATATATTTTAAAATATAGCTGTGTGTCTGGTAACCAGGAAAGAGTCCTTTTATTTCCTGAATTCTTATACTTGATTTTAAAAGATTTGTTTGCATTATTGGCAAAATTGAGCCTATTAAACTATTAATTTTATTATAAGATGAACTGGAAATTCTGATTTCCTGATTCTATTAGATTTTAACTTAAATTGTTAAGGATAGAGAATCCAAATAACCTTAAGAAGCCAAAAGAAAATTTGAAAACAGGAAGAAATATGTGGAGTTTATGCTATTTCCTAGTAGGTGTCAGTGATAAGATTAAAAAGCAGTGAAGCTTTTATGGATAAAGACCAGTTGCCTATTTTGGAACTGAGGACAGCTGATCTAGGTACCTTCATTGTGAGTGTGTGTGTGTGTGTATGTGTGTGTACTCAGTCACTTCAGTCATGTCTGACTTTGCGACCCCATGGACCATAGCCCACCAGGCTCCACTGTCCATGGGATTTTCTGGGCAAGAATACTGCAGTGGGCTGCTGTTTCCTCCTCTAGAGGATCTTCCCGACCCAGGTATCAAACCTGAATGTCCTGCATTGCAGGCAGATTCTTCACCACTTTAGCCATCAAGGAAGTCCCTTCATTGTGAATAATCATAGACAAAAGTATTCACAATATCAGATTGCAAAAAAGTGCTTGTTTCCCTGTACACTCTTTATGATTCAGGTGGTCATTTTTTTTCCAGCAGGAGGTGCCATATGAGATGGATGTGGGTACAACTTGGAATTGTTTCTAGTTTCAGCTTGAGTCCCTTGTCCATGAACAGAGAGAACTTAATACCTATGTGGAGAGGATCTGAAGGCAGGAGATCTGGAAGTGCACGTCTGGGAGCCCCAGTGTTCATTGTTGGCAAACCTTTATTTTTCTATCCCACAAACAGTAAGTATTCATTCATGGAATATTTTATCTAGGTATTCATTAGTATTTAAAAAGAATGTTTTTTTTTAATACTTTAATGGTTACATCAAAACAGGAAAAAAGAACAACGAAAAAAAAAAGGTAGGGGAAGATTTTTCCTAAGCACTGCTGAAATTTTCCAGAATGATTAACTTAAAAAAACAAAACACAATACCTTAAGCCACTATTTCTATTGGCTGGCTTCTAAATAGGTCACCATGGCTCTGTCTTCAAAAGTGCAACAGAACAGGCTGAAACATTTTAAAAATGCACGCATTCTGTGTCAAATAACTTGCTAGACTGGTCTTTTTCCCCTGGTGACCTGATGGATTTCTAGAGATGATCCTTTCCTCTGATTACATCTCCTCTGTCTCAAGACTGTCTCAGCCTCTGTCTCAAGACTGTATCATCTGTTTTTCTCTTCCCAGTTTCCCCTTCACTCTCCTGTCCCCTCCAGCATCTCTTCTTCACTGGCACTTTTCTATTCAGCCCAGAAACTCAGACTTTTGACATACCCAAGGAATCTTTCCTGCATCCTGCTTCTCTGACACTTACCTCATTCCCTCCTCTTCCCAGCCAAGTATCTGAAAAAGAAAATTTTATTCCTGATGCCTCCCCCTCCACTTTAACTCCAGAGTCTGGCTTCCACCTTCAGAATTTACTGCAAGTACCCTTGCAAAAGTCAGGGATGTTCAGTTACTGCCCAGCTCAATGACCCTTCTCTACTGCCCCCTGCTCTAGCACTGTTGACACT
>SJYA01000440.1:1707922-1765422 GCA_006410615.1 Neotragus moschatus | reverse complement strand
ACCCTTCTATTTTGGTCAGAGAGCCAGAAAAGCAAGGCGATTAATAGGCAATCAAATTTCCTTACTCTTACAAATGGCTCAGGGAATCCTTATAATCACTGATACTTGTTGCTTAAAGGGTTGAACCAGGAAAGAGTGAAGCAGCAGAATTTTTCTGACAATATGCTGACATAGGATCTATTATACAAAACCTTATCAAAACCCAAATTTTTGGAAAAAAAATTTGAATTAGTTCAAACATCTGGGAAACTACACCTCTAAGAGTTTTATTAAATGTCAGAGACTAACTCATCCTTTAAAAAAAAAAATTCACTGAAGACAATGTGAGTCAGAAAATAATTTGGAGAAAACCAATCTTTAACAAATAAAAAAGCAGTTGAATATCCAAAAAACAGTTGATATATATACTGAATCAGAATTTCAAGGGAGGGGGATGTGGAACTAGAAGAATCTATACTTTTAGAAGCTCCCCAGGTGATTCTGATGTGCAGACATGGTTAGCTGGGAACCACAGATACACAGCTTGCCAGCTGCTCTTCATCTCCATGGCAACAGAGGCAGAAGAAGCAAGCATTAACTGTGGCATGAAGTATTTAAGCTAATGTGAGTTTGCTTTTAATTACTAGATTTGCATTTGTCATTATAACCCTTTAGTGAATATCTTCTCTTTGGCCCTATGCCTAAGATTTGGCTAGTTTCCACCAGGTGAACACTATGCTTTTGATTACAGACTTTTTTTAACCTAGGCTTATACTAATTATGCATAAAAGAAAAATCATGTTAGAACCAAAGTAATTAAACTTTTCCTCTAGAGACTCATGTCATTAAAAATAATGTCATACAAAAATAATGCATCTAATTGTAAGTATAAACAATGGAATAAAATATAGAACAAGATTTAAAGAAATACAAATGCCCAGGTACACATTTAAGAACATTATTAGCTAAACCTCAGCTGTTACAAACTGTATTTAATTTAGGTCTGGTTTTCCTCACTGAGACTAAATAGGAAAACTAGTATATCTGATTTCATTTATAGGGCCAAAATTTTTTATTACTATACTTGTTCTCAAAATCCTTTTTTCTTTGAGGCTTTAGAAATAAGTATATTTTTTTTCCTGCAACTTCAGGCATTAAAAGCCTTTTGCAGTATTTTAGCCTTTTGGGGAAAATATTAATAATAATAGAAATATAATACATGCAGTTTCCTATATATATGTCCTGTTGTAATTGCTTTTTCTCCTGCTCTCTTTTAATAGAAACATCTATTTCCTCCACAGAATTTTCTTAGTCTTCTACTTTTCTTTTTTCCTGCCAAGAGAAGCCTTTTGCCTGAGTCAACCCTTTTTTCCAAACTTTATGTGCATGAGGCTTTATAAAATCCTGTGATGCTATCTTTTGTTATTTATTATCATTAATAATAACTATGACAATAATAAATATTTTAATACCTTCTTCGAACATTGTTTAATTTCATCTTTTGAAATCAGGAAGGGTTCCCTTGGCAACCAAGTTATATCCTCCTCCCTGGGTGGCATGATTCTGGTATAAAAATTATATGATGCAAACTAGGCAAAGATTATTTTAAAATTAACCCATCATTTCCCAGTTTACAACTTACATTAGGCCTATATTTTTCTGGGAAAAAGAACTAAACACTTCTGCTGTCTAGCCTTTAAAAACAAAAATGGAATAAAAAAGAATTAAAAATTATGGTTGTGATAGGAAGAGAAAAATTATATAGTGCTTGCTTCGGATCAGGGGATTAGGACCTGCCCATTTATCTGTTATTGCTTCTGTATTCCTATATCAGGAGAAGTGGCATCAAAAGGACTGAGTGTTAAAAGACCCAGTGTGTGAGTGTGAGTGTGTGTGTGTGTGTGTGTGTGTGTGTGTGTGTNGTCATTAAAAATAATGTCATACAAAAATAATGCATCTAATTGTAAGTATAAACAATGGAATAAAATATAGAACAAGATTTAAAGAAATACAAATGCCCAGGTACACATTTAAGAACATTATTAGCTAAACCTCAGCTGTTACAAACTGTATTTAATTTAGGTCTGGTTTTCCTCACTGAGACTAAATAGGAAAACTAGTATATCTGATTTCATTTATAGGGCCAAAATTTTTTATTACTATACTTGTTCTCAAAATCCTTTTTTCTTTGAGGCTTTAGAAATAAGTATATTTTTTTTCCTGCAACTTCAGGCATTAAAAGCCTTTTGCAGTATTTTAGCCTTTTGGGGAAAATATTAATAATAATAGAAATATAATACATGCAGTTTCCTATATATATGTCCTGTTGTAATTGCTTTTTCTCCTGCTCTCTTTTAATAGAAACATCTATTTCCTCCACAGAATTTTCTTAGTCTTCTACTTTTCTTTTTTCCTGCCAAGAGAAGCCTTTTGCCTGAGTCAACCCTTTTTTCCAAACTTTATGTGCATGAGGCTTTATAAAATCCTGTGATGCTATCTTTTGTTATTTATTATCATTAATAATAACTATGACAATAATAAATATTTTAATACCTTCTTCGAACATTGTTTAATTTCATCTTTTGAAATCAGGAAGGGTTCCCTTGGCAACCAAGTTATATCCTCCTCCCTGGGTGGCATGATTCTGGTATAAAAATTATATGATGCAAACTAGGCAAAGATTATTTTAAAATTAACCCATCATTTCCCAGTTTACAACTTACATTAGGCCTATATTTTTCTGGGAAAAAGAACTAAACACTTCTGCTGTCTAGCCTTTAAAAACAAAAATGGAATAAAAAAGAATTAAAAATTATGGTTGTGATAGGAAGAGAAAAATTATATAGTGCTTGCTTCGGATCAGGGGATTAGGACCTGCCCATTTATCTGTTATTGCTTCTGTATTCCTATATCAGGAGAAGTGGCATCAAAAGGACTGAGTGTTAAAAGACCCAGTGTGTGAGTGTGAGTGTGTGTGTGTGTGTGTGTGTGTGTGTGTGTGTGTATGTGTGTGTACACGTACCTAGCTGTATCTTGGGGAAAGATGAGCTTTGTTGCTTGGTAGCTGTTATGGATGAAATATTTTCTGTCCCCCATCCCATCCATATGTTGAAACCCTAACCCCTTCAGTGTGATGATATGGGATGTGGGACCTTTGGAGGAATAGATAAGGTCCTGAGTGTGGAGCTCTTATGAATGGGATTAGTACCCTTATCAACCTCACAAGACAGGGCATGCTTCTCTCTGCTCTCTACTGTGTGATGACATGGTCGGAAGTCTGCAACCTGGAGGAGGGCTCTCACCATTACGCACAGTGCTGGTTCTCTCATCTTGGACTTCTGGCCTCCAGAATGGTGAGAAATAAACGTCTGTTGTTTATAAGACACCCAGTTTATGGTATTCTGTTTTAACAGCCTGAACTGACAAAGTCAGTAGCCTTAAATTCACTTAAATCATATAGGTGGAACTAAAGATATAATTGTCTTTTCTATAAATGTAATTTACAGTTTTTATCAGTAACTTCAGTTTCTTTTGCTTGAGTCCAATTAAGTTATTTACAAAATATTTTCTGGAAAAAATGAAGATCTGTAATTCAAACATTTTTCTCAACTGTGAACGTGAATAAGCAGGAGGGTGAATAAAAAAATGCTTATATTCTACAGTGGCTTGTTCTATAAAGTAAGAGAGAAAAGCACACATTGTTTTAAAAAGCTGTTACCTTGTGTTAGGAAACTTTGTAAAAGTGGCATTATAGAAATGCTACATTATAGAAAATTTGGCAAACTGCAATAAAAGGAAAAGCAGGAAAAAAAAATAAAACTCAAGTTCCATCTCCTAAAGACAAACAGTTAACATTTTGAAGTACTTTCCTAGGATTAGGATTCTTTTTAAAAAATTCAATTTTGTAACTCAGAAAGTCCTTTTAAGAGTTACAAGCTATCAAAAGCAATTTCCTTGATAACATATTAATATTTGGCAACATATATTTAAAGGTAAAATGAAAGGACATAACTTTAAGTGAAGATGGCTGTTATGTTATCCTTTAATTAGCCACAGAATTTACCCTTCACAGGCAATATCACTGCTGGAACACTATCTTCAAAGGATAATCTGAAATGCAAAAACAGAGACTCAAGATGTTTCTCACAGAATCACTTTTTGGGAAATTGTCAATCAATGGTGTCATATCTATATGACTGAATACTATGCAGCCACTAAAATATAAGGATTTTAAAAATAACATGTGAAATGATTACTAGCCAATGTTAAGCCAAAAAAAAGCAGATTTCAAAGTTTCATATAAAATATGATCTCAATTATGTTTTTACAAAGCAGAAGAAATGTACCAAAACACATCATAAAACACCAAAAGGGTTGCTATATCTGAATGCTGGGATTATAAATAAATCTGATTACTTTCTCTGTAATTTTTTGCATATCCAAACATTTTCTACAATGAATGTGTATTTATTTTATAATTGTATTTTTGAAAATAACACAAGCTGTTCACTTGCTCCATTTTCTGGGAACCATACTTGGAACACAAAGGAAGAGATTAATTGCACCAAGCATCCCTTCCTCAGAATAGTTCCTGTGTTTCTAATCACATGGCAGCTGTTTGCATGGTAATAGTCTGCTCCAAGTTTTATAGAAGCTGCATTTCTTAATTGAGTGCTTTGAAGAGTCTTAAGACCCATGCAGAAAGCAGAGTAGGGGCCCTCTCTCTGGCAGGGTTAGCTTGTAACACAGTTTGAAATATTTTTCAGGGATGGTCACAGCCTTCCCTGTTAGTGTCCACATTTCTTGGGAAGCAGTGGCCCAGACACAGGGCTCCTGCAAGCCTGGGCATAAAACCTCACTTATGGAGGAAGCCTCATTGGACCAAGTGTGGGCCTGAGCTCTTCATCACAGCTAGGGTCCTTCTCCAGCTTGTAGCAACAGAAACTGGCCCAGGGCTTTGCTTTCCTTCTGACCAGGTGGAGCCTGAATACAACACCCATTTTTGATTTTGCAAAAGGTACGATTTGATGGAGCTTCATTTCTGGGCTGGGCAGTCTACCCATTTGCTGTTCGCTATGACTTTTTCCCCAAGGGCACATGGTAACTCCAGAGGGCCTTCAATGACAAAACCCAAAAGGAGGAACCTAGGATTTTTCAGTATTTTGATGGGGGCAGGTGGTCAAAGAGGGGAGGGGGGGACTTAACACTACAGAGCATCAGTGGTCTCAGTGTAATAAAAAAAAAGGCTCACTTTTCTCACTGGGCTGGTGGGGAGGCAGAAGAGGGACTCCAGGAAGAAGGGAGCACAGGGCTTTTTCAGAGGCCATTTAAGGGCTTGACTGTCCAGATGGAACATGCAGATTTTGTGACATCCATGATCCAAAGTAAGTCATCTGATCAACTTGGCAAAGTTTCTTCAAAACAGGGAACATTGTCTAGTCCTTGTCTAGAGGAGATGCTGGATGCTCTCTGAGTTGGCTTGGGGATGGGTATTCTGAAGGCCGGGGTCAAGGACTGATTGTCCTTTATGAACCCTTCACCATTTCAAGAGGAAATGAACAGACCAGAAACCAACCAACAATGCAAAAGGTGCTTCTGTGTCTGAATGGGAAGCAGGCCCTCCAGAGGGTCTGGAGCCTTGGAACTGAGGCATTGCTCCCTGCCCAGCTAACGCAGCTGGTGCTGAAGGAGCATGCCTAATTCCTTCATGGGCGGGGGCTGTGCCATGGTGGGGCTGGAGGGCGAGTCTCACCCCCCCACCTCCCCCCACGGCGTGCCCTCCTCACCATCCGGCACCATTCTAAGCAAGTCTTCCAGCTCTGGAACAGACGCGTCTGACACCAGGGGAAAACCTAGAGTTGCGTGGTGCCTTACTCCATCTGCCGCTCTCCATCCTCACCCTGTGCCCACCTCCTGGCTCTGGCTGGCTGTTCGCACCCCGCACCCGCGGGTTCCCTATTGCAGCACCGGGGAAGGCCTTTCGGGGTGTCAACAGTCCGCTTACATACATTTGCTCCTCAATGAAAGGGCATGGGTGGTGAGAGAAGAGACTTATTTATTAATTATAAATTTAAAAATGAAATTAGCTTTAAAGTTTTTCTGATTGTAAAAACTGTGCATTCTCATGGTAAGAATAAGTCAAAGTATACAGAAAAATCATAAGAAAAAAGCCCCCAAAAAACCACACCCATCTAAAATCTCAGCATTGATTGGTAATTACTGTTAACATTTTGGTGAACGGTCCTTCCCCTTCTTTCTTTGCTACATTCTCAGTGGGAATATACTGTATATTCTTTTAAAAACTTTTTTTTAATATAGAAAACCTCAATCATTTGTTCTTAAATCTGATTGCCTTTAAACTCAACAATATATCTGAGTTTTTTTTTTTTTTAAGGTAAATATAGTACCACATTGTTATTTTTGTGGTTGTATGTTATTTGCATTGTATGATATACCTTAATTTAATTAAAAACCCTTGATAGATATATCATTTACTTTTAATTTATAGTAATAATGGTACCCTTACTTTTTTTTTTTATTAGTAGAAGCAATAGAAGAAAAATAAGAGGAACAGTATTTGTAGACTTTTCAAAATATCTGTTACATAAATTTCTAGAAGTACTAGGTTGCCAAAAAGTTTGTTCAGGTTTTTCCTTAACATCTTACAGAAATTGAAGACAAAATTTTGGCTAGCCCAATAGAATCATTGAGTCTAAAGATATGTGTATTTATTATTTTGACATATATCTAAACTGCTTTTTGAATTATTTTTAAAAATTTATTTTCAATTGAAGATAATTGTTTTACAGAATTTTGTTGTTTTCTGTCAAAATTCAACATGAATCAGCTGTAGGTATACATAAACTCGAATAATGGGAGAAGTTTTTGGTACCACAACAGCTATCTTCTTGTGATATGTTTTAGAGTGTACAAAATGGATTTATTGTTTCCTTCTGAAAGACAGATACTTTTTATGCAGTGCTTGTGAAGAAATTAGGTATATGCTCATGGACAAGCTGATTCACTTTTGGGAGGCTTTGTTTCTCATCTGTGTAAATCAGCCTTGGACTAAATGCAATTGAAGATCCCTTACATGTCTAAGATTTTACAGTTTTATGATGCCTGGGGGAAAAAAAAAAGCAGTGGCCAAATATTTTTTGGCCTTTTTATTTTTTACTGTAGTTTTTCAGAGTTTCAGTTGGAGTCTTATTGTTGTTCAGTCGCTAAAGTTGTATCCAGCTCTTTTGCGACCCCGGGGACTGTAGCCTGCCAGGCTCCTCTGTCCAAGGGATTTCCCAGGCAAGAATACTGGAGTGGTTACTATTTCCTTCTTCAGGGGATCTTCCCGACCCAAGAGTTGAACCTGTGTTTCCTGCATTGGCAGGCAGATTCTTTATCACTGAGCCACCAGGGAAGCCTGCTGGAGTTTTATTCTAGTTGTATATTAATTCAGAAATGATTAACAAATGCACAATGTTGTCTCCCTATCCTACAATGACCTTGTTATTGGATACTGTTATTTCTTCATGAAAATAGTGCAAATGAAATGGGTTATATCCTTTTTTTGCCTACTATCTATACTTCTCTCTCAGTGCCTAATTCAGGGCCCTTTACCCCAAAAAGGGCTACCTAACTTCTAATAGTATACATATACCTTGTTACATGTGAAAATAAAGCAATATATGCACATATCATATATATATATGGTTGTATATGTGTGTGAGAGTACACACATGTGTGCACAATTGTAGTTTTGCCCATTGCATCTCATCAGCAGCTCACATAATGAGAAAGCTGAGGCATTAAACCTTGGTTCAATGGTTTGGCTCAAAGCAATTCTGGTTATTCTAATTTCACTCAAGATTCTGAGCTTGTATATTCCATCCTACTCCATTTCTCAGCTTCCTCGTCTGGCAGGTATCTTGAGCTTGACATGTCTAAAGCAGAACTCCTTATGTCTCCTGCATCCTCCAATACCTTCTTCTTCTACAGTCTCCCCCAGTTCGGTAAACGACAACTCCATTCTCCCAAGAAACACCTTTGTGCCACTCTTGCTTTCTCTTTACCTCACACCGGTCAGTTCTGTCTGGTCTGCCTCTGAGTCACCCTCCAGCAGAATGGGCTCTCTTAGTGATAAAGTTGTCCTGCTCTGCTGGACCACACGCAGTTTATGCTCCAGGCTACATGTTTTAAAGTATCTTTCACCTCGAAGGCTGCAGTCAAAATTATGTTTCCTCTGCATACAAGTCTCCTTGTTGCTGGGTTCTTAGGCATGGTAGTTGGAGTTGGCAGGCAGTTACTTAGAATTTCTACTCAAGTGCTCTTTTGAAACCACTTTTTAATTAAAAAGTTAGATCCCCAAGATCCACTGAATATCTGGCTAGCCTGCAGTTCCATTACAAGCCTGGAGAAAAAATGTCTGTAATTGTTTGTTGCTTTATACTCTTATTTGGTTCTTAGGATGGACAGGGGCACAGGTAACCAATGCTGACTGAAATAAAGAGTGATGGGCAGAGGTGTTTCAGGTGAAATGTGTCTGGCCCTGAAGACTCCAGGGGCCTAGGCTGCAAATGTGCAGGCACGACCAGCAACCTAGTTGGTCAGGTGAGGGCCAGGAGAGACAAGGGGTTGTCCCCGAAGTCAGGAGCTGAGGAATGTGGGCTGATGTCTAGAGGGACGGCTCATTTTATTTTTTTCTGAGGACTAAATGGCTCTAGTGGTAAAGAACCTGCCTGCCAATCCAGGGGACATAAGAGCTGTGGGTTTGATCCCTGGATTGGGACGATCCCCTGGAGGAGGACATGGCAGTCACTCCAATATTCTTGCCTGGAGAATCCCATGGACAGAGGAGTACGGCAGGCTGTAGACTATAGAGTTGTAAAGAGTTGGACACGATTCAAGTGACTTAGAATGCAAGTACACCCAAATGAGGCTCCCAGACCACACGGAGCAAGCACTATGTACAGCTAGAACCAAAGCCCTTCATTTCTCAGAAGAGATGAAAGATGACGGTTCAACTTTGTTTCCCATAGGTACTTTATCTCTTTAAGACTGTTTTCTAGGATAGGGTGGGTGGAGTTTTTAGCATTTCAAGAGAGTGTGAAGAACACATATGCTTTGTCTGGGTGTTTGATTTTCCTTTAACCACAGTGATAGATACACTTTGTGGTGGTGGTTGTTTTTGGCAGAGTAGTTAAGGCTGTGGGCTTAGGACTCAGTAAGAATTCCCTCCAGATTACAACTCTACCACTTACTGCTGCTGCTGCTGCTAAGTCGCTTCAGTCGTGTCTGACTCTATGCGACCACATAGATGGAAGCCCACCAGGCTCCCCCGTCCCTGGGATTCTCCAGCCAAGAACACTGGAGTGGGTTGCCATTTCCTTCTCCAATGCAAGAAGGTGAAAAGAGAAAGTGAAATTGCTCAGTCATGTCTGACTCTTAGCAACCCCATGGACTGCAGCCTACCAGGCTCCTGCATCCATGGGATTTTCCAGGCAAGAATACTGGAGTGGGGTGCCATTGCCTTCTCCACTACCACTTACTAGCATAGGCAAATTTTTTTCACCTCTTTGAGTCACAGTTTAGTCATCTGCAAAATGGGTAAGGTAAGTCCTACCTTATAGGTTGATGTGAAGATTAAATGCAATAATCCAGGCTCTGTGCCTGGGATATAGTTAATGCTCAATAGCTGCTGTTATAGGTGCTGTTATCATTACTGCTATTATTAGAGTTGAATGTGGCACAGAGGTCATCAGGCCTACCTTCATTACCCATCCGAGATAAAGAAACTGACCCTCAGAGCTCACAGATTCCTTACCATCATCCCTCCACAGCAGGTTCCTGGCTGAACCAGCCAGTGCAGCCTCTGGAGCTCTTTCATCATACTCATCATTGCCTGGTGGCTGAAGTTTGTAATCATTCTTGCCTCCCTGCCAGGTGGAATATTGGCATGGAGTTGCCTGCAGAGTTTAAAGGAAAGGAAATAATAGTTTACAAGCTCTGTTGGGCCAGGGACCATGTCTGTCTTGGTCTCTTCCATATCCCTTGTGCTAACTACAATGTCTAGTGTTTAGTAATATAATAGTTAACACACAAACACATGTGCATTACATGAAGCATATTCAGCAAGGAGGTGACTACAAACTCATCGCAGTGGAAATGTGGCACCCATGAGCACTGACTTCTCCCCTGGGAGTTGTTTCTGGACACATTTGCCCATGTCCTTCCTGTGCTCCTAGAATGCTTTGAACAAGGATGAAAGCAGTTTACATGAGAGGCACTTGCATTTGACCTCCACAGTGCCTCTTTCCTTTTTCTCCCCCTCTGTTCCACTGTAGGAGAAGGCAATGGCACCCCACTCCAGTACTCTTACCTGGCAAATCCCATGGACAGAGGAGCCTGGTGGGCTGCCGTCCATGGGGTCGCAAAGAGTCAGAGACGACTGAACAACTTCACTTTCATGCATTGGAGAGGAAATGGCAACCCACTCCAGTGTTCTTGCCTGGAGAATCCCAGGGACAGCGGAGCCTGGTAGGCTGCCATCTATGGGGTCGCATAGAGTCGGACACGACTGAAGCGACTTAGCAGTAGCAGCAGCTGTTCCTCTGTGCCCTTTTCTTCTTTCTCTCTCACTTCTACTTCCTACTCTTGATCGTTTCTTTAATGAGAATAGGCTACGTTGTGCTGCAGAGATAAGCCACCTCTAATATTCAGTGGCTTAATATAGCAAAATTTATTTCTACAAATCTGGGTAGAAATAAATTACTCCAGGACAAATGCCATCCATGTGTTGGCTCANATAGAGTCGGACACGACTGAAGCGACTTAGCAGTAGCAGCAGCTGTTCCTCTGTGCCCTTTTCTTCTTTCTCTCTCACTTCTACTTCCTACTCTTGATCGTTTCTTTAATGAGAATAGGCTACGTTGTGCTGCAGAGATAAGCCACCTCTAATATTCAGTGGCTTAATATAGCAAAATTTATTTCTACAAATCTGGGTAGAAATAAATTACTCCAGGACAAATGCCATCCATGTGTTGGCTCAGCATTCCAGGCTTCTGTCTTATGGCACTGCCCACAGCTGCAAAGATGCTCGCCCCAAGACTGGGTATGGAGCCGTCAAGGAGCTCATCCTGGTATGAAACACTCGACCCCATGTCATGCCCACCTGCTCTAGTGTGGGCTGGTCACCTGGACTCACGCACAGGTTGGGAAGGGTCATCCCTCCGTGAGCTCAGAAGGTCCTAGAGGCAAAGAGAGCAGGACCTGGGTGAGCATTAAATGGCTCTACCACAGGTCTTTTTCAAAACTCAGCTCTTTTCCTCATCTGTTCTCCCGTATTTTCCACTTGCATTCTTTTCTTTCCTTAGTCCTCTCCCTGCCTCCTGTGTCTTCTTGCCCACCTCACTCCAGCTCCTGGTCTGTATCCTATTGCGTGATGCAGAGCAGATGCTGACTGAGGACACTGTTGCAATTGTCAGGTCTGCTTGTCTCTGACCTTCTTGCCTGAATATAGACAAAGGCAATAGAATTTCCCTCCCCCTTTTGGATCACTGGGAACTTACAAAATCCTCCTGTTGTCCTGAGTACTTCTTTCCAGGCCTAGAAAGGACTGGCAGAAGGTCAGGCCAGGCATCTTGCACTTGGGAGACACCAGGCAGCCCCAGAATCTTCCCCTTCTCCCTTCAGGAGTCAGAGCCCTCAAAGACCCCACCAATCTCAGCACACGGCTCAGTGGAGATGGATGTTCATTCAGAGTGATGTGTATTTGATTTTCTGCACAGGATCTAGTCACTGACCACTTACCTGGACTGTAAGGAGTGATTAGTTTCTTGATAGCATCACTAAGGTCTCTACATGAGTGTTTCAGATTGGCCTCAGAGTGAAACAAGTTGAGGTGGAACTTGATTTGTTTCAATACTAATTTTGTAACAGATGAAAAGAAACTGTGTGGCAGACAGATGGAAAGCACATGGCATGGGGGCCAGATTGCCTGACTCTGCCATCGATTTATCAGCTCTTATTAGTTGAGTCTCTTTCCCTCTGGGTCTCATTCCTGCAAACAAGAGTAGTTGGACAAGGTGAACTTTGAAGCATCTTTGAGAGCTATGATTCTCTGAGCTTGTCGTATCTTGCTTGCCACAGAGGATAATACATATGGCTGGGGTAGAATGTATTATGTGAAGTCTTAAAAAGGCCCCTTGGTGTCATCATCCATAGAAGAGAAGGAGCAGGAACAGGTTGAGGAGTAGATTAGATGGGCAGCACCAGAGGTAGGGTTTGATGAACTTACACTATAAATAGCCCATTTTCCTCAAAAAAGTAACACAGTTTATCTGTTAATTTTATTCTTTGTAGTCTCTCCTCCTTTTTTTCCCCTTATAAAATTTTTAGTGTCAGAAAATGCTGAGAATGGAAATATTAGGGAATTTAGAATGAGCTTGTTGAGATATTCAGTATAGACACATCAGCTGTTGGTGATTTCCCCCAAAGTTGAAGGTTATAATTTTTCTACCCTTCCTAAGAAATAATGGTCTCTTGGAATGTGCAACTAAATTAGTCAAACTGTGTCCTGAGAATTGGTCTCTGTAATACATCCTGGCCTTTGAAAAAGAGCTGCAGTTGTATAATGGATTTTAGAAGTCTCCAAAGCTGGTTCAACTAACATATTTGTTAGTCTAATAAATGATATTGCTCTTGTCAAGATTTTTCCATATAGCACAATTTAATAGAGGAATCAATAGTTTCTCAGACATGACAAAAGGGCCTGGGTGTGTTTTGATGGGAGACACAAAGTCTCTTCTTGTTCTAATAAAGCCAAAATGGAAAAAAAGTTTTTTTTCCCTCCGCTTTCAAGTGTATTTTTATGAAGCTAAAATATACATACCACTTTCTCTAGGAAAATATTTGTTTATCAATATTTTCTCCTACAGTATCTTTTTACTCTGTTATTACACATGAATATGCATTTTGTTTCCATCTTACTTCCTCTGGTCTGATGAGCTGTCACTGGTACACTCTTCTTCAGGAAAAACTCAAGTCTGAGGGTATTTTAATCCACTGAACATATGGAATTTTCTTTAGAAATCTTTTAAGAAACATGTTGGGCAAACATTGGCATCTACCTACATTTCTTCTCATCATAGCTTTTTTAAAGTCCTCAGAGTGGTTCCATACAGTCAGGGGCCATCTTCTCTAGCAGCTCCTGCCTTCACTGAACAGAGATTTTAAGGTTGCATACGTTGTCCTCTGACCCCTGCCTCCATACCTTTACTGATTTTAGTTAATGGGTTAAACAAATCTCTTTTGGAGTTGCTGAAGCTTCTTGGAAGGAAACTGCATTGGTATTGAAAATATTGGCACGTCTATGTGTCTCATCCTCAGCCAAAACATTTAGTTTTTGCCATGGAATGTGTTATTTGGAGCATGTCTGACTTTCACGGCTCTGGGTTCTACCTCCTGGCAGGAGCAATTTGCTGACATTGTCCCTTAGCAGTTATCCCCAAATAACACCATCTTCATGTAAGAACTCAAGTATCGGTCAGAAAATGACTGTTGGGGACAATTTCTGCTAGACTAATGAGAGGCTGCTCTTTGAAATGCTTACTCAGACAGCTGAGATTATCGGTCATGACTATCTCTTGAGACAGAAATAGTCTCAGAACATTTCCAGAGACGTGACAAACGAGTACATTGATGTGTTAGGGGAGCTAAAACTGACTAAGGAGATAAGCTAGTGAGAGCAGTGGCTCACCTTGAGTCCACATTAGAATTACCTGGTGGGCTTTAAAAAACAAACAACAAAACCCCAGAGTCTTGACCTTATCCCTAGAGATTCCTGCTTCAGTTTGTCTGGAGTTGGGTATGGTTAGTGGTCTCTTTCTCGCTTTTTCTCCTTTTCAGGTGATTCTACTGTGCAGTCAGGGCTGAGATCCATGAGTCTAGCACAGTGCTGCTAGAATTGGAATTGGTTAGAAATGCACTTGGGAGTGGGGCCTGGGAATCTGTATATTTTCAGTTCTCTAGACAATTCTTACCGGTGATTGTCAAATGTTAGCACATATCAGGACCATCTGAGGGGCTTGTTAAAACAGTTTGCTGGGTCTTATCCCAAGAGTTTCTAATTCATTAGGTCTGGGATGGGACCTGAGAGATTGCATTTTGAACAAGCTCTCAGCTGTTGCTGGTCTGTGGTCCACACTTGGGCCAGCATCAGTCTGCAGTAGACCTGGGGACTTGGACTGTTTCTGAGTTTTTTGCAAAGGTGGTAGCTTAAAGACATTAGGATCTCAGCTGTCGTAAACTGAGATCCTAATGTCTTAGAACTAATTGTTTTGGCTAGGAACCCATTTCCTACCTCCCACCCCCACTTTTTAAAGGTTTTTTGCAGCAAGGCTGCAAAGCATGGGATAAAACTCCAAGAGTCAAACTGCATCACAGATGATAGTTACCACTTTCATTATTTTGACTAAGACATTCTTCCAGTTTTATCGGAGTAAAATGAATTATCCTGAAAGATTTTTTTCTCCTTCTCTGTAATGATTGGTTGTTTCAATGTATTAGGCAAATTGTGGAAGGTTTTGATTGTCAGATACACTTTATAGTAGAATCTGTTTTTGCCTCAGTGGTTAAGAGTAGAACGTAAACTAGTATCTTAGGTAAAAAGAAGTAGCACATTTTTTTTTTTCCCTATTTCACTGATGGACTGGATACTATTTAAGGTGGTGGTTCTCTGTATGTATTTGGGATGAAGGTGGAGGAGGAGGGTCCTCTCTAGTTGATTCTGATAAAACCCTCAGGTGAGAACCATTGCTTGAGAGCAGGGATCACAAACTAAAATGCCTCCGAGGACTGGCAGGGACTGGGGTCAGACTGGTGTCTGCTGTATGCAGGGAACAGCCCTCCTCCCACTCTGGCTGGTTTTGACTAGGTAGCATGCCCAGAGCATAGCATGGCCAGAGCTTCTGGTTTTAAAAGGAAAGCCAAGGAACTTTTTGGTTCCTGAGAAATGTCCTGATCTTTGAATGTTGTCAATACACTTTTAAACCTGTAAGACCCTTGCACTGATCAAGCAAAACATACTTGTGAGCAGTAGACAACCTGTTTGTGACTTCACAGTGCCTTCTCTGTCTGAAATTCCAATAAGAGTCAGTCAAAACGAGTCCTATTCAAAGTTACCTGAGAAGTACACTTAATTTCCTGGGACTGCTGTCTAGCACTGTGATTCCATGAGATATAAGGGCAACAGGGAAAATATTACTGCATACTTTTAAAAAAGGACAATTTAAATATCTCAGGCTCCAGCTTGTGTGCTCCCAGATTTTAATATAATAATCATCCTTGATATAACATATTTCTTTGGAAATGAAATTTGGATGCATTTCAATCCTTAATGCATGGAATTAGCAGGATAGGGGTTGGAAAAGTTTCAAACTCTATAGAAGAGTGGCCACAAAAGAACATTCAAACCAATAACTAAAAATCTCAGCGGTATATTCTTCAGTTATTGGATCTTGGGTATTCAGGGCTGACTGCATCTTCCTGCATATTGAATTATTGTAGCATTAAGTTTCTGTAACATTTAGGAAATAGATGGCTGAGAAGTGACTGAAAAGAGAAATTTAAAAAGCAGGCATCACATTCCTTTTTATTATGTTTATCTGTCCTCTCAAGGACAGGAGAGGCACTTTCCATCTGTTTAAATCTTGCCCTGGCACATCCAGCCCCAAGGTGCTGGAGGGTTTGTGGGCCTCACTCACACATTTAACCCCTAAGACCTTCCATTTCATTAGGGGAATCTGCCATTATAGGTGCTCATTCCTATCCTGTGTACAAATTTTCTCTGCTGACTTTGTTGATAGCTTTATAAGTTGCACGTTGTCTGAAGCGGCAGACAGGGGAGTGAGGCCTGGTCTGAGCATCTTGGTAGCTCTGTATTAACTGTATTTTGTTCCCTTATATGTTGAATGTCAGTTTTTGTGGCCTCTGAAGATATAGTTTGGTATGTGTTGGCAGGTCAACAGAGGAAAAATTTTCAGGGATGAAATCCAAGGTTGTCGCTATTACTCCTAGAACATAAATGTAGAATAATGGTCAGTGGGATTTCCCTATGGTTCACCCCAGTGTATGGGAAATAGGAGTCATCCAAGATATTCGCATCTGGCTAACAAGAGAGTGGTATCTTGTTTCACTCTTGCTGTTTTTCCTTGCATGTTTTCTGTCTTAGGGTCCCCATGGGTAAGGTAGAATTGTGTGTTTTTGGATCCCTAGCCAAATGTCATCTAATCTCTCATTAACCATGAATAAAGCTTTTACAAGCACAGATATACTGAGGACTCTGAAACTGGGTAGGGATGCAAGCTTGTGGTACTTTGGGAAACAAGCGCACAAATTTTTGTCTAATGTAATTTTTGTGCTTAGGAAAGTAACCGAGAAAGGGATAGGAACAGGCAGATCTTAATTAAGTGTGCAATTTTAGAAAGGATAAAAATATTATGGAAACTGAAAAGAAGTATTTTGGATCCTGACTCAAGTCCTGGTGTGAGTTGGGAATGTTTTAATATGTTTGGCATGAGCCAGAAATTGTTTCCTAGTGGGGAAAGACATAGGCTCCTCAAATAAGACCTTAGCCTCCTGGTTTTTGTGTTGTAGGTAGACCCCATGCTGATGGCTCTTCTATAGGTGGCTGCTTCATGACACTGATGGAAAGTCTAAGTCTGGCCCATATGGTGTTGCTGGGAGTTTTAGAGTCAACTTCCCAATATTCCCAGTTACAAAATATCCACTTTTCCCCAATCCTGTGACCTCACTCTGTTCTTACTCTCTTTGGTCATCAGTTTCTTTCTGTATAAACCTGAGTGATAATACTTGCCCTGCATCCTTTTGAAGTTTTGATAGTCAGTTGAGATAATATATCTGAAGGTGCTTTTAAAATTGTTGAGTGATACAGAGATGTAGGAAGTTCTTAGACAATTTGTACTATAAGGGTGATACAAGGAATTTGGAAACTTCTGTGCCCAAATGAAAAGGCTGTATGTAAGTGGTATCAAATATTTATAGGCAAGTCATTCAGAAACACTATTCCACTGCAGTTGGCTCAGTTGTCAGTTCAGTTCAGTCACTCAGTCATGTCTGACTCTTTGCGACCCCATGAACAGCAGCACACCAGGCCTCCATGTCCATCACCAACTCCCAGAGTCTACTCAAACTCATGTCCATTGAGTCAATGATGCCATCCAGCCATCATCTCATCCTCCATCGTCCCCTTCTCCTCCTGCCCGCTATCCCTCCCAGCATCAGGGTCTTCTCCAATGAGTCAGCTCTTAGCATGAGGTGGCCAAAGTATTGTAGTTTCAGCTTCAACATCAGTCCTTCCAGTGAAAACCTAGAACTGATCTCCCTTAGGATGGGCTGCTTGGATCTCCTTGCAGTCCAAGGGACTCTCAAGAGTCTTCTCCAACGCAGCAGTTCAGAAGCATCAATTCTTCGGTGCTCAGCTGTCTTTATAGTACAACTCTCACATGCATACATGAGCACTGGAAAAACCATAGCCTTGACTAGATGGACCTTTGTTGACAAAGTAATGTNTTTATTGAGCACATCTTTGCATGAAATGTTCCCTTAGTATCTCTAATTTTCTTGAAGAGATCTTGTCTTTCCCATTCTATTGTTTTCCTCTATTTCTTTTCATTGATCACAAAGGAAGGCTTCCTTATCTCTCCTTGCTATTCTTTGGAATTCTGCATTCATTCAAATGGCTATATCTTTCCTTTTCTCCTTTGCTTTTCACTTCTCTTATTTTCTCAGCTATTTGTAAGGCCTCCTCAGACAACCATTTTGCTTTTTTGCATTTCTTTTTCCTAGGGATGGTCTTGATCCCTGTCTCCTCTACAATGTCATGGNCTATTCTTTGGAATTCTGCATTCATTCAAATGGCTATATCTTTCCTTTTCTCCTTTGCTTTTCACTTCTCTTATTTTCTCAGCTATTTGTAAGGCCTCCTCAGACAACCATTTTGCTTTTTTGCATTTCTTTTTCCTAGGGATGGTCTTGATCCCTGTCTCCTCTACAATGTCATGGACCTCTATCCATAGTTCATCAGGCACTCTGTCTTTCAGATCTAGTCCCTTAAATCTATTTCTCACTTCCACTGTATAATCATAAGGGATTTGATTTAGGTCATACTTGAATGGTCTAGTGGTTTTCCCCACTTTCTTTAAGTCTGAATTTGGTAATAAGGAGTTCATGATCTGAGCCACAGTCAGCTCCTGGTCTTGTTTTTATTGACTGTATAGAGCTTCTCCATCTTTGGCTGCAAAGAATATAATCAATCTGATTTCAGTGTTGGCCATCTGATTATGTCCATGTGTAGAGTCTTCTTTTGTGTTGTTGGAAGAGGGTGTTTGCTATGACCAGTGCGTTCTCTTGGCAAAACTCTGTTATCCTTTGCCTTGCTTCATTCTGTACTCCAAGGTTAAATTTGCCTGTTATTCCAGGTGTTTCTTGACTTCCTACTTTTGCATTCCAGTCCCCTATAATGAAAAGGGCATCTTTTTTTGGGTGTTAGTTCTAAAAAGTCTTCTGGTCTTCATAGAACCATTAACTTCAGCTTCTTCAGCATTACTGGTCGGGGCATAGACTTTACTGTGATATTAAATGATTTGCCTTGGAAACAAACAGAGATCATTCTGTCATTTCGCAGATTGCATCCAAGTACTGCATTATGAACTCTTTTGTTGACTATAATGGCTACTCCATTTCTTCTGAAGGATTCCTGCCCCTGTAGTAGATATAATGGTCATCTGAGTTAAATTTACCCATTCCAGTCCATTTTCATTTGCTGATTCCTAGAATGTCGACTTTTACTCTTGCCATCTCCTGTTTGACCATGTCCAATTTGCCTTGATTCACGGACCTGACATTCCAGGTTCCTATGCAGTGTTGCTCTTTACCACATTGGACATTGCTTCTATCACCAGTCACATCCACAGCTGGGTGTTGGTTTTGCTTTGGCTCCATCCCTTCATTCTTTCTGAAGTTATTTCTCCACTGATCTCCAGTAGCATATTGGGCACCTACCGACCTGGGGAGTTCATCTTTCTGTGGCTTATTTTTTTGCCTTTTCATACTGTTCTTGGGTTTCTCAAGGCAAGACTGAAGTGGTTTGCCATTCCCTTCTCCAGTGGACTGCATTCTGTCAGACCTCTCCACCATGACCTGTCTGTCTTGGGTAGCCCTACATGGCATGTCTTAGTTTCACTGAGTTAGACAAGGCTGTGGTCCATGTGATCAGATTGGCTAGTTTTCTGTGGTTGTAGTTTCAGTCTGTGAGACTTGAATGAACTTCAGTGGTCAGACTTGAGTTCAGATCTTTGGTTTACCAACTGTATAACTCAATGTTGTATAAGCCTCACTTTCCTCATTTATGGGCTTTCCCCATTGCTCAGTGGTAAAATCTGCTGCCAAGCAGAAGACACAAGAGACAAGGGTTCAATCCCTGGAGAAGGAAATGGCAACCCCCTCCAGTGTTCATGCCTGGAAAATTCTATGGACTGAGAAGCCTGGTAGGCTACAGTCCATGGGGTCACAAAGAGTTGGACAAAACTGAGCATGCATGTTCCTCATTTATAAAAACAGCTATAAAACCTATCTTACAAAGTGATTGTGATATTAAATGAAATATTAATAATATATGTGAAAGTACTTATACTTTTAGGTTCCTATTAGATGGTTTCTATTAGATGCTCAGTATGTGTTGATTTCATGGGAAATAGATGGGGAAACAGGGGAAACAGTGTCAGACTTTATTTTTTTGGGCTCCAAAATCATTGCAGCCATGAAATTAAAAGATGCCTCCTCCTTGGAAGAAAAGTTATGACCAATCTAGATAGCATATTGAAAAGCAGAGATATTACTTTGCCAACAAAGGTCCATCTAGTCAAGGCTATGGTTTTTCCAGTGGTCATGTATGGATGTGAGAGTTGAACTGTGAAGAAAGCTGAGCACCAAAGAATTGATGCTTCTGAACTGTGGTGTTGGAGAAGACTCTTGAGAGTCCCTTGGACTGCAAGGAGATCCAACCAGTCCATTCTAAAGGAGATCAGTCCTGGGTGTTCACTGGAAAGACTGATGTTGAAGCTGAAACTCCAGTACTTTGGCCACCTCATGCGGAGAGCTGACTCATTGGAGAAGACCCTGATGCTGGGAGGGATTGGGGGCAAGAGGAGAAGGGGCCAACAGAGGATGAGATGGCTGGATGGCATCACTGACTATGGACATGAGTTTGGGTGAACTCCAGGAGTTGGTGATGGACATGGAGGCCTGGTGTGCTGCTGTTCATGGGGTCGCAAAGAGTTGGACATGACTGAGCGACCAAACTGAACTGAACTGATATGTTGATTTGATTCACTAAATCATACATTGATGACAGTGTTCCCAAAGCATTTGCAGTATATGTAAAGTCATCTAAGACCTTGTGAACCACTTTGTTGGGCCAGTCCAGTTCTTTTAGTAAAACTGAAGGAGAAAGAATTCAAGGCCTGCTGTACCAGTATGAGGTACCCTCCCCAGTAAGCGTTGCACCTACACAGGGTTACTCCTTATGGATAAACCATTGCTCCTCCAAATATCTTCTTTCAGAGTGCAAATATCACTGCATAGGAAACACATGATATAGCTCTTCTACATCAGTTGGTTGAGCTTGAGCCAGAGGAACATCTTAGGGTCAGGGGTAGGGTCTAATATCAGTGATTAAGAGAAATATTCAGCATAGTCAAAATCACCATCAAAGTCCTCATAGATTCTACTGAGTATGATTTTTCTGTGTATGTAATTAGACAACAAGTTTTGCATCAGAGTTGCACTAGATCACTGTTTCTAGGTGAGAGCCAAATGAAATATTTGACTTGTGGTTAGGGTTCAGGTTTTATGAAAAAAGTATTTATTGGTATTCTTGAGAGTACATGGTGATGAATGCTCTGGAAGCCCATTTGGGCAGCAAGAGCACTCTGGGGGAAAAGGGTGAACAAAGATGTTTTAAAGGCTTGTGCCTGGTGAGTAAGGACAAGCCTCATCAATTATTGTTAAGTAAGTGAATTAATTGTGATTGTTTGTAGAAAGTTTGCTCAATTTATATCGTTATCAGTGAATGAGTATTTTATAGCACTCTTACAAGCATTAAATTACAAATTTTTTAATATGATACAAACTTAATAGAACAACATGCTACTTCATTTTTGTTTTAAATGTGCATCAAAAATATTAGTACCAGTCTCCTCATTTCACAGTGTAAAAGGGCAGGAAAATCCAGTTGAATGCTTAATTTTGTTTTGACCTCAACAATCTCCATTCAGGCTATTTTGATGTCTGTGGCTTTCTGACAGTCACTTGCCTGAGTGGGGTTTGTTGATCCAGGTGACCCCTCCTAAGAACTGGTCACTTGCACCTAGTCTGGTCTAGTTCCGAATATCCCCTGAGCCAACTTCCAGTCCTGACCTGCCCTGTACCAGGAGGTTGTTAACATCTCTCATGCACAAGAACTCTGTTGAAGACACATGATTTTTTCCCATCCCATTTTGCCTCTCAGGACCCTCTTCCACTCTCCTTTCCTTCTCCGCACCTAGCCAACTCCCCCTGCTTTCCATCCTACTGCTGCTAGCTCAAGTCCACTTCCTTCTGGAAATGCTTTCTTTCCCCTTTGAATAAATCACATTATTGACCATACCATTCATTAACAATGTGTCAAGTAAATGGCACAGACAGCAACTGGCATTTTTGTAATCATGGGTTTTGCATGCAGGAGGTAAATGATAACAGTGGTCCCTGGGAGTTTCATCATGACGGCCTCATTTCTGAGATGGTAAAGAAGATCACAAACCCAGAGTTCAACTCAGTAAGAAGCACCTTTGTGGTCTAGTAGCTCTGAATTCCAGTTTTCCCCCATTAGGAGCTCACTACCCATCCTATCTCCACATCTTGGTTTTCCGTCTGTGAGACCAGGACTCTGTCTGGTAACCTTGGAGAACAGAGTTGCCTGGATTACATACCCTAAGGCCCTGCCAAGTGACTAAATTAAAGGACTGATTTAAAGGACGTTAAAAAGAAGATAAAAATGACACCACCCGGAGAGAGCCCATTACTCAACTCAAGTTGCTCTGTTCTGAGGAATTAGAAGCCATGATCTATGATTTGAGTATAACTCAGGGAACAATTTTGGTCTAACAGCTTCAGCTATATTTACAACAGCCTTTCCCCCATTTCAACCCTCTGCTTTTTCCTCTATAAACTTCCTTCTCTATGTCTAAAGAAATTCTGCTTAAATTCCTTGAGGGTCTGACCCTTTCTGAGCCTTAGTTTATGTTCTTTTGTTCTTGTACTTGACGTTATCTCAAATAGTCTTGTAAAATCTTGCTTCTGTTCCCTTCAGAATTTTATATCCCTCAACGAGGCATTTTCTCTCATTCCTTCAGAAAAATCGCTGCATCACTTTGGTAACTTTTTTCTTTTATGAATACAAATAAAAATTTCCAGTTCCTTAAATGATACAGATTACATTTTCTGGCACTACTGCTGTGTCCAGAATGATCTAAAACAAAGTTTTTCGAGCAGAATTAACATTTGGCAAATCTGCATTAAACCCAGTGATAGCAGGCTGAAATGCCTTCTAGAGAGGAAGGCCCAGAAGAAAGCTGATTATCTGTTCTTGGGGGAGGAAGGGGAGCCTAAAATGGTCAGTGGGCTGATTAGCACCATAGTATTTTTCTCTGATATGATTCATGGATGAAAGTACTGTGATTCAATAGCATTTTTTCCTTTATTCATTCATTTCATAGATACTCACTATTTCAGGTGAAAATGTGTATAGTTTGTTTTCAGGAGGAGAAAAACTGCTCAAAACCTTTGAAATAGCAAGTATTCATTTAATAATATATAGATTTTGAGATTCTGTCTGTATCAAGCCCTGTGCTGATACAAAAATACCAAACCACGTTCTTGCTCTGTGGAATTTCTGTCTGGTGGGGTAGATGAACAAATTAACAGTCAATTATAATGCAATGTGACAAGTGTTCTGAGGAAGGTCGGAACTGAAAGAGGCACCTCTCTTCTTTTAAGGGGTGGATTGTGGTCAGAAAGGAAGACTTCCTGGAATAATTGATGCTTCAACCAGGACAGGCTACCATGTATATATGGAGGAGAGAAGGGGTATAGGATGGGAAGGAAGGTAATACATGAATGTATTAGTTTTTTTATTGCTGCTGTAACAAATTATCAGTAATTAAGTGGCTTATGTGTATTAATTGTTCAGTCATGTCCAACTCTTTTGTAACCCCATGGACTGTATGTAGCCCACCAGGCTCCTCTGTCCATGGACTTCTCCAGGCAGGAATACTGGAGTGGGTAGCCATTTCCTTTTCCAGGGAATCTTCCCAACCCAGGGACTGAACCCAGGTCTCCGCATTGCAGGCAAGTAAAAATCCATCTGAGCCACAGGGAAGNATGTAGCCCACCAGGCTCCTCTGTCCATGGACTTCTCCAGGCAGGAATACTGGAGTGGGTAGCCATTTCCTTTTCCAGGGAATCTTCCCAACCCAGGGACTGAACCCAGGTCTCCGCATTGCAGGCAAGTAAAAATCCATCTGAGCCACAGGGAAGCCCAATTAAGTGGCTTAAAAAAAATACATATTGAAGATGTCTGAAGTCTGAAAGGGATTTCCTTGGGCCAAAATCAAGATGTTGGCAGGGCAGGGTTCCTTCCAGAAGTTCTATGGAAGAATCCATTTCGGCTTCCAGAGACCCCTGCATTCCTTGGCCCCTGGCCCCTTCCTCCTTCCTGGATAGTCCAGGACAAGTTCCCCACCTCAGAGTCCTCAACTTATTCACACACGTGCAGTCCTTTTCTCTATGTAAGGATATATTTATAGGTTCTAGGAATTAAGACACAGACTTCTTTTGGTAGTGGTAGAACACTATTTTGTCTACCACAATGAGCAAAGTACATTCTGAGGGGAAGGAAAAGGAATCCCAATCTGAAGTTATTTGAATGTATTTGAGAGATTCAGTGTTTAGTTTGAAAGACAGCATTATCTAAACCATTTACCTTCTTATACAGTAGTCTGAGTTCTGAAACCTCGTTAATGGTCCCCTTCAAATGAAGAAGCGGGCCACCATTGGACAGTTTTTCTTAGTATAGAAAAATAAAAATTAGGATAGTGTTATTTCTTATAATAGAGCTACTTTGAGAAGTAGTGTGGATTCAGAAATGGCTAAAAAGTCTTGAGTAATCTTCACAGGCAAGCTTGTTGCTGGACTCAGTTTCCTTGCTTAAGACCTGGCCTATCTTGGTTTCCTTCTCATCTTGTTCTCTTCAGGTTTTACAGTTCAGAGTCATAACCTGCAGGTGTGCCTTTTGATTGCCATCCCTGTCACTGAGCCCAAGCCAGGGAGCCTTGTGCCACCCCTGAATCAGCACTGACCTCCCCAGTTGGTGTCAGCTGAGCCTGACCTAGCTGCTCTGCCAGCTTTGGCAGCAGCAACTAACAGGGCATTTTGGGTTCCAGTGACCTCACTGCGGTGGTGGAGGCAGGGATAGAAAGGATAGATGGATGCTTGGTCTGATGGAGTGGACATGGATAAAGGACATCCCACATCTGCTATGCTGTCTGTTCTTGGTGGCTGAACATGAAGGCTTGGCTGCATTATAGGGTGGAAGGTGTAATTTTATTATTTTTAAAATTAGAGTTGATGATGAGGCACTGATGGAAAAAATGACCTATTGACTGACTTTGAAGTTCTAATATGCTTGTCTCATATGTATTTTAACATTTATTACAAAATATTTAAATTTACATCACATTTGCAAACTGATTACAAAATTCCAAAACAGATGAAATTTCAGAGGCCATACAGTTTTGATACAGTCTTTCAAGCTAGGTTAAACACTGCTTCGCCAGTCAAATGTGTTCTCCATAACTGTTTTCTCGTCAGTCTCATCTACGCCACACTGACTGCACTGTAGACAGTTGGATTCAATGCTGGGGAATTTCAACAGTCTGTAATGTGGGGCCTGTGCTCTCCTTTCCAAAATTTGTGTTTTGCTGGTGATCATTCTTTCCTGTTAGCATTCCAGATTTGTTCCTAAACTGGCTTGATGCTTGGTACTGAGCCCTTTGTGTTCTATCTGAAGCTGCCTGAGGTGGGGCAGGAAAGGCATGAACCCTAACGTCTTGGGCCTGGGGCTGAATCTGGTCTCTGCTACATGCTCATTGTATGAACAGGAGCAGGCCACAGGACTGCTGTTGGCTGAGTACTGTCTGTGACTCTTCAGGCCCACCTCAGGTTCAGCCGTCATCACAATCCCCTGTCCTGCTGCAATGGACAGACAGAAAGCAGAGGCATATTACATCTTCGTGGCTTATGGGTGATGGAACTGGGATTCAAAGAGAGCTGTGTTTCCAGATGTTTTTTCAAGGTGAAAGGCTCTACAGGAGGAGTTGGATGGGGGCTGAAGGCTGCATAGTTGGGGTGGCTATGTGCCCCCAAATCCCTCTTTTGGAAAGAAATTATTGTCATCTGTTTGATAATTACACATTTATTGGAAAAAGGTTTGAAGCTAAAAAGGCATTGGAAAATAATTACGTTTTTACTACATTATGCCCTTCTAACTTATTTAAGCTCCTGGCTGTTCACTGTCTGCTGGAATCTCAGGATATAATAGTACAATCCATGTAGAATTGTAGGGAAGATAAAATGAAGTAACACAAGTGAGCCATCTGGTACAGGATGAGGCCTCCCTGTTCATTCTCTTTGTCATTATCACACAAAGGCTTTGTGTCAGGGTATGGCTCAACTGTACCTAGGGCATACAGAAGCATTAATTGGATATTTTTACATTATTTACAATAAAGGCTGATTAATTCAACAAACACTTGTTTAGAACCAACCATGCACCTAGAAACATGTGGCTCTATGGCCAGGGATGGCCTGGTGGAGGATGGGGTGGGCAGTCCCCCTATATCCCACTTAAGATATGGCCTGATGTCTGAACAGTCTCTATTAGGCCATTCTTACCACTGGCTCTTTTCAAAAATTTTCACTAAAATTCAAAGCCATCAAGAGAGGCAGAATCTCCGTTTTCATTAGTTTATTCCCTGAATGAGCAGCCATACAGACCCCAGGGTAGATTTGGATGAAGGCTTGAGGTGGACAGGGATCAGTGTGGAGGCAGGGGTATTCTAAGGTCAGCATCTATTTCCTTCCTGACTCAGCCAGAGCAGGGTTGTGCCAGTTGTCAGGGGGCTGAAATGACACTCATGTCATGTTTTCTGGGTCTTGGGCCTGTAGCCCTGGCCTATGGGTGCCTGTTGGATCTGTCTACTCATGCAGATGGAGTTTCATCTAGGAAAGAGGGCCAGTGAGCTCTGAGGAGACCAGCACACAGCCAGTCCCAGATTGGAGAAAGGAGAGGGAGCGACCCAGAGTGGCACACTGTAACTCCCACAGACATTGAGTTTCCTGAGGATAGGATGAAAACACCAGTTTCACACAGTAACCTCCAGACCCAGAAAAAGACTGAATTAACTGAAGAAGGCCTTGAGAGTTTTTCTAAATTTGACAAAGTGAAGGATCATATTAGCTCTATATTTGCCAAGAATGAGTTGTTGAACAAGCAAAAATAGCCAGGTAAGAAAAGGAAGGTAAGATGTCATTCAGAGTCAGACATCTCCTGAATGATGTCCTGAATGAAGAGAGAGTCCATCCTATATAGGAAGAGCTGATCTGGTCAAGAAAAGATCCCAAGAGACCTTCAAAAGGGACTTGGAATGAAATGAACAGTGATGATCACAAATGTTGATTTGTACCGAGAACTTACCTAAACCTTTTGCATGAGTGAACTCACTCAGTCCCAACAACATCCTTATAAAACAGGTATTATTATTTTTCCCATGTTACAGATGAAACTGGGACAGTCAGGTTAAGCTGCTTGCTTGAGGTCAGTCATGAGGCCAGAGTTCAAACTGAAAGCCTGACCCCAGAACCCATGCTCTGAAGCACCTACTTTCTCTCTACAAAATGCACAGCTTGTGTAAAAGTCCAACGAGAAGCTGGAGAAGTCCAGAAGGCTGAAGCAGTGGTTTTTAGCTGGGTTCACACCTTCTGGATTAGTGAGCAAAAGTTAGTGTGTCTGTGTTTGTTTTGGGTTTTTAATTTTCCCTAAGGAGTGGGAGAAAATAGTATTCCCAGAGAAATCAATGACCCCCAAATAGGTAAGAATTCCAGAGGGTTAGGAGCAATTCCTGCACACCAGCCTCCCAACCAAGGTTTGGCTGCTAGTGGGGGTCACAGAGCATATGCTGACTTGTGTTCTCAAGGCTGACTGCCTGGTACCTCCAGCGGGATCTCCCCAGAAGGGTGTTTCTAGAGGCTCAGTTGTCTGTCCTCATGGGAACTTTGGCTGGGAGGGATCATCCCCTGGTAAGCATTTCATTTGCCAGGCTTGGCTTGGTGTATATTTACTAGAAGATGAAGCCTGTTAAAACAGAAAAATGGTCACTACACTGGAACATTTTTCTCCAAGTGACATTATCCATGACTTCTACTAAGGAGAAAAGAGGCAAAATCCTTATATTCTGGATAAATGCTTTTGCAATCTTCTGGTGCCATTGATTATAGCTTATCTAACTTCATAGTAGATCTGTCTTATTCAGAAGATACAGTGTGGCTTGAAAATCAGTAGAGGGGTGAGGAAGGGGGCTGCTGCTGCTGCTGTTGCTGCTGCTATGTCGCTTCAGTCATATCTGACTCTGTGCAACCCCATAGATGGCAGCCCACCAGGCTCCCCCACCCCTGGGATTCTCCAGGCAAGAACACTGGAGTGGGTTGCCATTTCCTTCTCCAATGCATGAAAGTGAAAAGTGAAAGTGAAGTCGCTCTGTCGTGTCCGACTCTTCACGACCCCATGGACTACAGCCTACCAGGCTCCTCCGTCCATGGGGTTTTCCAGGCAAGAGTATTGGAGTGGGGTGCCATCGCCTTCTCCATCAGATAAGACTTTATTTTATGATTAAGTCACTTTTCCCAGACAATTTAGATTGAGCAGAGGTTTTCTCTGTGAAGAACAATATAGTCACTAATCCTGAGCAGCAAAGAAATATATATGTTTTTCTGCCATTAACACCCAACAGTGAAGAACAATGAATCAGGAACAACAGATGTATTAGAGTCACTTGATTGGTGTCTGAAAAACTACCATTTTTGCTTTCATAGATATTAGCGTAACTTTCAAAACTCTTAATGTTAGATTTTAGTGATAGAGAGTTAAATATTCATGTCACTGAAAAGATACATTCTACAATCAGAGTCTGATATCAGCATAGTACATCTTCCTGACGCTTGATTTTTTCAGTTTTCACTGTCTTATCTGGAAGAGACAGTGGGATGTGCCCTGGAATACAGCAGATGCGCTGGTCTTAAATCCCACCTCTGTCACCAGTCACAACCTCCATGAGCTTTTAGTTTCATACCTTTCATATCCTTACGGACTTTTTGTGCTTGATTTATGGTTTATATATCTGGTTGTACTTCTTTGTGGTTCTGACAGTCTTGGCTTAATACATTTTGAGGCCATGAGTATGTTCAAGTTTAGAGTTGTTTTATCTCCTTGGTGAACTACATTTATTTTATAGTGCATCTCTAATATTTTTACTTGCTTTCAAGTCTCTTTTATCTCATATGAATAGAGCTATATAAGCTTTTCGTTGTTGGTTGGTCTTGTATAACTATTTCCCTTGTATACTCTTTTCTATCTTTTTGCTTTTACTCTTACAAAGCCTTAGGCTTTAGTGCATCTCTTATAATCAGTAAATTGCTGTTTCTTAAAAAAAATTCAGTCTTAACAAAGTCTAANAGTCTCTTTTATCTCATATGAATAGAGCTATATAAGCTTTTCGTTGTTGGTTGGTCTTGTATAACTATTTCCCTTGTATACTCTTTTCTATCTTTTTGCTTTTACTCTTACAAAGCCTTAGGCTTTAGTGCATCTCTTATAATCAGTAAATTGCTGTTTCTTAAAAAAAATTCAGTCTTAACAAAGTCTAAAGTTAATCAACATCTTTAATCTTATCCCAAACAATGCTGCTGCTGCTGCTAAATCGCTTCAGTTGTGTCTGACTCTGTGCGACCCCATAGACGGCAGCCCACCAGGCTCCCCTGTCCTTGGGGTTCTCCGGCAAGAACTGGAGTGGGTTGCCATTTCCTTCTCCAATGCATGAAAGTGAAAAGTGAAAGTGAAGTCGCTCAGTCGTGTCTGACTCTTAGTGACCCCATGGACTGCAGCCCACCAGGCTCCTCCGCGCATGGGATTTTCCAGGCAAGTGTACTGGAGTGGGTTGCCATTGCCTTCTCTGAAACAATGCTAGTACCTTAGAATATTTTAACTGCCATCATCTTTCTTGACTTACATGTTACTTTGTCATGTATTTATTTCTATGATTTTTGTTTTTAAGTGTTGTAGTGGATGCTGTGTGCACTGCCTCATTTTCCCTTTGAGGACTAAGACAGTCCTTCTACCAGTCCCTAGGAGTGTTAGTGGCTTAGGGATTTCAGTTGAGTCCGTCACTGAGAATTGTTCTCAGCAGAAGAGAATGGTCTGGCCCAAAGCCATGTCCCCTCCCTGGTGGCAGTTCATATCTAAACCTGGTCAGTGTGTATATGCGGTGGGATAAAAGCCCCCTTCCCGAGAGGTGAGACAACAGCAGAGCTCTCCGTGGGATCAGATGGTGTTTTATTGTGACTACATCACAGTTCACTCCTTTCTCTGCCAATTTTGCTTTGTTTACTCACCAAAAGATGTTGCCCCCTAGAGAACTCTCTCAAAACCCTCCTGCATACAAATCTCAGACTCACAGTCATTTCCCAGGAAATTCCTTGGCCAGTATTCATGTAGACTTACGTATTTTCCATTTTATTTGCTAATACTGTCTTTTTGTATGCAGAATCAATTTCCTTCTGCTTGAATTAGATCTTTTAAATTCCTTCAGACAGGGTCTGTTGAGTGAAAGTCCTCATTTTACTCTGATCTGAAAGATGATTTAGTGAATATGGAATTCCAGGATGACTATTATTTTCTTGCAGGTCATTGGTGATGTTATTCTACTGTTTCCTGATTTCCATCATATCTCTGTTCATTTAGCTGTCAGATTAACTATCACATGTTTGAAGGTAATCTGTCTCTTCTCTCTGCCTGCTTTTCAGATCTTCTTTTTGTCTTTGATGTTCCATAGTTTCTAAAGGAGGATTTATTTTTATTTAACTTACTTGGGATTCACTGAGCTTTCATATCCAGACCACTGGAAATGGAGTCTTCTGAGCCTCAGTTTTCACTTCAGTAAAATGATAATGGTGATAGTTTCCAGTTTAGTGTGTGATTGCAGAAAGATCACATTAGACAATTCATTTATATTTCCTTTAAGGCAGAATTTCCATTTTTTTGTTTCACTAGATTAGACATTTTCCCTGTTCAGACTTCCTTAGCAAATTCTGTAACCAAATAGATATGGGCAGTGCTGGTTCCCGCATGTTCTCTTGGATAATTGCAAAGCTCATCACATTATGAAAGCCTTGGGAAGTCCTACACTATTCTCCACACTCATATGTCCTCAGAAGAGCTTTGTTATAAACATCTTATATTCCATGGAACACAATGTTGGGGAATGTGTGTCTGTGTTCAGTTGCTCTGTCCTGTCTGACTCTGCTACCCTTTGGACTATAGCCCACCAGGCTTCTCTGTCCATGAGATTCTCCAGGAAATACTGAAGTAGTTTGCCATTTCCTCCACAAGGGGATCTTCCTGACCTAGGGACTGAACCTGCGTCTCCTGCATTGTAGGTGGATTCTTTACCACTGAGCCACTGGGGAAGCTGTTTTAGGGAATACCTGTGTATAAAATATCAAAGTATATATTTTATTTAATATGAAAGGAATATTTACCCCTTAAAAATAGTATAGGTTTTTTTTTTTCTTTTCAAAAATTAAGCAAATAACAAGAAAAGGATTAATCACAAGGAAGCAGTGGCTCATAAGTGCCTTGTCCCAGGCTGCCAGAATCTACACCTACTCCTGGGGTGGCTCCCCACCTTCTCTGTTGTGAGACTGTAATAGTGCCAGGCCATGAACAGCCTTTAGCATGGCTGGTGCTTTGCTTGGTTACCAGCACTCCCTCTCCCAACCAGGCAACAATTACTGGTGGGGACCATTGGTAGTTCTGCTCAGCCACTGGTCTGCACCACAGTGGGCCCCTCCCCCAAGTGAGCAGCTGCCAGAGAGTGACCATTAATGGTCCTGCTCAGCCATTGGTCAGCACCACAGTGGGCCCCTCCCCCAAGTGAGAGTCTGCCAGAGTGACAGTTAGTGGTCTTGCTCAGCCATTGGTCAGTACCACAATGGGCCCCTCCCACAAGCAACCAACAGTCAGTGAATGACATTAGCAGGCCCATTCAGTCAACAGTCAGCAGAATGGTGGTCATCAGACAGAGAGTGAGGTAAGAGGCAGATCCCAGCCTTCTCCCAGGTAGCTTTCCAGCTCACCCAGCCTGGCGTCAGCAGGTGACCCGGGGGGCCTAGCGAGCTGGCTGGGAGCTGTGTTCTGCAGGGCCCCAGAACCCTTGCCAAGGCCACTTTTCTGGCCAACTCCAGGTCTTGAGGTGGCAATGAACATCTCCCCATCCTGCCTCTGCCACCTAATGGCAGCAGCAGTCTTCCTGGGTTGCAGTCTGTGGGACCTGGTGTCTCTCACCTGGGAGCTGTGGACACACCTGCCTCAGAGGGACCTGAGTTCAGTTCAGTTAAGTCGCTCAGTCATGTCCGACTCTGCAACCCCATGAATCACAGCAGGCCAGGCCTCCCTGTCCATCACCAACTCCCAGAGTTCACCCAAACTCATGTGTGAGTTTGAACTCCCCAATAAAAATGCAGGTGTGAGGCCCCACTCCATACCTACTGCAGACTTTCAGCTTCCTTCATTTCTTCACATGGTTACCATGCACATTCAAGCTTGAGTTTGCTATAGCAGTAGTCTCAGGTGTGATCAGTAGAAATGGCTATTTGTAGCTCAAGTATCCTTGCCTGATATTTAATATAAGGAAACAAAATCCTTTCTAATACAAGCTTCAGTGGCCTGTCAATCACCACTCTGTAGTTCTGAAATTTAGGGTTTGGTGGACAGAATTCCTTCTATGGCCTTTGGAACCTTGTCTGTCTGAGGTGAAAGTGTTAGTGGTTCAGTCATGCCTGACTCTTTGTGACCCCATGGGCTGTAGCCTAGTAGGCTCCTCANATCCTTTCTAATACAAGCTTCAGTGGCCTGTCAATCACCACTCTGTAGTTCTGAAATTTAGGGTTTGGTGGACAGAATTCCTTCTATGGCCTTTGGAACCTTGTCTGTCTGAGGTGAAAGTGTTAGTGGTTCAGTCATGCCTGACTCTTTGTGACCCCATGGGCTGTAGCCCAGTAGGCTCCTCAGTCCATGGAATTCTCCAGGTAAGAATACTGGAGTGGGTAGCCATTCCCTTCTCCAGGGGATCTTCCTGACTCAGAGATTGAACCCACATCTCCTACATTGCAGGCAGATTCTTTCCATCTGAGTCACCAGCATTTGAGATAACTGTTGAAATGGGCAAGAAGCAAACAAATATAATTATTAGGGCTCATATTTCTAGATAACTGTCTTTATGCTTTTCATAGTGCTTTCAAAGCAAAAGCCACAGATGTATTATTCATTGGATCCTCCTTATGGATCTGTAAGATAAGCAGGATAAATATCAATATTCCCATTTTACACAAGTGGAAACAGACTCAGTTGGACTAAATGATTGGTTCAAATCCCTGAATGTAGTCAGTGGTGGAGCCTGTTTGAAATTTAAAGCTTCTTGCCTGCCCACCCTTCATTCTTTTTTTCCTCCCACACAACAAACTTGCCATACCTCCTTTGTTCTCTCCCTTCCTTGCAAAGATTTCTACTGTCATTTGCACATATCACCATCAACCTATTGGCATATGTGTGCTGTTCTGTCCTGGCCATTGTAGACATAGTCTACCAGCCTGACTGCTGATGAGCCTTTCCCAACCAGGTTGTGCTCCTGTGACCATTTCTCTATCGACAGAGAAGAGTGGTGTCGACTCGCAGGAATACTTTGCCTAATCAGGCTGTTTTGTGGACATTTCCTTCACTTCACCAACCTTCCTAACTCTTAATTTTGTAAAGCTAAAAATAGCATACACCAATCATTGTACCATCTAGAGGGAGGTGCACCTGTCTTCTTCCCCTCTCAGGACATGTGTACCTGCCTAGGAAAAGGGGGTGCGTTCTGGACAGTTTGGCAGAATGGCGAGGGAAGATATTTGTATAATTTGAACCTGCAAACATTTTTAATTGCAATAATGAGAGAGTTGCTATTCTGATTACCCAGCACAAAGAGAACGCTTGTCTAATTCTCCAGTTAATTTGATCCATGCAGATAGCTTATTTTCCAGAATCTATTTAGCACTAAATCCAATGGTCCAAACTACAGAATTATCCAGGTAACTATTTAATGAGCTTTTTATCTTCTGGAGCCTGTACACCCAGTCAGGAGAAAAATAAACATTGTTCCCTTTATTAGACATATAACTTTTAAAAGTCTTGGTAGTGTTTTATCATCCTCCCCCGTTTGTTCACTCTGGGCTTTGAGTACAGAAACAAGATAGATTCAGAGCACAGGGGGAGTGCATTTGTTCTACTTCCACAGAGTTTCATAGCATTATTATTAGGCTTTTTGCATGTTTATTCTTCAAAGGAACTGTTTTTTTCCTTACCTAGCCATGGCAAGAGGGCATTTCTTAAGCTTCTCCTCTTTAAATCTCTGATCTGAAGGTCATCAAGGTGAACGATGATGTATTCCCGCTTGACTGTGAGTAAATGCAAGTGGTCCCGGCCCACCAGCTGCCTGCTAAAGTGATTCAGCTGCTGTGTGCCTGCACCAGAGCTCAGAACACAAACGGGGCAACCACTGAACCTCAAATTAAGCCAGCAGCCACATTCCAGTTGCCATGCTGTGGCTGCGTCACCTGCTGCAGCATTTCAGTAGGATGCTGGTGAGCATGTGGGGTCACATTCTGTGCCATCAGCTTCTGTGAGGTTCTCTTTGTCATGTCAAGTTTCTCATCCAAGCCATGGTGATAGAAAACCATTGTTGGGATGCTGGAGTTGGTTTGGTGGGATCCTTACAAGAGACAGTGCTGTTTGTCAGTCCTTATGCAGGAGAGGGAGGAAAGCCAGGCCTTTCTTTGGTTGTCTTCATAGACATATTCCCATAAAGCTTCGGAGGCTAATTGTGGTGAAAATGTGCCAGGTAGACCCCCTTTCATGCCAACCATAATTAATACTATTATAGTCTTCAAGGCCATAATGCTCATCAGTTATTAATTAGCAATTCATTTTGTTGAACAAATAACACTTATGATTGATGATAGAACTTGTAATTGGGCACTAGAAGTAGCCCTCCTGGGACTGATTTACCAGCAGATATTAACCACGACACAGTAATGAAAAACACAGAGGATCATCCAGGAAAATCCGTATTAAACAATTGTGACACAGCCAAGGTGTTCCTTCTCAATAGGAGAAAACCCCATCTTGAGTGTTGGGTGTGTTTCCTGGGTCTGAGTGTGTTAATTGTTTCTGGTCACACAGCATCGGGGTTTTCCATTTCCTCTTAAGCTTGTAATCAGCTGCTCTATTTTTTTTTTCCAAAAATCAAATTGTTCCTTGCTAGGCAATTCTATTGACTTTGAATTATTCTTGTGATAGGTCATTTTGAGGTATTATCATGACATGTCCAGTTAGACTTGAGTGAAAAAAGTGCTTTTCCAAAAAGGTAATGATTGAAATTTTTATTTTAACTGATTTCTTAGATTAAAATCACTTTAGATTAACAGATTTTCCTGCCCAATTGATTTTCTGGCATCCATGTGGTGATCTAGCAGAGATAAAATGCGGGTTCTTAGTCCACGGCTGCGAGGAAACCGAGAGCTTGGCAAATAGAACCAGCAAAGCTTCTTTCTCTCTCGCTCAGTTGGAGCAGGACAACTGGAGCCGGTCAGCTGCTGACCAGATGCTGCCTTCAATTAATATGCCAACCCTCAAAGACATTTATCGCTCACTCTCAAAAGCAGAGCAGCTGAGTAATAAAAGGAACTACTAAAGCCATTTTTTTAAGAGCATTTGTAATGGCTAAATTGCTTGAAATAAATTAGCAAAAAAAAAATAAACATAGTTTGTACAGTATCTGTAAAACAAATTCCTAGTCTTGGGAAAATAGACAAAGTGAGAGCTTGTATTTAACAAGCACATGCAATATGCTTCATTAAGACAGGGCTTTTTTTTTTTCCTTCTAAATTTAAAAAGGGTTAATAAACTCTCAAGATATCATTGCCAGTTAAACAGGTCCTGCACCATTTTAAGGGAAGTAAGAGGTTACAAAGGAGACAGTTAAAAAGAAACCAAGAGACTGTGTTGTAGTGCTAACAGGCAATTAACAAACTCATGGGTGTTAATTATCTTCATACTGTATCATGTTCAATTAGCTTAGTCTCTGCAACAAAGGCAACGATGAACAATTGCTTTGATAGGTGTACAGTACTTCATTTGTAGTTAATCGGTTTAAGCCCTCTGGTTGCTAGGTTACCTTGGTCTCCAGAGGTAAAAAGCTGTACAGATGCACTATGTTTAAATGACTACAGAGAACTGTTTAAACTCAAACCATGTATAACTCTTTATTGATTTTTCACAGAAGATCTCAGCTCTGATGATAAGGTTTTGATATATTTTCCTGCTACAGCCAGTTCCTTGGAGTATTGCAGAAAAAAAATCTGTCAATATGCTTCTATTATGATCTCTTGATCTGTGCCTATAAAAACCTTTAGCCACAGCCCTTATTATAAATAATGGAAGAAGCAATATCTGATTTTTTTTTCCACACTGTACTACATGAAGATTTTTTTCCGTCATTGCCTTTGGATCCAAATTACAGGACTTCTTTCTGTACCCATGCTCTTAAATAATAAAGAAGAATTTCTAGCTCTAATTAATTTGATTGACTCTCAGCAGGATGGGATCAGCTGTAGCATCATGAACTTTAACAATAACTACCAACTGATGGGCAGTTCACATCAATAAGACCATCACTAGCCTCTCTCTCACCTGTCACCAGGCGGGGAGTGAGCAATAACCAGCCCCCCACAGATGCTCCCCGCTTAGCGCTTTCTGCCCTATTAGCAATTTATAATGGTGATCAAGAAACAGTCAGCAGCAAATCAAGACAACTGTCTGGCTGGCTGTTTAATTGGCCTTGTTTGCGTTTTGATAAATGGCTCGTGACTACTATAGGCCCCTGTATTTTGACTTTTAATAGGCCACAGTGATTAGACTACGAACAGATACTAGGTCAAAACCAAGGAAAGGTGCAAAAAATGTTAATTAATATCAATAATAGGCAATTATTAGTTAGACAGAAGGACCTACTAGCTGCGTGCTCTAATGGCTCAGAGCTAACTGGAAGAGGAGTGCTGCCAAATTAGCATAACTGTGTATGCAGACTGCATGGTGGATCCTAGCAAACATCTGTTATGTTAGTAATTCAAATAGAATTCCTGCCTTTGGAGTGAGATTTGCAGAGTCAGCAATCCCTGTTGGCCATTTCAAGGCACTAACAATACCCTAGTGACTGGTGTCCTTCCAAATGGGCTGTGTTTCAGGCTAAGAATTAAATCGCACCTTTTCTTTGGAGTTGTGCTCCTGAGGAGCTTAAGGGGGTCACTGTCTTCTGGCCAGGAGAGGGTGGAGTAGAAGGGGTATGTATGGAAGCCACATTAACCTTAGAGAGAAGTGTAATGTGGGCCCAGCAGACTCAGGGAGGGACTCAGCCATTTACGTTTGCTATTTCATAATTAGCACTGAAATATGGCTGTGTTCAATACATCAAATGAAACACTATGTATCATTCTCACAGCATGATTTTATCCTTTTCTTGAAATGTGTGTTTGGGCTTGTGCAATGATGAAAGACTGACAGTATGTTTTGAAGCATAAAGAGAAGATGGAATAGGAGTTAAGACAATGCAGTGATTGGAACTGTAAATGTTATTCCCTATACTTGTTGACATTAAGGTCACCATGGGCAAAATCCTCATGATAGTCAAAGAATGTTAGAATTGGAAAGGAATTGGAGCTATCTTAAGTCCAAATTGAGAAATGGAGATCCAGAGAGGTCAAGGGACTCTTCATGGTCACCCAGCTGGTTTGGGGCACGCCTGGAAGGAGACGCAGGTCTCCTAACTTCCCTCCCAGTGCCCTTCACCTGACCTTGCTGCCTACCGAGGAGGCTGTGAGTTTCTATCTGTGATTTAGTGTTTGGTAGGTATTTTCAAAATGCACATTTGAAATGTAAATGTGGAATATGTGCAAAAAGTGTTCCTACTGTGTAAATATATGATATTTACGAAATGGCATGTTATCAAACATACTTTATTTTTAGGGTTAGAAAAAAACTTGGTTATAAAATTCTAAAATCTACAGCCACCTCTTGATGTTTCACATTTTAATGTTAAGCACAGATTTTTTTTTTCTTTTTGAGAAGGGTACCTTATAATTGCAGTATCCCCTGTTTTATTTTGAGCTTGTTTTCTTATGTATCTTGCTTGAACTAAACCAGGCAAGGATATGTGTGTGTTGCCCTTTTCCTTCCTCACCAGAGTACTGACATTTAAGACCCATTTGACTAAACATTTTCAAGATCTTAAAAAAAAAAAAAGAAAAGTGCGGGTAGGGGCACAGACTCTACCTCGTCAAAGATTGAAATTGAATTGTGGATTATAACCAACTGCGGTTTTCTCTCTTCTCTCTCTACCCTTCCCTAACCCTAACTCAGCCCCTCACACCCCACCCCCAACACCAAGGATGTCTCTTCAGACAGCATCTTTTCCCTGAATGCACTGAGCCATTAATCCTTTTTAGTACCAAAGTGTCAGAGAAAAATGGACTTACTTTTTCATCTTTATTCCTGCAAAAATACTTTGAAAATCATCTGGTTTTGCATCTATGAGGAAAGTATTATGTAAGCTTAAAAATAACATTTTCAAATAATTCATTTCTGGGAATAGAATCTTTTAAAATGATGGAAATATGACACTTTAGTTTCTCATTTTTTATACTCTTAACAAAAATATTTGTTGAGTCCTGGGCCAGGATGTAAAAGAATCACAAAAATAACTATCAGAATAGTATATTTATGAATTATTTATCTCCTACCATATGGATCTCTTTACTAAACATTTTCTATGTGTCAGCCACTTAATTCTCATAACAAATCCCATGAAGTAGGGTTCATAAAATGAACCCCATTTCATGAATGAAGAAACCGAGGCTTAGCAAGTTTCTATTTAACTTGTTTAAATGTGTGACACCTTGTAATATAAATTATTTTCCTATTTTGAGGATTTTAAGAATTTCTTCAATTCTTTTGTATTGAAAATATAGTAGATACTATGTTTTAAATAAAGTTTAAGAAGCAACAAGAAAATGGTTCATGTCATAGCATCTTTTTCAGGTAGAGTGTATATTATACATAAATATTACTGTGATATTTTAAACTTTAATATTCCTAAAGTGAAAGGAAATTAGATTTATTTTCTTTTAATTATTAGAGATTTGTTTCTTTTATTTCTGTAAACTCACTGCATTTGGTATACTTGTCCCTTAAACTCCACCAAATCTCAAATGTTACTTATTAGAAGAAGTATGAGTATTTTATCTGTCACAAATTAATGATGGAATGCTAAATTAAACTAGGATGAAATGCTTTCCAATACTTTCTTCTCAGTTGTTAATAGCCTTCATGATATAACATTTCTTTAAAAAGTGCCCCACTGTTAACTCTGTGATTTTCTTCCGTTGTCAGTAACATTCATTCCACAATTTTTGATGCTGGCGCTTTTAATGTTCTCACATGAGCAGAACATGACAAATCTGCCAGAACTGTGGCCTTGCTGATCATGGTAGTATAACACATCTGCATCTGGACTTCACAGGTGTTAAAATGTGCAAAAAGGAATGTGCATCTTAGAATCCATAAGATGTATTAGTATACCCATCATAGTTATCCGTCAAATATCTGTAGAGTTATATAATTTTCAGATAAGTAAATCTAGTAATTAATTCCAGTCTCTCGAGATGACATGTGATCACAAATGTTTTTCTCATAGCATTTGCAGATAAACTCTTGGTGGTGTGTTGACTAAACTGTGAATGTGGTGAGAAATTCGGAAACTTTGCATATAGACCTGGATAAAGAGACTAGTAAATTGAGTATTTAAGGTTTCCTTTATACATTTTTTACTAAGGTTCATCTGTGCGGTTTTAAAAATTATCTTTGGCTGTGCTGAGTCTTCATTGTTTTGCTCAGGCTTTTTCTAGTTGCAGTGAGCAGGGGCTGCTCTTGTGGTGCCTGGGCTTCTCATTGTGGTGGCTACTCTTACGGCAGAGCACAGGCTCTAGGCACGTGGCCTTCAGTAGTTGCAGCAGGAGTACTCAGTAATTATAGCGTATAGGCTCTAGGGCACAAGGGCTTCAGGAGTTGTGGCACACAGGCTCAGTCGTTGTGGCTCTCAGGCTCAGAGGTTGTGGTGCACGGGTTTAGTTGCTCAGATATATGTGGAATCTTCCTGGACTGGGGATTGACCCAGTGTCCCCTGCACTGGCAGATGGCTTCTTGTCCACTGTGACACTATGGAAGTCCCATATGTGCAGTTTTTAAGAGCCAGATTCCACATGTGGCCAATTACGCCTTTAGTGTTTTAGTTGTACCAAGAGTACCACTATGGCCTATAAATGGAAGGTCTGTCTCTACCTTGCTGGAACAAGGACCAACTGGAAAAATATCTTTAAGAGGTCTGGAAAGCTGAAGTGTTAGACCTAAGTGGTTGTCAGAGTGTCTGTCTACAAGAAAGAAAGCCCTAACTCTGATGTGTGCATCAGTGTCTGCTTTTGGTGATGTGTTGAAATTCATAGAATCTCTCATGCCAGAAGAATTTCCTGCTTTCTATTCTGTATAGGGCCTAGACCACTGTATCTGTTTTCTTTTTTTTTTTTTCCCTCTTTGGCAAATATTAGTCCTTGGTTAGATACTGACACTTATTGAGCCTATTTCTATTCATGCCTGACATAGCCGTGACTCGTAATGAGGGGCTAGGTGTCTTCCTCTTGGGTAGTTATATATTAGTCAAGAGCTATGATTTTACAATCATGCAGTCCTGTGTTCCAGTCCCGGTTTAGCCACTCAGTAGTTTCATGGTCCTGGGCTTCAGTTTTCTCATCAATGAAATGGGCTATATGATACCTGCTCCATGTAGGTATCTAAGAAAATGTGTATGACATACTTTAATTAATTCCTGGTTGTAGTAAATGCAAAATGATGGCACTTGTTGTCATCATTATTGCTACCATTGATAGACTCTGTCATGCAGCTGGACCATCAGAGACCAGAGCATCTCCAGAACTCTTCTTGATAAGTACTTTCAGGAGCCATTTCTTCCTGATCAGATGAGAGCTCTCAATCCCTTCCCTTTGTTTGGAGTCTGCCTGTCCAAAGAGGCACCTATCTTCTGCCCCTCCCCTGACATCGCACCTGTTTTGATTAGTTATATACTGATCTATTATAGGGCTATTGTCTTGGATGTGTCCTTTTAAACACAGAATGGTTAGATGAGCATTAGAAGGAAGTTGACTTTCTTCTAAGTTGACTTAGAACCTAGTCACATTTCTGTCACTAGCCAGGTGACCACTCTCATCAGTAAAATCTTTCTCTGTGGTGCTACCTCAGGAGTCGATCACTTATTCTAGCTACCAATCACTGAACACCTGTGCAGTGCCATCCAGATGTCAGTGACATTCCATGCTTCATCTCTAATCCTTGTGCTGACCTTGCAAAGCAGTTATTATTCTCCTCATTTTAGAAATTGGGACAGTAAAGCTTAACAATCTTAACTTTTTTTTTTACTACCTGAATGATTTGGGGCAACTTCTTAAACCATTTTAAATAGTAGGCTTCTCATATGTCCATTAGAGAAGCTATCAACTGCTGCCTCATAGGCTATGGAGATGACGTCTGTAGGGCTCATGACATAGTCCCGCATGCAGTGGGCACTCCAGGAGTGCTTGGTGATATGTCTTGTCAAGAGCCACACAGCTAGAAAGATGAGCCAGGTTTTAGTCTAGGTCTGTCTGGGTCTTTCAAGGTATGTGAGAAGGTACTTGTGACCCAAGTGCATGTGAAGACCTTTTCCTTGGTGTGATCTTGGAAGAGGGAGCCGCTGCCTTACTCTCCTGCTTTCTCTTGGGGGTTCCTCTTTTCTTCTCCCTTTTGGTCTGTCATCTGCTCCTCCATTCTGGCTGCATGGGAGGACGACAGGTACTGAAGAAAATATTCCTTCTCTTAAAGACCACAGGGATATCCTCTTTCAACATAAACACATAACGTAAAGTTTACAATCAGTGATGTTTAGTACATTCATAATATTGTGCAACCATCACCACTATCTAGTTCCAAAATGTTTTAATCATCCCCAAAGGAAACCCCTTACCCAGTGAATAGTTATTCCCTATCCTCCTGCTCCAGTCCCCCTGGCAACTACTAACCTGATTTCTGTCCCCATGAATTTGCCTGTTCTAAATATTTCCTATAAATGAAATAAGACCATATGTGGCATTGTGTGCCTGGCGTTTTTCACTTAGCATAACAAGGCTTATCTGTATTCTTTCCTTCCCTATACCAGCTCTAGGCAGACAGTGAAGAAAAATTTCCCACTGTTTCTTTTCAGCAAGTCCTCTTGTACATTGACTACCATGGTGGCCAATCAGCTTCACTGTGACAAAGCTGGCTATTTCTATGGAATCTTCCTGCATTGCCCATCAATCTGTTAAGCCTGCCAATCATGGCAGAATCTGCTTCTGTCACGGTGGTTTATGGTCTTTGCTTCTACAGTTTGTCTTTTTCTTCCAGTAGTAGATTCCTGTTCCTTTAAGAAGGATGATGAAATTCAATATACTTCATGCAAGGCAGAGCCTTATCCTGGCCTTACTCATGATCTCTATAAGAGCCCAGGCCAGCCCACATACCACTCAATAATTTCATCTGGAAATGAAGAACTTAGGAATTTAGATGAGTTATCTGAGCAGGGGGCTGGGAGAAGAAAATAACAGATAATTCACAGGGCTTCCGAATCTAAAATGTTACTTAATAGAAAGATTTTTCAGATAAGGAGTAATGAACACTGGATTGTCACATATCACAAAGTATTGGTTTGGCCAAAAGTTTGAACTTTTTAGCCAACTCAGTTCATAAAATTAAGAGTTAAATGGGGGTTACACAGAATGGGTTGGTGATTGGAATGGAAGTCTCTGGTTCCTATGCTAATTTGTATTTCTCATTGAAGATGTTTATATTAGCATTTTGGTTTTATTAAGCAATATCAGTAAAAACTCAATATATGGAAAAAGCAAGAGGAATTTAGGTTGTGGACGATTCCAGAAGGCAGGACTGGATTGTCTCCTGAGGTCACCTCCAGTCTCGTAATTCTGTGTGCCTGAGTCATCTTGTAATTTCCTGGGGGTTTGTGGGGGGAAGAAAGAGAAGATCCCACCTGACAGGAGTCAGGGTCACCTGTCATCTCTCTACTCATCTAGCTGATGCATACTTAGCATAGTGAGTTTCTGTTTGGAAATTGATTTACAGTAATTGCAAGTGGCAGAGAAAGCTTGTTTCAAGGCAGGATTTGAAGTGGGAAAGAAAGGACCTTGTCCAAAGCTTTTTCCAAGGCAGGTCATGCTGAGTGAAGGTTCCTTGTTGGGAGAGAAAGGAATTCCCCGCAGACCCTATCTTCTCACCCCAGCTGACAGCTCTATTGCGGGTATGGTACCTCCCTGGCTGTCAGTCATTTGAAGGGAACCTCTGACTCTAAGACCTCTCTAGGTTATTAAAGGGGACGGCATACATGTGTCAGGCTGATGACGGTGTACATGACAGAGAGACTGTCACAGAGCAAAGATGAAAGAAGCTGAGCACCTGCCTCCCTGAAGTGGCCACCAAGTTATGCCTGAAGTTGGTATTCCATTTTAGAGGGCATACTGCCTGAGGGTCATGCACTGTATGTGTATGTGTGTAGAAAGGTGGGGTAGAAGTGAATATCTTAATAGGATTTTCAGTTTTTCTTGTTTATTTCACATACAAAATTTCTGAATGAACATCTCCATTCATGTGCTTGATGTTACTATTGACTAACTAGGTAGAAGGATTTGACATTTGGAGCCCCAAAGTTACTTGTCTCTGCTGCCTATAAAACCACAGCAGGTGGTGAGCTCTTCACTAGTGAGCACTAAAAATGCCCAAATAACACTGCAGGATTACTGCTCATCTATATTTTGTAAATAGACATACATGTTTCTGCATGTAGTATGTACATTTTAATCTCACCTATTGTCTAAATATGAAAATGAATTTGAAATAAATCCATCAGGAATATGTGCTTAACAGCACATTTAAATAATTAGCAGTTGGTACATGATTTATTCTCATTTTGGTCTCCAAAGCAGAAGAATTCAGTCCTTCTGAATTTCTCATCCAGAACTCATAAGTTTGAGAGAGTCAGAGAATTTTTTGTACTGTAATCTTCTCCAGCTGTAGCTTATTCTGAAACTGGATCTGTTCCAGGGTGTAAATATTTGTTAATGAGTTTCCAAAGCCAAAATAATTAATGATGCTTAGGCATCTTTTATAATGGGCCTAGAATAGATTTTTTAAAGCAGTCCGCAGTAGATTTTTCATATGGGTGTACAGGTATAGAGTTCTGGTGGACAAGCTCATTCAATAATTAGGGATTCAAAGTAGATGTTTAGATATGATTACATTGATGGGTTATTCTTCAGATTTAACAGAATGAATGTTTTAAACCTCATGACTGACCTGTGACATTGAGCTGCGTTGAACTTACTGACATAATGTGCTAAAGTGGATCATGGAATCCCTCAGGATTCTGTGGAAAACGTGGTCTTCCTTTTCAGAAGCTTCCATATCAAGGGGTGGTCTTTTCTGGGAAGTTTCAGATTTACACACTTTGAAGAACTAGGATTCAAGAAATAACGGGTTTCATTTTGAGATCTCTTCTAGAACTGGTAGAGCTCAAGGTCTAAGAGATATAATATTTGTCTTGGAAAGATGCATAAAGAGGTGTGACTCTTTAAAAAACTCAAGTATTTCTGAGCTAAATGTCATGTTAATACAATATGCCATTTTAATTTCTAATGCCTATCAAAATAACAGAGAATTTCTGGTTAACCTTTGCTAAAAGAAAATGTGTACTCAGATAAATTAAGAATATGTCATCCAGTTACACTGAAAACTCCTATCAATAGCTAGCTTGGGGACAACTCTTATTAAGTTAGATATATTAATCCAGTAAGTGGGAGAATTCTTTCTGTTTGTCCTCTGATGTTTTTGACTTTGAGATCCCTGGTACCAAACATCTATGAGGTATCAGTGAGGGTTTGGCCAGAGAAGCTGACTCATTGTGAGTGATATTTTTCAATGCTGCTTATCAAGAGGTCAAATACACCTTTCTTGATAAGTGATATTGAAAAATAAATCAAATATAAAGCTAAATAAACTTATATAAGCCATCTAGGAATTTATCTTGGATTATATAGATTTCTTCATCCATCCTCACGGTTTTGTCAGATCTAACCTCTATAGTGAATTCCCTTTTCCATATCACTCACAGTGTTATTTCTAGAAAGTGTTGTAAGTCTTCATAGAACTGGTCAACCTCAGCTGCTTTAGCATCAGTGGTTGGGGCATAGACTTGGATTACTGTATTGTTGAATGGTTTGCTTTGGAAATAAACCAAGATCATTCTGTTGTTTTTGAGGCTGCACCCAAGTGCTGCATTTTACATTCTTTTGTTGACTACGAGGGCTACTTCATTTCTTCTGAGGGATGCCTGCCCACAATAGTAGGTATAATGGTCCTCTGAGTTAAATTCGCCCATTCCCATCCATTTTAGTTCACTGATTCTGAAGATGTTGATGTTCACTGTTACTATCTCTTGCTTGACCACATTCAATTTACCTTGATTCGTGGACCTAACATTCTAGGTTCCTATGCAATATTGTTCTTTACAGCATCAAACTTTACTTTCATCACCAGACACATCTTCAACTGAGGATTTCTACTTTGTCATTTCTCATTTCTACCTTGACCCAGCTGCTTCATTCTTTCTGGAGCTATTAGTAATTGCTCTCTGTTCTTCCCTAGTAACATATTGGATACCTTCTGACCTATGGGGCTCATCTTCTGTTATAATATCTTTTTGGCTTTTCGTACTGTCCATAGGGTTCTCTAGGCAAGAATACTGGAGTGGGCTACCATTTCCTCCTCTGGTGGACCACATTTGTCAGAATTCTTCACTATGACCTGTCCATCTTACGTAACCCTGCATGGCATGACTCATAGCTTCACTAAGTTATTCAAGCCCCTTTTCCATGACAAGGCTGTGATCCATAAAAGGGATATTTGGTATATAAACACCATATTTACTTTGTCTAAAGAAGAGCTTCTTTCTTGAACAATGAAACATTAGTAAAACCAAAAGCTGTTTTATGATATTGCTATTCTCCCTAATATGAATCTTATGTTTAATTTGGCTTTTAACTAGATAACCAGGACCATCTGATATAATTCACTAAAATACATTAACCATTTACTATGGCAAGATGCTAGGTTGCTTGTTAGATCATGATTACAATATATCCTTACATTCTTGAAGTTATTTTTGTGTTTTCTAAGCTATGTTTGTTTTTTCCTTCTATGGTTACATTAGATTTATTTGTTCAGATGAAGTACAATAAATATTTATTCATTGTGAATACACTGGTAATTCAGTTCAGTTCAGTTCAGTTGCTCAGTCGTGTCCGACTCTTTGCGACCCCATGAATCGTAGCACACCAGGCCTCCCTGTCCATTACCAACTCCTGGAGTTCACTCAGACTCACACCCATCGAGTCCATGATGCCATCCAGCCATCTCATCCTCTGTCGTCCTCTTCTCCTCCTGCCCCCAATTCCTCCCAGCATCAGAGTCTTTTCCAATGAGTCAACTCTTCGCGTGAGGTGGCCAAAGTACTGGAGCTTCAGCTTTAGCATCATTCCTTCCAAAGAAATCCCAGGGCCGATCTCCTTCAGANGTCCTCTTCTCCTCCTGCCCCCAATTCCTCCCAGCATCAGAGTCTTTTCCAATGAGTCAACTCTTCGCGTGAGGTGGCCAAAGTACTGGAGCTTCAGCTTTAGCATCATTCCTTCCAAAGAAATCCCAGGGCCGATCTCCTTCAGAATGGATTGGTTGGATCTCCTTCCAATCCAAGGGACTCTCAAAAGTCTTCTCCAACACCACAGTTCAAAAGCATCAATCCTTTGGTGCTCAGCCTTCTTCACAGTCCAACTTTAACATCCATACGTGACCACAGGAAAAACCATAGCCTTGACTAGACAGACCTTAGTCAGCAGAGTAAGTCTCTGCTTTTGAATATACTATCTTGGTTGGTCATAACTTTTCTTCCAAGGTGTAAGCGTCTTTTAATTTTATGGCTGCAATCACCATCTGTAGTGATTTTGGAGCCCCCNCATTCTTAAATAAGTGTGATTATGTTACACATCGTTTTAATGTGCACTTGCTTTGTTTTTTGCTAATGACTTATTACTTGCTGTTTATTTTATATTATAGAAATGATGTTAGAAAGCAAATTTGAATGATTTTTTTGAGTTCAAAATAGGTTGTAGAGCAGCAGAGACAACTTGCAACATCATCAATGCATTTGGCAAGGAACTGCTAACAAACATTCAATGCAGTGGTGGTTCAAGAAGTTTTGCAGAGGAGATAGGAGCCTTGAAGATGAGAAGCGTAGTGGCCAGCCATCAGAAGTTGACAATGACCAATTGAGAGCCATCATTGAAGCTGATCCTCTTCCAGTTACATGAGAAGTTGCATAAGAACTCAATGTTGACCGTTCTAAAGTTGCTCAGCATTTGAAGTAAATGGGAAATGTGAAAAATAAGTGGGTATGTCATGAGCTGACCATAAATTTAAAAAATCATTGTTTTGAAGTGTTGTCTTCTCTTATTCTACTCAACAACAATAAACAATTTCTCAATCAGATCATGATGTGTGATAAAAAGTGGATTTTATAAACAACCAGTGATGACCAGCTCAGTGGTTGGAGTGAGAAGAAGCTCCAAAGCTCCCAAAACCAAACTTGTACCAAGAACAGGTCATGGTGTGGTCTGTTGCCAGTCTGATCCACTACAACTTTCTGAATCCCGGCAAAACCATTACATCTGAGAAGGATGCTCAGCAAATTGATGAGATGCACTGAAAACTGCAATGCCTGCAGCTGATNGTGTGGTCTGTTGCCAGTCTGATCCACTACAACTTTCTGAATCCCGGCAAAACCATTACATCTGAGAAGGATGCTCAGCAAATTGATGAGATGCACTGAAAACTGCAATGCCTGCAGCTGATACTGATCAACAGAATGGGCCCAATGCTTTTCCATGACAACGCCCCACTTCACCTTATATAACCCACAGTTCAATCACTGAATGAATTGGGCGTTGAAGTTTTGCCTCATCCGCCATATTCACGTGACCTCTCACCAATCAACTATCACTTCTTCAAGCATCTGGACAACTTTTTGCAGGGAAAATGCTCCCATAACCAGCAGAATGCAGAAAATGCCTTCCCAAGAGTTAATTGAATTCCGAAGCATGGATTTTTACACTACAAACTTATTTGTAAACACACTTATTTCTTGTTGGCAAAAATGTGTTAATTGTAATGTTTCCTATTTTGATTAACAAAGATGTGTTTGAGCCTAGTTATAACGATTTAAAATTCACTGTCTGAAACCACAATTATTTTGTACCAAATTAGTATTTTCTGGCTCTCCTGATTGGCATTAAGACTGGACTTCAGCTCATCTAAGTCCTGAGACCAGCAGTGAAGAGTATCAGCTTCATTGAGGTTGGAGGTGATGAGAGACTGTTGGAGGTTCCAGTTTGCCTTTTTTCTTTCCTGCTCCATGCCCAGGTTTTTTTCATGACTGTTGGCCCTGCTGACCTAATACAGTTGGTTTCAGGTCCACTACCAGATTTCTGTAACTTCTTTACCAACTCTAATTGCATAACAAACCCTTTACTTCATGTCACCCATTATGGTCCTGCTTCCTTGATCAGACTCACAGACACAGATGCATTGTATCAGAGATGTAAAAATCACGTGTTCCAGTGGCCACATGAGTAACATAAATGAGTGCAGCAGGTCTGCTGTCAGAAAGTTCATGCAGCCTTCTTCATCTGTTCTCCTTTTCCCACTTTTGGTAGAGATGTGAAATCAACAAAATATGCCTCTACAGTAAGAAAAACAGCAGTAGAAGCAGATTGATAAGTTACATGTGACTCTTGCCTTACTACCAAGGAGGCAATGGAGAGATTGGGCACTACCAAACAGGGAAGGGTGGACCTCAGGTAGAAAGCATCTCTGCTTCCGTGCTTTAGAAATCTCAAGTGGATTAAAAAAAAAATTTATTTATTTTTGGCTGAGTCAGAGTCTTAGTTGCAGCATGTGAGCTTAGTTGCCCCGCCGCATGTGGAATCCCATTTCCTCAACCAGGGGTCACATCCATATCCCCTGCATTGGAAGGCAGACCCTTAATCACTGGACCATCAGGGAATTCCCCCCCCCCCGAGAATTTTAATGTGCATTCCTCTGATTTTAATGTATTGACTAATTACACACACATACACACACACACTCACATACACATAAAATCATGAAGGCAGTACATGGGGCAAATATAAACATGTAGGTTATATTTGGTATGAGCCTCCACTCTGACTGGGAAGACGGTTGAGTAAGACCTTGGGATGAAGACAGAGAATTAAAAAAGCAAGAGGATTGTTGGAGAAGAGAATGATGGAGGGAGATAGGGTGGGGGGGGGACCCCCAGACCCCTATGGGGTGGACAATATAGTTGGATAAACACAACTCCATAGGAAAAACAGCGAATTCTTTTGCTCTATATGTGTGTGTGTAAGAGAGAGAAAAAGAGAGGGAGAGAAATCATCTAATGAGAACTATCACCTTCATAATATTTTGCATTATACACAGGGATTTCACATATGCTATTTCATTTATTCTCATTTACTATCTTATCTGCTATTTTGGGTGTGAGTGGGATGAAAGATAAATTACTCTTGGTTCCTGCCCTTGAGGGTTGCAGTCCATGGGGCAGTCTGATATGTTCACATCCAGCTATAGAACAAGAATGAATGTGATTCAGTGTCATGGTGGGAGAAGGATTTTGACAAATGGAAATGGGGAGTGAGAAGAATGCTGGGTGACACAAAAAGTCTGAGCAGAGGAACCAAGGAGAATTTGGAGAAGTCAACAATAAAAGCTGCTATGAAGAACACATCAATAGCAAATATTCTATTAAAACATTTGAAATTCATTTGTGAATTCCTGAAACTGGGGAGGGGGGAATCTTTAATCTGCCTTAATTAATGGTCAAAATGTTAGTGGCTTACATTCAAACAACCTAAGTTTGAGAGAAAGGTAAGTTAAACAACACCCGTTGTCTTTGGTAAGTGAAGGAAGACAGTACTGAGCCTGGGATTCAAGACACAGAAATGACAGCCAAATTTGTCTAGAGGGAGGATGAAGAGCTGTTAGGTTTGCTGATGTTGTACCAAAGTCCAGGCAGCAGATAGGAGCATACTGACAGCAAAGGCTGTCCATTCCCAGAGAGGAAAGCTAATATATTTTAAAGGTTTTATAATAAGTTATTCAGTTCAGTTCAGTTGCTCATATTTGTGTCCGACTCTTTGCGACCCCATGAATCGCAGCACGCCAGGCCTCCCTGTCCATCACCAACCCCCAACGTTCACTCAGACTCACGCCCATCAAGTCAGTGATGCCATCCAGCCATCTCATTCTCTGTCGTCCCCTTCTCCTCTTGCCCCCAATCCCTCCCAGCATCAGAGTCTTTTCCAATCAGTCAACTCTTCGCTTGAGGTGGCCAAAGTACTGGCGCTTCAGCTTCAGCATCATTCCTTCCAAAGAACACCCAGGACTGATCTCCTTCAGAATGGACTGGTTGGATCCCCTTACAGTCCAAGGGGCTCTCAAGAATCTTCTCCAACACCACAGTTCAAAAGCATCAATTCTTTGGTGCTCAGCTTTCTTCACAGTCCAACTCTCACATCCATATATAACCACTGGAAAAACCATTAAGTATGCTCTATTTAGATAATCCAGAAAAATCTGAATTCAATCTGACTGGTCTCCTTTCTGTGTAAAACTCTTCATGATGTATTAAAGTTCAGGCTCTTCTCTGGCATGACATCAGGTCCCTTTATGCCCTGGCTTCAGCTTCCTTCACCAGCCTAGTATTTTTCCCTGCCCTCACCCCAGTCTCCTGAGGTATGGATTCAATTTTCTTGCCATGAGGCACTACTTGCAGTCCTCTTGATGTCTCACAACTCTATGCCTTTGCACATTCTAGTGCTTTTTCTCTGGCATGTCCGTAGTCTTGATTATCCTTCAAAATATCTCAAAGTGTCCCATGGTCCCCCCTACTCCCCAATAAACCTTTCTTTCCTAACTGTACTCTACTTGAATTTTTGCATTTATTGTACAGTGATATAATTGTGTACATGTATCTTATTCCATGTACACTATTATATGTGCTGACACATTCATGTATCACCTCTTTACTGAGTGGCTTTTCTGGGTAAGACACTGTACAATGTTCTGTGGATGCAGCAATAAATAGCATAGATCACATTTCTGGACTCATGAAGCTTCAGTTAAAAATGTATGTTGAGGTGAAATGAATTCACAGGACATTTGAATTTTAGGTTCAAATTGTATGCATTGGCAAAAGATTCACTTTCCTGAATTATAGTTTCAATCCATTTTAAGTGTTCTGTCGCTAAGTTGTGTTGGACTCTCTGCGACCCCATGGACTACAGCACACCAGGCTTCCCTGTCCTCACCATCTTCTGGACTTTACACATATTCATGTCCACTGAGTCAGTGATGCCATCCAACTATCTCATCCTGTTATCCCCTTCTCCTGCCTTCCAAGTGTACTGTTGGTACACTCCTACTATTGAGTTCCTGATTAGTGCACTCACCGAGTTTATTCCTGCCAAGTTCTCTCCGTAGTGATGGTTGGACTTTCAGGAGTTCTGTGGTTTTGTAGATCTTGACTATATTGGGGTTGGCTCTCTACAAAGGTTTAGACTGTCTTTGGAAGCAGGATCTATTTTGAGCCTTGGGTACAGGGGTTCTGCTTTTCTAATTCTTCCCTGCCTATTTAGGATGTGCCATTCAACCCTCTAGCTTCTCCAATGAACCTGTTTTGGATTATTTTTGATCTTACAGATGTCTAGCATGAGTTCTAGGGCCACAATTTTTTCCCCCAGACCATCCTGAAATCTGTTTGTTCCATTCCTGATGCTTCTTTCAGCCACTAGTCATTTACTTCATTCTGGACAAAGGAGGCAGCTGTTCTCAGATTTTGCTTCCTGCAAAGTCCTACATAATGGCAGTTCTGTCTGTGTCTGGCAATGTGGAGTAAGCCACTTCTCATATTTAGTGCTAATGTTGGTATTGACACATATATTTCTTCTTTTAAAAAAAAATATTACCTGCTTGGCCACATTCTAGAGTAGTAGTTTTTTCAAACAGCAGGTCATAAAAAGGACCATGAAATACATTTAATATCATAACCAGCACTAGAAAATATGAATTGAATGAAACAGGAAACCTCAGAATATATCATGTGAAGTGAGGGTAAGTTTTGTAAAACTTGTCACATATAGATGCCTGTGTGTGTACTGGGTTGTGATCTATCTTTTTGTATGGGAGACAAAGTTTGGTAAACATGGTTCTGGAACAATCTATTTACATTTTTCCCCTCCTTCTTGCAGTTTTAACTCTTTAACAGGTGTTTTCTGGATATAAATTTACATTGTTTTAGTTGGCTGTCCACATTTATTAAACTGCATAATTTTGCCACTTTTCTTTCCACTGTTTATTTACCTTTAAACTTGAATTTTTTTTAGCTTTTGAAGACTGCACTTATTGGAGTACATTTATTTTGATAAGACATTTAAAATTTCACTCATAACATTTTGGCAGTTCCCTCCTACTCTTCAGAAAGTTCTAGTTTTTTACATTAAACTTTAGAGGAAGATCTAGGCAAACATTAGCTAAAAACAAAATCAGGAGCAAAACCAATTCTTTACTCAGCTTAATAGCTTCAATTAATAATCAAATTATTTTATACCACATCCAAAATTATGCAGCAGACCATGTTATTTAGTTACTAATGATTAAAATATTTATTCAAAAAGGATTCACATATACATACTTTTGACTCCAGATTAACTTGAATTAACTGCTTTGATGCTCTTTCAAATAAATGATAACTCCGAAAGGACAAGCTATCCTAAAACAAACATTTTAATAGAGGAAACTCAGTTCTCTAGCACATTTTCATATGGAAAATACACTTGCTTTTTTAAAAAGGTTCTTTGAAAGGGAACTAGAACAACAGAAGGTCCCAGAAGAACTGAATATTGAGCAAATTTCTGAATGAATCGCCTAGGATTTGTTTTTAATCTGAATATTTAATAGTGTGGCATTGCAAAATTCTAATTGTGCTACTCAACTTTAATGGTTAATCTGCTTTAAAAAATACACAAGCTTAATTGTGACACAGGAAAATCCGTATTTAGGGCAGGTTTCTAATTTGAGCGCTTTCGGCCCTGCTGTGTAAAGAGTCTCTTGGGTACAGATTTTAGGAGTGAGTGTGTGTGCGCCTCTGCATCTCACCCTGAAACAGTTCCTCATTGCGCAGTCCGCCTCTCTGCAAGCCGGGCGCAGACAATAGATCCATCCTAATGGAGCTGGGTACTTGCCATCTGTAGGAGCAGCTGCTGGCCCGCATCTGCACAATATGCTAGGACGGGGAGCTCCACTAATCTGCATAATAAGGAGGAGGCTCATTCCACTCCAGCTAATAATCTCAAGCGATCGATGTACTTCATTCCCTCACTGCGGAGCGCAACCCAGTGGCTTTCCGCATCTGCTACAGTGGGGTCAAGTGAGATGCGGTGGCCTGGGGCCGGGAGGCACTGTTTACCACATAGGTTTGCATCAGGCTGTTGAGACCATGGTTTAGGTCTTTCTCTTGAGTCATCCTGACATGTGCAAATCCTGGGAATTGGGACGAACTGATGCTAGCACATTATTAAGACTGCTAATCAGAAATGCTCTTGGATCAATTAGTCTCAGCCAATTTGCAGTTTTAAATACCTCCTTTGTGAGAAAAGGGCGTGAGCAAGTTTTTGGTTTAATTGTGAACTATTTTGAGTCATTTGATTTTCATCTAGTTTTTTAAAAATAGCTTTATTATCTGACTTCTAAAACTGTTAATGCACCTATACCCTTATTGTGAAATAGGCAGACTATGTGAATTAATGAATCAAATTTATTTTTATTTTTGTTATGACATCAGGATGAAATGACTGTATCTTCAAGCAGTAGAACTAGTAGTAGAAAAGATAACTGTTGAATTGAAATGATATAATTCTAAACTGGCCAAAAATCACTCTCTTAATAAAGCTAATGCCAAAATGTCTCATTTCTGTAGAAAATCATGTATGTACAAATATAATTTGATTCATAAAGTTGATTTAAAGGTTAAAACATTTGAACTTAGGTGACCTAAGTTGAAGACAATATTTTATTAATAAATGAGATTGGGCACATTCAGGGTGGTATGGCCATAGATGAGGACAATATTTTAAGTTATAGTTTGCCATTATTTATAATGTCTTGTTGTAAGAACTGGTGAGACTATTTCATCTAATTCTTGCAAGAAAAATATTTGCATAATTCATCACCCATCAATGAAGCACAGGGAAAAGAGCATTAATTTATGGACTACGGCGGAAGAAATAATTGCTTCTACCAGTAAACAAAGCAGCCCACTTACCTTCCATTTTAGCCTTTTAATCAACACCACTTGGTTAAATAAGATAACATCTTCTGGTATGATTTAGAAGAAAACTTTATTAGAAGTCATTCCTTTAGGAATCAATATTGCTATCCAGTGATAATAAGAGAAAGATCTGACATCCCAGGGAAATGTTAGTCAAAGGTTATTGTGTGAAATCTTGGTGGAGTGTTCTCCAAGGTTAAAATAGTGTGCTGGTTCTGAGTTATTGAGTTGACCAACCCTCACAGCACTGTGATGAAATGAAGAGAAATGTACCAGGTGAGCTGGAAGCTTTCTCCCCTGGTTTCCTAATTTTAAAGCCCATGAACTGCCATATATCAAGAAACTGCGTACATATTCTTACTGAAATAGAAAAAGCAGCTGCTCCAGAATGCCTCTAGAAGTTTTGAATGACACCCACAAAGAAGGAAAATGATAGTCTGAGTTGGCTGCAAATATGGGGTCCCTTCATACAATCTTTTAGTAATTTTCCCAGAAGTTAGAAAACAAAGGCAATAGAGGGAAAAAGGTACTAGTTATGGGTACAAACTTGAGGATCAGTCAGGGAAGAAAACATGTTGATAAACTAAATTAACAGATTTCATGACCCTAGTAGTGTCTGCACAGTACACATCACTCACTATCTGTAGGTATTTGATTCATTTGTGTGTTGATGGTCTATTTTTCCACACTTGAATGGAAGCCCTAAGAAAGTAGGGACATTTATTGCTGTATTCCTAGCATCTAGTAACAAAATTAATCCTCAATAAATATTTGGTTGAATAACTAGTAAACGTTGTTGCAACATGCACCAACCCCATGGGATAGTTTCAAGATCTTTCAGGAGCAGTTCAGGAGCATAACTCTTATATTCAGGTTATTTTTTTATGCTAAAATACAAACTATCCCTAGCTGACCTTGAGAAAACTGTGAAACCTTAAAGACTGGTCATGGCAATGAAAATCTGTGAATCTTCTGATAAACTGTAGGACATTTCAGAGTCTCAGAAGATAAGACCTCAATGTAATGCATGCATCTCTGTACCACAAGAAAATAAAAGCCCTCCTAATTTCTGTTTATCTCTTGTCAAAAGGGACCTGGATTGATCCTAGAAGTGCCCTTAAATCAAGTACAAGATGGAATGAGTCAATTCTGAGGAACTTTTTTTGGGTCAGAGATTCACTGTTGCCAGGGTGATTCTAAGAGAGTTTGTGAAGTTGCTTATAAATGAGTGATTCATTTATTTCATCTATCCATCCATCTGGGGCTTCCCTGATAGCTCAGTTGGTAAAGAATCCACCTGCAATGCAGGAGACCCCAGTTCAATTCCTAGATCAGGAAGATCTGCTGGAGAAGGGATAGACTACCCCCTCCAGTATTCTTGGGCTTTCCTTGTGGCTCAGCTGGTAAAGAATCTGCCTGCAGTGTGGGAGACCTGGGTTTGATTCCTGGGTTGGGAAGATTCCCCCAGAGAAGGGAAAGGCTACCCACTCCAGTATTCTGGCCTAGAGAATTCTAGGGTCGTGAAGAGTCAAACACGACTGAGCGACTTTGACTTTAATCCATCCATCCATCCATCCAATATTATTTCAGTGTTTACTATGTGTCAGGAACTTTTCTGGGTGCTGGGTGCACTAATGAATGAATTCTGCATCTCTCTTCAGATTCTAGGAGAGCATTCTGGAGAAACTTCCTTCAGGGAGATGAGGGAGTTCTAAGACTCCATGGTTTTATAAGGATTCAGGGTGCTAATTTGAACCAGGTTTGCAGGGAGACTTAAAGGTTAACTACTCTAATGACTGCCCAACAGTCTCTTAAAGCAGTTCTCACTAAATATTTTTATTTTTACCATAGAAAGTACTACACACAATCGTAACTTGAATGAGCCCCTAACTCTTTTTAACTTTTGGCTTCTTTTCTTCAAGTCATCCATCTAATCTCAAAACATGTAAATGATTAGAGGTGAATCCTTTTGCTCAGTTCAGTTCAGTCACTCAGTTGTGTTCAACTCTGCGACCCCATGAATCGCACCACGCCAGGCCTCCCTATCCATCACTAACTCCCGAAGTTCATTCAAACTCACATCTATTGAGTCAGTGATGCCATCCAGCCATTTCATCCTCTGTCGTCCCTTTCTCCTCCTGCCTTCAATCCCTCCCAGCATCAGAGTCTTTTCCAATGAGTCAACTCTTTGCATGAAGTGGCCGAAGTACTGGAGTTTCAGCTTTAGCATCATTCTTTCCAAAGAACACCCAGGACTGATCTCCTTTAGAATGGACTGGTTGGATCTCCTTGCAGTCCAAGGGACTGCACGGGATTGATCCAGAGAGATGATATGGGGTGGGAGGTGGGAGGGGGTTCAGGATTGGGAACTTATGTACACCTGTGGCGGATTCATGTCAATGTATGGCAAAACCAATACAGTATTATAAAGTAAAATAAAGTAAAAATGAAAATTAAAAAAAAAAAGAATGGAAAAATAAATAAATAAATAAATAAAAATAGTTAAAAAAAAAAAAAAAAAGAATAAGAATCGTCTCCAACACCACAGTTTAAAAGCATCAAATCTTCGGTGCTCAGCTTTCTTCACAGTCCAACTCTCACCTCCATACATGACCACCGGAAAAACCATAGCCTTGACTAGACCGACCTTTGTTGGCAAAGTAATATCACTGCTTTTGAATATGCTATCTAGATTGGTCATAACTTTTCTTCCAAGGAGTAAGTGTCTTTTGATTTCATGGCTGCAGTCACCATCTGCAGTGATTTTGGAGCCCAGAAAAATAAAGTCTGCCACTGTTTCCACTGTTTCCTCATCTATTTCCCATGAAGTAATGGGACAAGATGCCATGATCTTCGTTTTCTGAATGTTAAGCTTTAAGACAACTTTTTCACTCTCCTCTTTCACTTTCATCAAGAGGCTTTTTAGTTCTTCTTCACTTTCTGCTATAAGTGTGGTGACATCTGCATATCTGAGCTTCTTGATATTTCTCCTGGCAATCGTGATTCCAGCTTGTGCTTCTGCCAGCCCCTTTTCTCATGATATACTCTGCCTATAAGTTAAATAAGCAGAGTGACGATATGCAGCCTTGATGTACTCCTTTCCTATTTGGAACCAGTCTCTTTTTCCATGTCCGGTTCTAACTGTTGATTCCTGACCTGCACATAGTTTCTCAAGAGGCAGGTCAGGTGGTCTAGTATTCCCATCTCTCTCAGAATATTCCACAGTTTATTGTGACCCACACAGTCAAAGGCTTTGGCATAGTCAATAAAACAGAAATAGATGTTTTTCTGGAATTCTCCTGCTTTTTCCATGATCCAACAGAT
>SJYA01000440.1:1693628-1706414 GCA_006410615.1 Neotragus moschatus | reverse complement strand
AGATCTTTTTTGTACAATTCTTCTGTGTATTCTTGCCACCTCTTCTTAATATCTTCTGCTTCTGTTAGATCCATACCATTTCTGTCCTTTATTGAGCCCATTTTTGCATGAATGTTCCCTTGGTATCTCTAATTTTCCTGAAGAGATCTCTAGTCTTTCCCATTCTGTTCTTTTCCTCTATTTCTTTGCATTGATTGCTGAGGAAGGCTTTCTTATCTCTTCTCGCTATTCTTTGGAACTCTGCATTCAGATGCTTATACCTTTCCTTTTCTCCTTTGCTTTTCACTTCTCTTCTTTTCACAGCTATTTGTAAGGCCTCCCCAGACAGCCATTTTGCTTTTTTGCATTTCTTTTTCCTGGGGATGGTCTTGATCCCTGTCTCCTGTACAATGTCATGAACCTCCATCCATAGTTCATCAGGCACTCTGTCTCTCAGATCTAATCCCTTAAATCTGTTTCTCACTTCTACTGTATAATCATAAGGGATTTGATTTAGGTCATACCTGAATGGTCTAGTGGTTTTCCCTACTTTCATCAATTTAAGTCTGAATTTGGCAATAAAGAGTTCATGATCTGAGCCACAGTCAGCTCCTGGTCTTGTTTTTGTTGACTGTATAGAGCTTCTCCATCTTTGGCCGCAAAGAATATAATCAATCTGATTTCAGTGTTGACCATCTGGTGATATCCATGTGTCAAGTCTTCTCATGTTGTTGGAAGAGGGTGTTTGCTATGACCAGTTTATTTTCTTGTCAAAACTCTATTAGCCTTTGTCCTGCTTCATTCTGTATTCCAAGGCCAAATTTGCCTGTTACCTCAGGTGTTTCTTGACTTCCTACTTTCGGATTCCAGTCCCCTATAATGAAAAGGACATCTTTTTTGGGTGTTAATTCTAAAAGGTCTTGTAGGTCTTCATAGAACCATTCAATTTCAGGTTCTTCAGTGTTCCTGGTCGGGGCATAGACTTGGATTACTGTGATATTGAATGGTTTGCCTTGGAAACGAACAGAGATCATTCTGTCATTTTTGAGATGCATCCAAATTCTGCATTTCGGACTCTTTTGTTGACTATGATGGCTACTCCATTTCTTTTAAGGGATTCCTGCCCGCAGTGTTTGTTTTGTTTGTAAATACTCTTGGTTTCTTAGATTTAAAGTTTGAATTCCTGTGCTGTGGATTTTCTTAAAATGAGGCACACTGACACAAAACTCACCCTTCCCATGCAGAGGCTAGAGCAATACCAGGTGTAAATGCACTGTTGATGAAAACAGCACTGGGACCCATAGGTCCTGTAATTCTAGTTATTTTCAGTAAACTTATGATTAGAATAATGTTGGGAAATAGAAAGTTGGTGATGTTTCCTAAAGGTTGGGCCCACTACATAGGTTGACTTTTGAGAGACAGATAGAGGGTCAGATTTAAGTCTTGAGACATTAGTGATCTCTCCTGTCTTAACCAGATAGCCTCTTTTTTTTTTCCCACTTAAATTAACATTCCAAGATTGTTAGATTGATAGTGGCATGTTGTGGAGACAGCTGGATTCTGGCTTGGATGATACTTATACTAGGTAGCTTAGATTCCTATACCTTAGTATATTGCTTACCTTCTTTACTCTGATGTGTGCATAAAATCGATAGGAAGCAAGAAGAATATAACTAACACCACCTAATAATAAAATAGTAAAAAAAAAAAAAAGAAAGAAAAAAAAAAAAAAGAAAACAGCATCTAACATTTATTAAGCACTTACTATGTTTCAGGCCATCTTTGAAGCTCTTTATGTAAATAAACACAAACAATGTGGCAAGGTAGGGATCAGTATCATTCCCGTTAGACACATGAGAAAATTGAAGTACAGCAATATGGTGTACAGATTCTATGATAGACCCCATTCATCTGTGCCTTCTGGTAATTTGTGCCCAGTGTTATGCCTCCCCTTGAGTGTGGGATGGCCCGGGGACATGCTTTAATCAGCAGAATATGGCAAAGGTGATGGGATCTTACTTCTGATAGGATGTTATTATGCTGCAGAAGATAATGATTGCTATCTTGCTAGCAGCTTCTCCCCATTGCTGGCTTTGATGAAGCAAGTTGCCATGTTGGGGAGATCCACGTGTCAAGACATACAATTATTTTTCCACTCGGATATTTTGGAGACTTTATTGCCATCCGCCAAGAGAATCTAAAAAGGATCCCTATAACCACAAAACCTGTAGGTTTGAAGTTGCTACAGCTACTTAGGATCTGAGACTCTCAATCTAACTGCTCTTGAAGAACAAGAAGTGAAAGTCTGCCAATAACCATGTAAGGAGCTTGGAAGCAGACTTTCCTAACTGCACCTTCAGGTGAGACTCTTGCTCTGGCTGGCCCCTCGACTCTTGACCCTCAGACACTGAGCTGATAACCATGTGTTGTTCTGAACAGCCAGGTTTGTGATAGTTTGTTACGTAGCAAGAGATAACTAATGCAAGAGGCAGAAATTAACTTGTCTTTAGTCACAGATCCGTCTGGTTACAAGCTATGGATTCTCTCTTAATGATTATCATAGGAATATTCCCAAAGGACTTGCTACATGATATTGGATTTTCCATTTAGAAATTTGAAGTTTCCCCTAACATTTTAAAACAATTCTTTGAGTGGGAAATTGTATTTTTAAAACTCCAGGAATCTGAAGGAAAAGGAATCCAGGGAATCTTGTTTGGAGTATGGAGTAAAGCACTGATCTTTATTTTCTCTTACTGTTTTTATTTTGCTGGTCAGGGGGCCACTGATTCATTGGATTTAGCATCAGTCTACTTTCCTTATATAGTGATTGTAAAGGGAAGTAAGGCCAGACAGTAAGATTAGTAGATCCGCTGGGGACCATTTAAAATATTCAGCCAGTTTAGAAGAAAGATGAATGTGGTGAGTGAATTCTTTTTCAGATATGCTTGTAATAAGGAGTGGTTTGGGTCCTTTTTTTTTTTTTCATTTAAAAATTTTAATGGGTATATAACTTCATGTCTTTCAAAATTTGGGGGAAAAAAATCAAACATGCAAATCAACAATGCGTTAACATCCTTAATTGTACCTGTGCTTTCTCCTCCTCCATGGCTAGCACAGTGTTAATGGCACATTATGTGCTTGGAAGACTATCATGACCCCTGAGGTGCCCCTCCTCCAGCCATAATCACCACCTAAGTAAAGAAAATCCAACCCTCTCAGGAGGCCTTCATCTCTGGAGAGCCCCTTGCTCCAACATTGGAAAAACAAAGAGCTGTGTTTTTCTGCACAGAAGAACATGTTAAGGACATTTTAACTTCAGTTACCCACAGAGAGAACCTAACAAGATTTCTGCAGCCATGACGCCTACAGGTTTTAAGTTGCTTTAGTCTTCTCAGATCATGATGGTTTTCTCAGGCTACTCAGCATCTTCTGTTAACCTGAATGGGCTCATGTCCTGAGTAAAAAGTTTCAGACAAACATGAATACAGCAAATAAAAAGAATTGAATACTGGATTGTGTTCCTGCCACCCTTGGGGGTGTTTTGAAGCTGTGTGGTGAGAAAGGGACAGGCATCACCCACTCTTTGTGTTCTAGTTCTATCCTCCCATGATAGTCACATCCCTCTCCCTTGTCTCTCTCAATATATGGGATATATATTCACCGTACTTTGGATCTGAAGGTGAAAATCCTAATATAACCATCAATCATTCGTTGCTCCTCTATGTGGTGAAGTAGTCAGAATATTTGCTTACGGAATAAATAAAAGCTCTAACCTGAGCTATAAATCAAGGATTTTAGACAAGTTTTTTTTTTTTTTTTTTTTTTTCTGATTTTAAATTATAGTAAGGGCTCATTTGTTGGTTACACTTGTTGGAGAACTCTTACACTTGCACTTTTGGAAGTGTCCCTTACAGAGATGAGAATGTCTTCTTGGCTGTATTTCTGACTTCCTTGGACACCTTGGTTTCTAAGTTTAAAATTTTAAGATGGTCTAGTTCCATTTACTCTTGGCATAACTTGAAGAAAGACCAAGTTAAAAGGCTCTTGGAAAGCTTTTGTAAGTCATTCGGTTGACAGTGCATTCAGACCAAGACTCGGATAAGTTAGGTGTAAATAAATCAGAAACACGTGGATGTCGTTTCCCTTAGTGAGTAACTGTGCTTCTAATGTGGGGCCAGAATACATTAAGCCAGAGATGATTTTGTTTCAGTTAAGCTCACGCAGTGAAGGAACAATGCTGACCTCCAAACCAACTTGCTACTGCTTAGTGTAACTAAGGGAATCAGCAGTGCAAGGTTCCTGTGGGCAGGGCCTCACCCTGCGCGTACACATGCATATTGGTTGAGGCTAAAGTTGTATGCTGGAGAAGGAAATGGCAACCCACTCCAGTGTTCTTGCCTGGAGAATCCCAGGGACGGGGGANCTAAAGAATTCCCTTCTAACTACTCCTTTTTCTCAGGGTGGGGAAAGATCCAGCTTCCTCCACTCCTGCAAATTCCCTTAACCCTCAGATTCTTCTGATGGGACAAAGACCTCACTCTCCACCAGAGGGACAATCCAAGATTTTTATCAGCTGATCTGCCCCTGATATCAGAGTTAATTTGAACACTATTTGGTCTATATTTTAGCTATAAAACTATGACTACAGAAAGGAAAGATGACTTTTTTGACAGAGGATGACCATGATAGTCTTTAGACTTCGGAGAAAACTGGTTAAAATGATTTTTTTTTCCCTTGGAAATTGCAAAACCGGTAATTTTTGCATATGTAATTAAAAACAGCTATCTTGTTTAAAGGCCTGTCTATGGAAAAGCTTGAAGTTAACCCTTTCCATATCCTTGAAATACACAGTCCACTTTGTCTGAGATACCAGCCTTGGGCAAATTAGAACTTCAAGCTTAAAAAAAAAAAAAAAGGATTCAAAGAGACATTTTAAATGTCAAGCAGAAAACTATGACATCTCTGTCTGTCTGTCTTGATTTATATATGTCTCAGTGTGTGTTTTTTGGTCTTTTTGATAATATTGCTGAAGTTACAAATGAGTTCTACTTTAATTGGCCTAAAGAAAAGTAAGCGCTTACAAATCAGACAGTTCTAAATACAAGAGAAGTTAACCTAAATGAATTTCAGATTCACATGAACTGGGAAATATTCAATGTTAAATATAGAGTATTAATTGTTTGCTTGCTAATCTAATATAAACATATCTAAGAGTCGTTAACATTAAGCATAATATTTTCATTGTGCCAAGGTTTATTATAAGTTCAATATTGCTATATTATTATATCTGTTACAAGTTTGTCAGCAAGTACCTCAAGTGAAGGAACTTCAAAAAAATGTAAATGAGATATGAGCTTTTAGATAAACTCTATTAAGAATAATTATACTTTAGAAATGCTCTGTCTAAAATAGTCTCTCCAGATTTTGGTAACCTGAGTTTCTACAGTTATGCTAAACTAAATGATGGAAATTTATTGAATAGCTAGGACACTTCCAAATAAAATAAGATTGTGAAACATTCATTACTGAACACAAACTTCCTCTTACAGAGAAACTAAAGATTTTGGACTGTTAATGAATACTGTTTGATGTCATCCTGACATGTTCTCTAGACTTTTTTAAAGAAATTATCACTGGTATTTATGTTCACCAATCTATAGAATGCTAATATAAAGGTCAGTTCTTGGTTGCTTAAGGAAAGTAGGATGTGTGTTTTTAGTAAAGAAGGTATGAGGAATGAAAGTACATTTATGAAGGGAAAAGGAAGTAGGTCTGACTTATGAGTGGCTGTTTCAGGATGGGAGAACAAAGTAGTGGGTGCAGAAAGTGATAAGATTTTATGCAAAGGCAAGAGTTTTGTGCATAAATACAAGTTTTCTTGAGACGTTGAACTGCCTTTGATAATGGATTTTAAGTTTCTTTACTGCTGAAGTGATCTGTTCTATGTTTACCTTCGAAATCTTTTGTTAACTTTGGCTAAGTGAATGAATAACTATTGTTTCATAGTGACTTACATGATCCGATCTGAGTGTTAAAAACCCTTTTGATATTTATTGAAAACACTTCCTAAATCATTTGACTTCAAGCTAACTTAAGGATGCTTCAGAGGGCCCCTGAAACATCCCAAAGAGAGATATTAAACTATCTGAGTTCATTTGACATGTTAAATTACATGGGAAGTATTGTTGGAGGAGTGATGAATCTTCTCAGGTTATAGTATTTGGCTGATGTTACTTATATAGATATCCTAGAAATTACAAAACAATAAGCCCTCATGGTTAGACTTCTGCTATCTTAAAGTCCTTAAAACATGGCAACAGTCTACTCCTAAATTGAGTAATTAAAAATGGGTGAACAATAGCTGTAAATAGAGTCAGGGTTATGGGAAATCCAAGACAGCTGCTTGGATTTTTCCCAGCTCCCAGACAAACCTCTTTTTTTTTTTTTGGATGGGTTAAAGCCTTCTCTGGCTACAGGATTAATGCCCTCATAATGAAAAAATCATGTTTCACTAAATATTAACCTTTGTTAACTGTTAAACTAAGTTTCTAATTTTGTTAATTAAGGGCCAGTGTTTACTAAGGCTCCTTTCTGAGATAGTTCCTTTTTGTTATGCTATATTGCTAAAAAAATTAATTAAGTTATTAAAAAAGACACTCTAAGTTTATTTCTAAAGCTTATCTCAGTAACCAATCTTCAGATAAAGATCAGATGCTCCATGATGTACACCCAGGAGATTAACATTAGGCTATTCTCCAAGCCAGGCTTCAGCACTACGTGAACCATGAACTTCCTGATGTTCAAGCTGGTTCTAGAAAAGGCAGAGGAACCAGAGATCAAACTGCCAACATCCGCTGGATCATGGAAAAAGCAAGAGATTTCCAGAAAAATATCTATTTCTGCTTTATTGACTATGCCAAAGGCTTTGACTGTGTGGATCACAATAAACTGTGGAAAATTCTGAGAGAGATGGGAATACCAGACCACCTGATCTGCCTCTTCAGAAACCTATATGCAGGTCAGGAAGCAACCGTTAGAACTAGACATGGAACAACAGCTTGGTTCCAAATAGGAAAAGGAGTATGTCAAGGCTGTATATTGTCACCCTGCTTATTTAACTTCTGTGCAGAGTACATCATGAGAAAAGCTGGACTGGAAGAAACACAAGCTGGAATCAAGATAGGCGGGAGAAATATCAATAACCTCAGATATGCAGATGATACCACCCTTATGGCAGAAGGTGAAGAGGAACTAAAAAGCCTCTTGATGAAAGTGAAAGAAGAGAGTGAAAAAGTTGGTTGAAAGCTCAACATTCAGAAAACGAAGATCATGGCATCCAGTCCCATCACTTCATGGGAAATAGATGGGGAAACAGTGGAAACAGTGTCAGACTTTATTTTTTTGGGCTCCAAACTCACTGCAGATGGTGATTGCAGCCATGAAATTAAAAGATGCTTTCTCCTTGGAAGAAAAGTTATGGCCAACCTAGATAGCATATTCAAAAGCAGAGACATTACTTTGCTGACTAAGGTCCATCTAGTCAAGGCGATGGTTTTTCCAGTAGTCAGGTATGGATGTGAGAGTTGGACTGTAAAGAAGGCTGAGTGCCAAAGAATTGATGCTTTTGAACTGTGGTGTTGGAGAAGACTCTTGAGAGTCCCTTGGACTGCAAGGAGATCCAACCAGTCCATTCTGAAGGAGATCAGCCCTGGGATTTCTTTGGAAGGAATGATGCTAAAGCTGAAGCTCCAGTACTTTGGCCACCTCATGCGAAGAGTTGACTCATTGGAAAAGATTCTGATGCTGGGAGGGATTGGGGGCAGGAGGAGAAGGGGACGACAGAGGATGAGATGGCTGGATGGCATCACTGACTCGATGGACGCAACTCTGAGTGAACTCCGGGAGTTGGTGATGGACAGGGAGGCCTGGCGTGCACGACGGAGTGACTGAACTAAACTGGACTGAACTGATAGGCATTTAACAAGAGAAGTCAGATGACCTGGGGTATACTGAAAGTGAAGTGAAGTGAAGTCGCTCAGTCGTGTCTGACTCTTTACGGTCACATGGACTGTAGCTTACCAGGCTCTTCAGTCCATGGGATTTTCCAGGCAAGAATACTGGAGTATGTTGCCATTTCCTTCTCCGGGGGAGTTTCCCTGACCCAGGGATCAAACCCGGGTCTCCCGCACTGTAGGCAGACACTTTACTGTCTGAGCTACCAGAGAAGCCACCTAATGAAGGTTCTTGACTTAAATTCTTACTTGTGACCTTACTAATAACTGCTCGCTATACTACTTTCTATGTCACTTGTTTCAGAAGATTGTTTCTTACGTTACCAAATGTGTGCCTGAGCCTGTGATAAAAGGCTGATATGCAGTTCCATATGAGATCAGTGATTATAATAATATAACTCTAGATATGGGAAGAAGCAGCAGTAATATTTTCCTAGACCAAGAGGCTAGTAAAACAGGTATGGTCCAGAGACTTTTGCCACTTGCAATGCCTGGTCCGATAACAGCACATGGAATGGCCTGTCAATGGAATCTTCGTTAAACCTGGGAATGAGCTTTCCCAACACTGTGGGACACGGTGGCCAAGAAATGCCCCCAAAGCATGGTCAAATACGGGGCTATGAAGGGACTGGAAGTCGGCACTGGCCAGCTGCCTCTGCAAAGATTACATCATGACCACTGCAAGCTGCTGACCTTCAACACCCCCTGAAAGGAGCTCAGGGTGGAGATAAGAAATAAGGAACCCTGTGCTCTGGGGAAAAAACCAGAGAAACTGGCCTTCAGATAGTCAGATGTTTTCAGGCAAAGATTTTATGAGCCCAAATTTTTGCCTCTTCTCGTGCCTAGAGAAACACTAACATCACGAACCAAGGTCTGGGCCTGGTTCTCCTGGCTAGCCCTGAGTAGCTTTTCTATTTCTATTCATCTTTGGGCCAAATACCTTTAACTTTCTTGTTAAATTTGTTTCTTCTAGAATACAACAAATCTCCAAGTGATAGTTTGACAATATTCCCTGGCCAACACCCAGACAATGCTGAAACAAGCCTCCTTATCATTCCATGGACTCTCATCTCCCTCCATAAATGCATCCTGACAGAGAACAGGCGAAGGGAACCTAGAGCCCCACGATGCCCCAGTACAGCCTGAAGAAGCCGGAGTGGTCATCACCCCTTTTCCTTTGAGACTGGGCTCCCAAATGCCTGAGAAGGGAAATAGGTAGATAGTTAGAGAGGAGCAGGGTATCAAAAGGGGCCAAAGAATTGGTCCTAAAAATAAAGAGAGAGAGGAATGTGGTAACCCAAGGACGAAAGAGCAGATTGAACCAAGGAGGGTCTTGGAATATGGGAAAGGAAAAACCAGACTCTTATGTCCTTCCCTCCCCCATGTTGGAACTATTAATGGAACAGTGTAACCTGTCTCCCCTCCTACCCCATAGGGAGGAGGTGTTTGCCTTACTCCTCCCGCACCCAGTATATGTGCCTCATCCAATCAGCGAATGACCCTCAAGACCCCTATCCCACTCCTTGTACCCTAGGTATAAAAGTGGACGAAGGACCCCTGTTCAATATCAGTTCTCTCTTGAGCTGGCCTGCTGTACTAACAGCGTCTCCCATTCTAATAAACTTCATTTACCTCTCTGTCTCATGTCTGGAAACTCTTTTCCAGCCCCTCCCTGGACCACAACACCTCCTTTCTGAGAGACTGCTGCATTAATATGACCTGTTTGGAATTGTGGATGCTGTCTTGTGCCTGAGGGTAGCAGAGAAGAAAGACAGAAAAAGCCTATGTCCTTAATAGTATTGACTGACTGCTATACCCACTTGGAAACACCTCTTGTTCCAGCTGCTATTTCTGAGCAACAAACCATTCAAGCTTCAGTGGTGTAAAACTACAGCCATCTTGTTTTACATGAACTGAAAGCTTCCAGATGTATAGCTGAATTTAGAAAAGGCAGAAAAATCAGAGATCAAATCACCAAAATCCACTGACTCCCAGAAAAAGCAAGGGAATCCCATAAAAACATCTACTTCTGTTTCATTGACTATGCTAAAGCCTTTGTTGTGTGGATCACAGCAACCTATGGAAAATTCTTAAAAAGATGGGAATACCAGACAACCTTACTTGCCTCCTGAGAAACCCGTATGTGGGTTAAGAAGCAACAGTTAGAACCGGACATGGAACAACTGACTGGTTCAAAATTGAGAAAGGAGTATGACAAGGCTGTGTATTGCCTCCCTGTTTAGTTAACTTATATGCAGAGTACATCATGCAAAATGACAGGCTGGATGAATCAAAAGTCTAATCAAGATTGCCAAGAGAAATATCAACCTCAGATATGCAGATGATTCCACTCGAATGGCAGAGAGCAAAGAGGAACTGAAAAGCTTCTTGATGAGAGTGAAAAAGGAGAGTTAAAAAGAGCTGGCTTAAAACTCAACATTCAAAACTAAGACCATGGCATCTGGTCCCATCACTTCATGTCAAATAGATGGGGGGAAAGTGGAAACAATGGCAGGTTTTATATTCTTGGGTTCCAAAATCACTGTGGACAGTGAATGTAGCCACAAAATTAAAAGACATTTTCCTCTTAGAAGAAAAACTATGACAAACCTAGACAGTGAATTAAAAATCAGAGAAATCATTTTGCCAACAAAGGTACATATAGTTAAAGCTATGGATTTTCCAGTAGTCATCCAGTATGGATGTGAGAGTTGGACCATAAAGCAGGCTGAGCACCAAATAATGGATGCTTTCACACTGTGGTGCTAGAAGACTCTTGAATGTCCCTTGAAGTGCAAGGAGATCAAACTAGTCAATCCTAAAGGAAATCAACCCTGAATATTTACTGGTAGGACTGATGCTGAAGCTGAAGCTGCAAAACTTTGGCTATCTGATGTGAAGAGCAGACTCATTAGAAAAGACACTGATGCTGGAAAGATTGAAGGCAGGAGCAGAAGGGGATGACAGAGGATGAGATGGCTGGATGACATCAACAACTCAAGAGAAATGAGTTTGAGCAAATTCTGGGAGATGAAGGACAAGGAAGCCTGGCGTGCTGCCATTCATGGGGTTGCAGAGTCAGACAGAAAGGGTGTCCCGAGAAAGAGCATTTAGAAACCAGGCTTTTTAAGGAAGCTAGGTAAAAGTGAATGCCCTTTTCTTTCCCAGCTGTATGCACATATCCCTGGGCTAAAGGAAAAGAATAATCGATCTGGAAGGAGGCCACTTGATCTGGAAGTCGTGCAGCATCACTTCTGCCAGGTTCAAAGAGGGCACTTAGACCCCACTTCTTTGAGAATGGTAGTGTCACGTTGAATAAAAGCATGGGGGATGGATGTGTGATTGCACCATCTTGGTTCTATGTTATTGCACCATCTTGGTGCATAGAAGCACACACATCTACTCCCAGACTTTGTACTAAGACAGTCAATATGCACCTCTCCCTTTGAATTCACGGTCAATTGGATTCTCTGTTATCTACAGCACGAGTATTCTAATTGATAAAGATCTTTACCCCAACATCAATGAAGGTAACCATGTTATTCTATGCTTTGCATATTTGGTCTTGTAGCAGATTTTATGAGTGTGGGGAGACTGATAGCCTTAGAAGTGATATAATGTGAAAACAAAACAGATGTGTAGAGATAGGCAATCTTTCGGCCTTTAGAACAACTGGCCAAGGCCAGGAGCTGAGTTCTGAGCTGTGAATAGCTTTGCTCACTGTGAACAATCTCTATGATATGAAAAAGAAAAAAAAATAGTATTGAGTAGTGCTGCACTCAATATGCCAGCAAATTTGGAAAACTCAGCAATGGCCACAGCACTGGAAAAGGTCAGTTTTCCTTCCAATCCCAAAGAAAGGCAATGCCAAAGAATGCTCAGACTACCACACAATTGCACTCATCTCACACGCTAGTAAAGTAATGCTCAAAATTCTCCAAGCCAGGCTTCAGCAATACGTGAACCGTGAACTTCCTGATGTTCAAGCTGGTTTTAGAAAAGGCAGAGGAACCAGAGATCAAATCGCCAACATCCGCTGGATCATGGAAAAAGCAAGAGAGTTGCAGAAAAACATCTATTTCTGCTTTACTGACTATGCCAAAGCCTTTGACTGTGTGGATCAAAATAAACTGTGGAAAATTCTGAAAGAGATGGGAATACTAGACCACTTGACCTGCCTCTTGAGAAACCTATATGCAGCTCAGGAAGCAACAGTTAGAACTGGACATGGAACAAAAGACTAGTTCCAAATAGGAAAGGGAGGACGTCAAGGCTGTATATTGTCACCCTGCTTATTTAACTTATATGCAGAGTACATCATGAGAAGTGCTGGGCTGGAAGAAACACAAGCTGGAATCAAGACTGCTGAGAGAAATATCAATAACCTCAGATATGCAGATGACACCACTCTTATGGCAGAAAGTGAAGAGGAAATAAAGAGCCTCTTGATGAAAGTGAAAGAGGAGAGTGAAAAAGTTGGCTGAAAGCTCAACATTCCGAAAATAAAGATCATGGCATCTGGTCCCATCACTTCATGAAAATAGATGGGGAAACAGTAGAAACAGTGTCAGACTCTATTTTTCTGGGCTCCAAAATCACTGCAGATGGTGACTGCAGCCATGATATTAAAAGATGCTTACTCCTTGGAAGAAAAAGTTATGACCAACCTAGATAGCATATTCAAAAGCAGAGACATTACTTTGCCAACAAAGGTCCGTCTAGTCAAGGCTATAGTTTTTCCTGCAGTCATGTATGGATGCCAGAGTTGGACTGTGAAGAAGGCTGAGTGCCGAAG